>ML682006.1:2909015-3051701 GCA_007922195.1 Podocnemis expansa
TGTGTGTGTGTGTGTGTGTGTGTGTGTGTGTGTGTGTGTGTGTGTGTAGCTGAAGATGTGTGATCGGGTGTGTAGCACAGCCAAGGTGTGGGTGTGTGGAGCAGAGCAATAACTGATACATGGGGTACTGAGAAGTGGTTGCAAATGCCTACCTGGGCTGGTGCCCGCACATGCATGAAGGAGGCCCAGACAATATGGGAGGGTGCCTGGACAATGGCAATATGGGAAGGGGGCCTGCCGATTAGGAAGGTTCCTGGGCTCACGAAATTATACTTTAACAATGGTGTGTGTGTGTATATATAAATGACAGGATAACAATTTTAGCAATGCAACATTGGATTGTCTTAAATTAAATGTCTAAAATGTTGGCATTACGGTCAATAATTTATTTCAGTCACATTACAAAGACTCCTGAAGTCACTTATGCACTTCCCCCCTTTATGCCACCAACTTTTTTCTTTTTAAATAAGATAAAGTCAATTTCTAATGACCTTAGTTTCTGGACATCCACTTTCCAGCAAAGTCAAATCTCATGTAGTCACAGATCACACACCGCTGTCTTTTACAATTCCTTTCTTTAACCATTGTTTCTCAAAGGCATTTTCTTTACCATAAAGACAGCAATTACTACTGGCATACAAAATCATTAGCTCCGAACACTCGGGTATTATTTTTTAAGTTTTAATATTTATTTAGTAAAGCACTAACTAGACTGGTATGCAAAGAAATCTAGTAAATATTATTTATACATAGAGAATAGGACAGCGTAACCCAGCAAAGAATTTGGATCTATGAGTCAGACCCCAGGTGCTATAAACCAAAACAGTTCTCTAAATTTCAACAGGCCTATGTGTCAGATACTTGGCTGACGTAAATCAGCACAGCTTTATTGAAATCAACTGACCCATACTAATTTGTATCACCTGAAATTCTGCCACCAAATGTAAAGTTTTACTGTTTTCAATAAAATTGTTATATGTTAGGGCTTCTGATTTCTGTTTTCATTACAGTACAATCTAATTTACAAATAAAAGGCTGCTTTGCACTTTTCTGTTCTTGTTTTATGCTAGACTCAACTCTGATTCAGTCTAATTGGGGTCAATCAAAGGTTTGACTGCCACAGTTGCACCTTTTTTTTTTTGTTTGTTTCTTATACCTACAAAAGTAATCCTCAGTAACTCTATATTATTATGAAGCACCACTTTAAGATGAGACAGAAGTCATTTCAGTTGTTTCAAATTGTTCATTCAGAATCTCTCTAGTGAAGAAATTTATATAAAATGTGGCACAAATAAGAAAAAGCATCTATATAAATATCTGTTTGCTTAACCTAAAGCTTTTTTCCTGATTTGATCTTTCTAAAGATGCTAAAGGAACAATAGGAAGTTGTAATTATGTATTAACATCAGCAAGGAATATCTTGGCATTAGCCTGTGCTTAGCTTTGCTAAAGCTTTACTACTAAAAGTAAAACAAACAAGGAGTCCTGTGGCACTTAAAGACTAACACATTTATTTATTGCATGTGCTTTCATGGGAGAAAATCCCACTTCGTCTGATGCTTTGAAGATGGGGGAGCTTACTGAATGGGAGGAAATAAATGCAGGGAAGTATAAGCCATGGGAACAGGTCACACCATAGCCATACTACTTTACTGAAAGGCAAACAGACCTAGATCCTCAGAGGTTTTGAGGCAGCTACCTCCTATTGATTTAGATGACTAAATACTTTAGAAGATCTTGGCCCCTGTACATTAAGATAAAGAAATACCAAAAAACCAAAATCTGGATTATTTTTATCATCACTCAGAATATGATGCCAAATTCCAAAGGGGCAGCTGTGTTAGTCTAGTTCAGTAAATCAGGCAAGGAGTCCTGTGGCACTTTAGAGATTACAAATTTATTTACTGCATGAGCTATTGTGGGGAAAATCCCACTTTGTCCATGGGATTTTCTCGCATGAAAGCTCACACAATAAATAAATTTGTTAGTCTTTAAGTGCCACATGACTCAGAATATGATGGTGACCAGCAAAAATAAATATTCCTGAAACCCTAAAACAGTAAGAGTCTAAATAGGCTTATACAGAACTAGGAAATATAAATCCAAATCAGTTGCTTCTTAGTACATGGAGAAAGAATCTCAAAAAAAAAAAAATGTTTGTCACTGATGAACATTTCTACACCTTGACACCTGTTATGTAAGCAAAAATGTTTTCACGCATTGAAGAGAGAAATTGAAATTCTTTTCTCTAGCCACTGAAAATGGCAGTACAGGATGCCAGTGTCACTTGGTTTTCAGGAATGCCTCAGAGCAAATACTGCTTTCGCTTCAGCTCCTAACATCTGCTTGACTTAATTAGAGCTAGAGTGGAAGAAAGGAACTAAATCTCTCTCTCATAAGATCTATATTTATGACTGCTAGAAAACAATGAGTTAACACTGGGCTGAGAGCCAAAAGGGGATAGATGGAACTTAAATTTTAATTATTTAAACCAGCGGTTCTCATCCACTTGCTTGGGACACATTCTTGTATCGCCACACTGCACTAAGTATTGTCATGGAGAGCTGGGCAGATGGCTAGATTTGGCTTGGGGAGAGTGGGCTGGCATGTCTTGTACAGTCACAACATGCCACCAAGCATGTCATGACCCACAACAGGTGGAGAACCACTGATTTAAACATTGAAAATGTATAGAACTGGTGGGTGAGGTTATATCTTTTACTAAACCACTGCTGCTGGTGAAAGAGACAAGGTCTTGAGCTTAAAGAGAGAACTCTTCTTCAGGCTTGTATTAAAATGCTAATACTTAATTGTATCCTTTCTCCCTGTCCACACATATACCACAAGTGTTATTCATCATTTTAGCTTATAAAGTCTTCAAAACAGGAAAGGCGACTAGTATTGCCATAGGTGGGGGCGAAACATGGACAAAATCTGATTTTTCTTTTTTTAATATTGGTTTAATCTAATTTAGAACAAACAATCAAATGCCTTAATCAGAATCATATTTTGGTAGGGTATCACTACAGAATAGGGGTGAGGCTATTTGGGTGGCCTCTTTTAAGCATACCCATAACTCTGAATTTCCTGGGTTTGCAGAGATTTGTTCTAGGTAACTGTAAAATTTTTACATTGTTCTTTATCCTTATAGTACTGATAGGTACTCTCAGCCATAATTCCATTTTAACTTGGCTTATTTTTATATGGGAATAAATATTAAGGCCTGAATGTGACCCTCTGCTGCACTCATAGAGTATGTCTACATTGCCAAGTATTTTTGAAAAAACTCTATTTCAGGATAAGTATTTCAAAATACTTATCTTGAAAAAACTTTTTTTTTCAAAAAATGCTACTTCAGGACAACAGCCCGTTATTCCAAAATACCGTGGCTTTTTTCTCCCCCCCCCCCCCCCAAAAATTCAAAACCAAACTTTTTTAAAAAAAAAAAAAAAAGAAAGGCAAGGCAATGGAGGAGATAGGGAGGATATTTTGAAAAAAAAGCCTCTTCCATGTCAGCGGATGGCTTTTTTTCAGAAAAGCTACCCCGAAAAAGGCTTTTTATTTCAAAAAAAGCTGGCAGGTTTTAGCTTTTTCAAAAAAGTGCTCTGGTACCTCGAAATACTGGAGTGTCTTTTCGGGATCACTACACCTCATTATTTTTTTTTAAAAAGCTTTTTTCGGGGTAGATTTTTCGGAAAAAGCCATGCCTGGACACAGAAAAGGCTTTTTTTTCAGAATATCCTCCCTCTCTCTCCCATTGCATTGCTTTTTTCCCCAAAAAAGAAAGTCTGGTATATACTTTTTTTTTTTTTTTTTTTTTTTGGAAAAAGAAAGCTGCAGTATTTTGGGATAACGAACGGTCCCCAGACCGATCTCTTGAAATAGCATTTTTGAAAAAAGTTATTTTGAATATATTTCAAAATAATATTTTCAAAATTACTTTTTTCAAAAAATGCCCCATAACATAGACATAGCCACACAGTAAGCTGCTTTCTTACAGGTATGGTAGAAAGGACAGGGGAGTATTTCAGCTAATAAAGAAGGAGAAAGGGCAGCTGCTGCCACTGAACCACTTATTCTTTCTGAACAGGTGGGTGGAAAGTGAGACTTGGGATGAAGGGGTCAGGAAGTAAACAGAGCCTTGGCCTTTCCCATCTCCAGCTAGTGCAACAGAGCTGGCAATAAGGCTATAGGTTACACCCCTCCTCAGGCAAGGGAAAAAAGGGACTGCATGATAAGTCTGGCTAGATCCGCATTGACCAGGAGTGTGACAGCAGCCCATGATCAAAGCTAGCTCAAACAGCAACAGCAGTGAAGCTGAGGCAGAGTGGGCAGCAGCATAGGCTAATCTCTCCTGTTCAGGACTGCTGCTTGAGTTTGTCTACAAGTGCTGCAATGACATGACCCAACTGATTGCAGACCTACATACACACCCTGTAAATCACAGTTTGATCCCTGCCCACTTTTCTAGCAGTATTGCTATGTCCTGGGCCAGGGTTCAACAACCCAAAAGATCAGAAGAGCCTTATAAAAAAGAAATTCTTCAATAAACCAAGTGTTTTGAGCACCACAGTGGGTTTAGCCTCCTGTTGCGGGGAGCTGGACCATGGTGTCTGCCACAGGGTTAGTTGGCCAGGAGGGAGTGGAGTGGGAGATGGGGATGGGGATGGAGCCAAGAACCAGGAGTGGGCAGGACCCTGAGAAGTGTGGGGGAGCCTGAAACCTGGCTCACCTACTGGGTGCCCTAGAGCTGGGGAAAAGCCCGGAGGTCATAGCCACAAGGGGGCAGCCAAAGAGCTGCTTGCATCTCAAGAGCCACAGCTTATAGACCTTGGGGGCCAGCCCCTAGGAGGCACTGAACTGCTGTGCTGTGCATTTGGGGGGATTTTTTGCTTGGGTGAGGTGAGAGAGGGTTTCCTGTCCGAGCTGGCAAAACAGTAAGGGCCACTCATTTACTCAGGACAGCTGGTAAAATGACACTCTCTTCTTAAAACTTATTTCTAATAATAAGATGCAAAATCCTCAACTGAGAGATCAGCAATTGCATTGTACTGCTTGAGTATGAAAGATTGTGATTAATTGAATCATCTCTAGTTAGTCCAGCAGACGGTTTTTAAATGTGCAATGAGAAATTCATTATTTTCCGCAAGCTGATAGTTTTGAAATCTTTAACAGGCGACCACAATTTAAGTATCTAGTTCAACAGGTTTATGATGATTGACTATATCTGCATCACAGTGATAGCACACCTTGACTAACACTGAATAAGGGTGATTGCCCATCACCCTGAGGCACATTTATAGGAAGGAAATAGAGCATACAACTAATCCTCTAGAGTGCTGGTATTTTATTTGAGGAGATTTACTCCATGCTCTGTTTCACCCATCCTGAGAGTCAGTTATTTTAATTCAAGAGATTTGTGTCTTACACTTTCCCTTCCTGTTAAGATTTGGGTTCTTTAATTCTGAAGATTTGTTCTGCTGTGGCTTATTTCTTCTTTTTTTCCTATATTGTCTCCTGTGAGTTCTGCATAGTCAAGTTTAAACATAAATATGCTCCATACTGTGGCACCTAACAAGTTTATTTAGAGTTACTTTTTCAAAATGCCAGAGCCTTATCCTCGGAGCATTATTTCCCAACAAAGTCAATCGGAGCTGAAGATGCTCAGCACTTCAAACTAGCAGCCCCCTTCTTGTTGACCAAATGCATTTTATTGTTTTAAAATATCTATTTGAGAATTCATAATCAAGAGTTACTACAATATACATTAAAGGTCTGATGGAATTTCCATTAAAATCTGAAGGACTTCTGCTGACTTCATCAGGCTTTAGATCAAGCTCTAGGTCAGAAATTCATAAGATGAAATCATGGCCTGATTGAAGCAGAATGGCAAAACTGTGATTTCAAGATTTTTACCCAATGCTGTCAATAGATATAATACAATTGATATTGCTATAATCCATTTTACTACTATTTTATACAACAACAGCATTGATCATCCCTCTGCTTTACATTAGCCTGCATTTCATTGCTTTCCTCTTGTTTTTTTTCCTTTCTTTTCCTTATATAAAATATATTGCAACAGTTCCCATGAGAGCTGCAATTATAGCCAGGAGATCCGAACTAATTATGTACAACTACTATTACAATATTTCCATTTGCACTTCAACTCAACCTTTTGAGGGAGCGCATCCAGCTTCCCCTACCCCCCCCCCTTTTCCCCCAGGAAACATCGTAGCAAGTTGCAACCTTTTCTTTTGTATAAAGTGATCTTAGTGAAGTTGTATTACAACCATCATCTTGGGACACTGTGGTCTATTCTAACCTACTTTTCTGCAACCTCACCTATTGGCATGTTTTTACAGTAATCTTATGACTTTAATGACATAGGGTTATTCCTTGGCCAGGCACTCCTGTCAAGTGTTTTTAAGCCTACCGCCTACTATGAGTAAGCTTAAAATCTCACAAGTCAGTGTCTAGCCTTGTGTTTCATCCATGCTTCACTTGTAAACTTAATACACACTCATTACTCCTAAACACTTGCCAGTTCTGTAAACCTATCTTAGCATACACTGATCATATATGAAATAGCACATGAATTGAACATAACATCATATAAAACAATGCAGTGATAAAAATGAAGAAACTGGTTATGGAGTCAAACCCAGGGTAAATGTGTTTAAATCCCACAGGAATTAGGTTTGATTAATCATTTCCCAGACACTGTCACAGAGAAAATTACAACACAATTATTACATATTACTAATATTTACCTTTAATGTAAACAAAATAGCAGTTGAAGGATAAAAGCCACTTTAATATTAGGTAGTAGGTAATGAGATGACTAGTGAAATCCTTGCTGTATAAACATTAACACGCTTCTGTTATTCTTCTGCAGTACACGTCCATGTAATCCTGCATCACAGCATAGAGCTGCAATAAGATATTTATTCACAATTGTTTAGCATACACTTTATGCTGGAAGGGCATAATGAGTGGGCTAGTGAAGGGATCAATTCTGGGTCAGATTCTGTTCAATATGTTCACCAATAATTTAGATGACGGAATAGAGAGTATGCTTATAAAGTTTGTTGATGATACCAAGCTTGGAGGGTTTGCAAGACAAGATCACAATTTAAAATGATTTGGACAAATTGGTGAAATGGCCTGAGGTAAACAGAATGAAGTTCAATAAAGACAAGCGCAAAACACTCCATTTAGAAAGAACAATCCATTGCACAGATACAAAATAGGCAATGACTGCCTAGGAAGAAGTACTGCCGAAAGAGATGTGTGTGTCATAGGGTACCACAAGCTAAATATGAGTCAACAGTGTAACACCCTAGCAAGCAAACAAACAAACAAACAAACAACCCCCCCACACACCATTCTGGGATGTATTAACAGTATTGTAAGTAAGACAAGAAGTAATTCTTCCACTTTACTCCACCCTGATTAGGCCTCAACTGGAGTAGTGTGTCCAGTTCTGGGCACCTCATTTCAAAAAAGATATGGACAAATAGGAGCAAATCCAGAGAAGAGCAATACAAATTATTAGAATTCTGGAACACTTGATTTACAAGAGAAGACTGAAAGAGGTGGGTTTGTTTAGTCTGGGAAAGAGGAGACAGAGAGGACATAGCAGTTGTCAAGTACCTAAAAGGTTGTCACAAGGAGGAGAGAACAAATATCATTCTTGTTAACTGCCGATGATAGGGACAAGAAGAAATGGACTTAAATTATAACAAAGGAGGCTTAGGTTCAACATTAGGAAAAAAATTTCTAAGCATTAGGGCAATTAACAACTGGAATAAGTTGCCCATGACAGGTTGAAGAATTTCCATCATTGAAAGTTTTTAAGAGCAGGTTAGAGAAGCACCTGTCAGGGATGGTTTAAGAAGGTACTTCGTTCTGCCATGAGTCCAGGGGAATGGATTTGATGACTTCTCATTGTCTCTTCCAGTTTCTATGATTCTATATCTATGACACAACAGTTTTTTTTATTGACCATTTTCTTGTCTCTCATGTGGCCTACAGTGTAGCATGACTCATCTTAATTTGAGAAACCAAAAGGAAACTGCAGAGTCTGAGAGTCCAAAAGCAAACTTCTCTGTCTTGCTGGCAAAGAGAAACACTGGATCCTTTCTGCCAGCAACACTCAGTCACTTGCTGAGGGATTACTTGCTGTTATTTAATTTGCATGATCTGAAAGTAATTTTTCCCACAGACAGAATATTACAAGAAGTAGGCATGGCGTCCTGGCTTCATGTTTCCCTTCGTCCAGTCTGATGGGAATTCCCACTAATATATAACTATTTACCTATCAAAGAGCTCCTCAGCTAAAAACATGTTAAATTTCATGCTCTTAATGATGCAGATACTGAACTTCTTCAATACCCATCAGCATCTTCTCTTGTGGATGATTTCTCTGGTCACACACAGGTATGTCCTACATGGCTCCCTTACCTGCTCTGCAGTGCAGCACTCCTTTTGTTTTCTAGCATGGTTCTTTGCCCTTCTTTTAAATGAGAACCAATCTTTGCCAACCAGAGCAGTTAAGGTACGGAAAATGGTTGGAGAGATGAGGCACCAGGGAAAGGCTATATGATCCAGTCTATGAACAGCGCAGGACCATGTGGTGAGCTCAGGAGGCTCCACAACTTTCAGGGGAATGTGTGTATTAGGAGTTTGGAGTTCAAGTGGGAGTGCACAACATTATAGTTTATCATTTTCCCATGAGTCAGCTCTGTAGATTTTAACTCCAAAATGTTCAGTACACTGTAAATAATCAGTTTAATGACAATAACTTTAGGCTTGGTTCTCATTTTGAGTTTTGAGACTCATTTAAACATTAGAGTTAAGCATGCCTGTTAGGGAGGACCATTCCTCCCTAAGCTTACTGTCAGCATTCTAGATTTCATCACAGAGCGAAAAACAGAAGCAGCAAAATTTCCATGTTCCTGAGGTATAGCTAATATTTAGAAATAGGAAGTTGATCTACTGCTTAACTATGCTATCTTTTATAATCATTCTTTTCCTCAGGAATGAGACACTAGAGGATGAAATGATAGATTCCTGAGTTGCAGAAGTGACCCATCTCCAGTTTGATCCAACACCCATGGAGGTGAATGAAAGGACTCCCACTGACTTCAGTGAGATGTTGGACCTGGCCCGTTGTACAGCCTTAATAGCTCTCAAGTGTTCAAGAGGTGACTATGCCCTATAGGATCCCTTCCATTCCACACTAAAGGGAGCTAAAGCAACAAATAAGGATGGAGAGGCCCCAAGACAATCAGAGTAGAAGGAACAGAGGCTCTGCTATAGGTTATCTTCCCTCCCTGGAAGCCAACAAAAGCTCCTCCATGTGATAAAAGTTCCACTGATTCAGCTAGGAGGAGCATGTCAGGATCAGATACCAACCAGAATGGTGTCCTTTCTAGGAAGACTCCTCAATGGTACTGTAATAAACAATGGTCTCCTCTACATTAACTTCCTCTCAGACCTTCTGCTTGTGGGGTAAGGAGCAGACAGAGAGAGGGAAACCATGTGCACCATGCTATCAGATTAGAGGCTAGGGAACACTCTGAAGGGACTGATTCATAACTGCAACCACCATATCAACCACCCGTGAAATGCAAATAGACTTTATGGGGTTTTCAAGTCATGCCCTCTGCATGATTGCCCATGTCCTGCCCGGTTCAGATGACGTATGCATAAAATTCAGCAACAGATGCCCAGTGAAATTTCCTGTAACCTTTGCCTCCTTATCTTTCCAAGAGAGGAACAGGTGGCCCTGTGCTAATAAATTCTATATTTAATGAAAGATCTTCAAAGCAGTATAATGCACTGTTTAAAAAAAGCAGGAAATTCTAGCTTCTTTTATATTTTTATATTCTGTTTTCATATAACAGTAGCAGATGTGCAAATGTTTGTTTACCCAGTTCTAGATAGTAGGCATTTGCTAGCGGATGCATGAAATTAATTTCTGCCCTAGTATTAAAAATCATTTCCTTGATTTAAATGTCTTTTTGATAATGAAACAGTATCATAAGGCAGTTTAGCTGATGAAGCAATACAAATAGAAACAATATTTGCTATTTTAAGATTGTTATTTCTATTTGCTTAGATTGCAAAGTCTGTCTTTCAGGAAAACAAATAATTACTTGTACCAATCTCTCACCCAAACATTTTCTTATTGAATGTGTTCTCAATATAGGCAAGTTATTTATTTAACTGTAAGGAAAATCCTATTAAAACCAGACTAACTAATTTCTGCATCAATCATTTAGTTAAAAAATGCTTTTAGGACTCTCCAATTTATTTATGTATTTATTTTGTCAGTTAGGAGCAATGAACGTCCAGAGAAAAGCAGTTCACCATACAGTCATTAATAGCTAGAGTTCTATTGTGCTGGTCTGGTCTATGTCCATCATCTTTACATTTACATTTCCACTCATATGAAGCTAGATTCTGCCCGCAGACAGAGCCCTGCATAAGGAGCTTGGAAGATGCAATCTCTGGGAAGGCATCAAGAGGCAACATGTGTCAGGAGCATCATTGCTCTCAAGCCCTTCTAGATGTTCAAAATATTTTCCCCCAACACTCCCCAAGTTCATCAGACCAATGCATGGTTCTCTGCCTACTCTTCACGCATTCCCTGTGGCTCTTCCCTACTTGCTTCCTCATGGCAGCATCTGATATGCAGTACCCAGAATCTGGTGCTGAGACACAGGTAGCTCTAGTGCAACTGTATGAAGAGCTAGTAGATCCTTTGTCTTGCCTAGCCTTCTGCATGGCTAATACAGAGGTAGTCACAATCCAGCTCTTTAGTGACATGCCCAGAATAAATGCATACATGTTATTCAACCTCAAACCCAAAATAAAAACCCCTTTTGAATACTAGGGGAAAGCAAATGGAAATAGCCCTCAGTTATGGGGAAATTAGCAACTTTACAGCCTGAAATATTTCCAGAAGGAACCAAGCAAATTTAGCTGTGCAGACTCAGTCAAACCAAGATGCATTGCTCATTGGCAACAACAGGAAAGCCACGTGAGAGAAACAGCAGCAGTAGCAATGCTTAATCCTATGGAATAGTGATTTTCATTCTTGAACAGCAGCAGTTCTCCTTGACAACAGGGCTTCTCAGTGCCAGGAACAGCAATTCACATATTGAGGACAACAGCTCTCATTACCAACAACAGCAGGCTTTCAGCCTCTAGTAACTGCATACAATCATCTGTGGTGGCTGTTTTTAAATTCCTCTAAGACTTAGTCTCAGGAACAAATAGTTATTCTCCAAAGTAAGCTCCTTCTTGTGGCATTCTTTCTACTATAGAGTCCCACTGTCTCCAGATATCCCCAGGGCTCTGCACTTTCATGGATGCAGATGTTCTGTCAGATGGCACAACAGGCTCTGTGTTCCATTTAGGCACTGAGTAATATATACCCAAATCTGCAGTTCCTCAGAGAGAACAAATTCAGGTACTAGGTTGGAAAAGTAGATGCACCAAGGAAATCCACCTTAATCCAGGAAGAACAGAGTTAATGAAAACCAATGTACGTCAGCACCAAATAACCTTGCCTGGCCAATACTGCTGTAGTAGAGTTGGCCCTGATTCTTGGTTCCATTATGACCACTTTATCCTACAGGAGCAGCACAGACTGGTCTTAAAAGTGCCATAGCGTGAAGCAGCATAATGCTGTGTAGCATTTCTTGTTTCATTTCCCCTCCTTGAGGCCAACATAGGCAGCATCTTCAGGTATATGTGATTGGACCTCACCCACACCTCAGGGATCCCAAGCTACAATAATGGCATTGTGTGTAAATTAGATTAGCCTGAAGACTACTTTGATTTGCAACAGTGAATTGTTCCAGTTAATAACTCAGTCAGGCTTAGGGGAGTGAAAAAAAATGACAAAGCCAATTTGGCCTGTTGACAGCTCCAGATGCTTTAATTTCTATAATGTTTATTTGATATCAGTAGATGGCAACAAAGTCATCCAGAAGCGCAGTGCACGTCCCAAGATCCAAGCCGTGCGAGCTGTTGCACTGTCTCTGATTGATTAACCTAATGACAAACTCTAGTTCCTTTCTGAGAATGGCTCAGTTCTTCTCTGAGAGTGCTAACATCACTTTAAGTTGGTAGACGAACTGTAGTCTCTGGGTCAGTATCTGCAAAGGCAAACTATGCTTGCTGCAGCTCTTGGAGAGTGGAAGAGAGCCTCCTACTGCCATGAATGGAGAAAGTGTGCTGCTGTTTTATAAATTAATGAATACTTTTCACAGGTCTGAGTCTCTACTGCCTTTCACCTGATGTCTTTATTAACATCTATACAAACTAAGTGTACCTCCATGAGGTATCATTTTACACCTGGATTGGCACAGATATAAATGACGACACTGGTGCAGATCAGAGGCTATTGCATCTTAGAGTATTCAGAAAGCTGCTATGAACAGTGCAAACTTAGTGTACCCCAGTAAGAACTAACACCTCTGGCCTTACCTAACACTTTGCTGATGTCCAGTTAAGAGATGTGTTGTTTTTTTAGTCACCTTCATTGCTTGTCAGGATCAGACATGTGGACATTACAAATTTATACTTAGGCACTGTTCTAGTGTAATTAGAGGAGCTTTACATGAGAACTGTATTAGCCATGTGCATATAGACTAAGAAGTGCCTCCTCCAAAGTCTTCTCTCCTTCATCCTGTGCTCCTCTCTCCAAGTTTCCCAGCATATTCCCTTCTAGTATCATCAAGACTAGTGTTACAAGGCCATGAAGGCAGAAAGTTCTCACCTTGTCTTTCTATGGACTCCCTATTTCTTAGTTTTCAAAATCTTTTCAACAGAGCATGTCTCTCAGGCTTCCTGTTCTCCTTTCACTGGCTTTATTTATTATAGTTATTCTTCCAGTAATATCTAAACCTGCCACTGAGTGCTAGACACAAATATGTTAGATACCATACCCCTTGATCCAAAGATTTTACTATCAAGTTATGGTAACATCTGATATCTTACTGCCTTATTATTTTTCATTGCAACTGGTTTGTGAATTTTTTTTTTTTTTTGAGACTCTGTGCTGCCTTCATTACTGATTTGCTTCATCTTGAAGCATAAGGTACTAGCAGCTTTTGGCATGCACAGGTCTTTCATCATGATTTAATCTTCTTTTTCTACTAAGTAGAAAAGAAACTCCCCCCCCAACTTGAACTCTTGGTTAAAAAAAAACAAAAACAACAAAAAAACACCAAATCAAAATAAAGAAAGAAAGCTCTGGGTGACACTATCATTCTTCCTTGTTAGCTTCTGTTTATTCCTTTAAAAAAGAGAAAATATATTCCAGCGTGCGACAAAATTCCTGATTTAAATTTTCAGTTATGATCCAGACAAGAGTCCAAAAAAATTCTTTAAATATTAGTTTAAAAGACATGATTGTATAGTGCTGGGTCCTCAATGAGAAGAAAGCTGATCCAATGCTTAGGCCACAGGAGTTCTGGGTTCAATCATTCTCTGACACACACTTCCTCTAATCTCGGGCAAGTCACTTGTCCCTCAGTACCCACATGTACAATGGGGAAAATAATATTTCCCTACCTCAAAGCATGTTGTGAGAACAAATGCAGTAAAGATTCAAAGTTACTTATAATCATAGTTACGGAAAACCAATGAAACTTAATAGTCATTTTCAGCACAAAGGAAAGTAAATGTTTCCAATTTGAATATTTTGTACTGTACAAGCCTATGAAGGTCTATGAATGACTTTGCCTTGCTTCTATGATTTCCAAAAATTCCACTCCTTGTTTCTGAATCCTGCCTTTCCATTTCTTTTCACATTGGTATGCTTACTTCCAGTGCTAACCTCTCCTCCAGCAATAAAACCAAACCAAATGTTAAGGGACACAATCCTCCTCCCTCGTCAAGGTTTCAAACTATTATCTTACAGTGCTCAAACTGCAAGGGCTAGTTCATTTTCCCAAAAGTCTTTTAAAAGATTAAATTGTTCCTGAAATACAGAAGTCTTAAAAACACCTCAGGAGAGTCTCTTTTCTAGGTAAAACAAACAAAGCACTTAAAGACTAACAAATCTATTTATCACATGAGCTTTTTTGAGAGCAAATCCCACTTTGACAGAAGATGGGGGAATTTATCTCCAGAGCATCTGACGAACTGTGATTTTCTCCCACGAAAGCTCACGCGATAAATAAATTTGTTAATCTTTAAGTGCCACAGGATTCCATGCTTGTTTTGCTTAACTGGACTAATATGGCTACCCCTTTGGATCTTTTCTAGGTAAAATCTAACATTACAGTCACATGGCTTACCCTATATGAAAATGAAATCTGTTGAGATCATCATACATTAACAAGAAAATTAAGCCAATTCACCATCAATTGTTTTGCATATGTTCAACTTTGACCTTCCTATAATTATTCTGTTATGCATCATATGGCAAATAAACATGGGTCTGTTGCTAGAATTCTTAGCTATAATGAAGTCATTATTACACAGACTGAATCAGTTGGAAACACAAGATTTGGTGTGACACTTGGCAATCAGTGAAATTATAGACTCAACACAGGTATTAAATGCATTACATTTTTTTTTGTTGTTTTTTTGTTTCTGGTGGATCCTACATGTGTATGTGCATACATATCCTGCTTCCAATACAGTTCATAGAATCACAGAATCATAGGGTTGCCAGGGACCTCAGAAGGTCATCTAGTCCAATCCCCTGCTAAAAGCAGGACCACTTCCACTGAATCATCTCAGCCAGGGTTTTGTCTAAGCATGCCTTAAATGTTTCCAAAGATGGAGATTCCATCACTTCCTTCAGTAACCTATTCCAAAGGCTCACCACCCTACTAGTGAGAAAGACTTTCCTAATAGCTGATTTTGATGGCCCCAGCTGCACCTTGTAACCAGTGTTCCTTGTTCTGTCCTCTCTTACTACTGAGGACAGCCTAGCTCCCTCCCCTTCAAGTAGCTGAAGGTTGCTATCAAATCTCCCTCTGTCTTCTCTTTTACTGACTAAAGAAACCTAGTTCCTTCAGTCTCTCCTCGTAAGTCATGTGCACCGACCCCCTATTCATTTTTGTTACCCTCTGCTGGACTCTTTCTAATTTGTCAACATCCTTTCTTCAATGTGAAGCCCAAAACTGGAGACAGTATTCCAGAGGTGGCCTCACCAGTGCCAGATAGAGGGGAATAATGACAACCCTCAGGATGCATTTCACTTTCATAGAAAATTTATTTTAAAAATAAATTTATTCAGTAATTTATTTGCTTAATTTCAGATGGCAGAGTGGTATTAAATCATCAAATGAAAAATGTCTGAATCCAAGTCTATGACCATTTCACCCATAAATATATAGATTATAACTAATATATCACATAAGTTAATGAAAATGGTGTATGAGTAGTTGCCAGTGGGAAATAGTATCTTGTGAATTGGATCATCATAAAATGCATTCATTGTTAAAACAGAGAGTTGTTCCTTTTTCACAAATTCTTCTTAATGCTCTACGGTTCACAGAAGCACTCTGCCAAACACATTGTCTAAAAAAGTAAGAGATGGAGCCTCCTCTGCAAAAGAGATCTTATTTTTATATTTATATCCATTGCCTGTTCCTTCTGAGTTTCAGTGCTGAGTATAGTTTACTGACAAAATAAGTTAATTACTAACCTCAGTGCAGAGTTGTATTAATACAATAATAAAACTGCACCCTGTATACTGCCACTTTACAGCCATCTGAGCTTCAAAACGCTCAGCTCTGTGCCTGCTGCAACTTGTCCACTGAATCTGTGTTCACTTGCTCATGCATTGGTGGCTCTGTCATTGGGGCACCCCAGGCACTGTCTCACAGATGGAAAAAAAAACAAACATAAATGAGTAGATGTACCTTCACTAAAATTTGAGGAGTTGTTCCCAGCTGTCAATGTAACACAAAAGCTCTTCCAGATGAATGATTCCCATAGGGCAGCACTTTTCACGGTCAAGATTCTCTATAGCATATTCTGCTAGGGGCTTTCATAACAAAAGTAAGATTTCTTTTCACAGATTGGTAGGAAACAAAACAGCACTGAGGGTCACTTGAAAAATGGACTTAATTAATTAAAGAAAATTCAGCACACTTATAGGTCAGGAAAGTTACAGTGTATTTATGATTATAGGGTAAAAACCAAGTAACTACCTTCATCCTGTGAGGCAGTGGGAAGACCAGTGACTTGTGTTACTGGGGGCTCCTAGGGTGGTAAAGCTACGTTCCATCTCTTTCACTGCACAAAATGTGGAAAAGAACAAAACAAAAAAACAAACAAAAAATTAGTAAAATCACTGAAGTTGGTCTGGGAAGATATAAGTGGCACAATCCTAGCTAAGTTAGCCCATTTGTGGCCCAGAGGTGATTCTCTGAGCCGAAGAATGGGAAGTGTTCCTGCCTTCACTCTTCCCAACATCAGCCTTAAAGATGAGTGACGAGGTAGTTTATTCTCAATGGTAACAATTAGGGACGTCAAAGCACATCCAAGAATGTCAAATCCCCCTCGTTCTGCCTGTGCTTTTTGGCAGTGGGGAAGGAACTGAAAATATTTCACACACTAGATAACAAAACACACGGGACCAACCTTGTTCTTCCTTGGGCAGATTTGATAAGGAAAATCAACTTAATTTAGCACTGGGCTCCACAGAAGTCCCTCGAACAGAGGCCGATGAACAGGTCTGCTGAATTGGCTATCTGTCCAAATTTTGGCCTCTGCCACCTACCTGTGTATCCATGCCTGGGTTAAAGTATGTATAATCCTAACTAAATCTGACCTAATAAATAATGCCTTAAGGAAAAGGTTAAATCAAATATACTGTAAATATATTAGAAATTATTTTACTATGATAAGATTTTATTGAATGTGAACTTCGCCAGTGCTTGGCAACACCTTCTATTATGATTTCTTTTAAAATGATTCAATAATTTAAGCAATTAAGTATGTCAAGCCTTATTTTATAAGATCATTTATTCGCGCTTCAAGTGTGTTGTGAGGTTAACTGCACAAGCCACGTTTTACTGCCTTACAAAGTGTTCCACATAATGTCTGATTGCTTTTATAATATGGGGTTCCGTTTTTTTATCTTATTTATTTATTTACTTATTTTTGTTTTGGCACTGAAGACAACATCCATCATATCTTATTCCTTGCCACCTGTTACCATAACATGCTGGCCATGATAATTTGGCTACAATTAGAAAACCAAATTGTACGGTTTGTAGCTTTAAAAAACACACTATTAAAAATAGCTACAAAATGAATTAACATGAATAAAAGATTTCTTTTTCCTTTCTTATGCTATTTCCATGTGGAAAATAGGCCTTTCACCACTGTCTTCCACCTTTTCTGGTCTCTTGCTACAGTTTTACTTTGCAGTTTTACTTCTGTTATGCATCATCCTTGCTCTGTCTTGTCACCTCTTGCCAGGGGGTTTCAGTCCAATCATTGCTTGTCATGTCATTTAGTTCTAACCTTCATGTATGTTCCAGCCAACTCCATTTTCATAATATCTAGTACTATCAGTTTCTGTTTTGTCCTCCTCTCGAGTTTTTGTGATTTTTTTTCTTTTGATAGTGAATAGTTGCATAAGACAGCTCTTTGTGAAAACTTGAACTATAGATCTTAAGCATTCAGGTTGCAGCACCATATAAGACTGACTTTACAATGGTTTTAAATATCTAACATTTAGTTTGGAGGACCAAAGTTCTGTTTGTCTAGATTGGATTTCAAGTTAGAAAGGCATATCTGGCTTTTACTCTTTTGGCTTTAATGTCTTTGCCCATTCTACCTACTGTACATAAAATGCTGCCAAGATATGTGAAATATCAGACCTCTTCTATATCAGTCCCAGGAAATGTTATTACTTTTTCTTGTTGTGGTTGATTCTCATGGTTTTAATTTTCTTTGTGTTGATTTTCAACTATACCAACTGCACACAGACCTGAAGAACATTTGCTTTGTTTTGCATGTATTGATGGGTTTGGAATAGCAAGTTAATGTCATCTGCAAATCAAGGTCTTCTAACGTTTTTGTGAAAGTCCATAGTATAGTCCCAGATCTGTGGTCTTTTCATTACCTAGTCCACTACCAGTAAAAAGAACATGGATGAGATAAGACAAGCTTGTCTGAAACCTATAGTAACTCAAATGGCTTAGTCAGTTTGTTATGTGTTATTTTCATAGATGCCCAGAAAAATGGTTGCAAATTTCTAAGAGATTCCACAGTGGAAGGCCATATTCCGTAAAACTAATCTCTGCCCTGTCCTGAAGGCTTTCTGAAAATCTCTAACAGTCATATAAAGTGTAACTGCCATTTGATGAGCAGGCTTGCTATCTGATCTAGATATGATTTCTCCTGTCTTCACCCTGCCTGGTCGTCTTATAATCTTGAATCTCACACTTTTTTCTGCCTTGAATAATGTGTTTAAATATCTCAGACAGCAACTGCATATCATTGTAGTTTTCATACAGACTTCGGTTCCTCTCCACCCCCTTTTTCACACATTCACTATATGATCTTTATGATTTTATTTCTTCCCACATTTTCGTAAGAGACTTATCAAAATGTCTACTGTATTCATCAAGTCTGCCTCAAGACCCTGTTTGGATTTTACCCATCCTTGATGCCTTTCTTCTGCCCTTTCTTTCTCTACTTTGGTAAATAATTCCTAATTCAAGATCCAGATCTTCTCTTGCACCTGTATCTGGTGGATTGGCCACTGTCTCACTATTCAGTAACTGATTGAAATACAACTTCCATGCATTTAATTGGTCTGCTAACTTTGTTGTTAAGTTTCCCTTGTTGCTCCAGGCCAGGGCCATCCCTAAGGGAGGGCGAGAGGGGCAGCTGCTCAGGGCCCCACACTTCAGGGGGGCTCCATGAGGCCCACACCACTGCCCCCTCCCCCAATGCTGGAGACTGGGCTAACTGGCCAAAAGCAGTGGACCAGTTCAGCGCCATGTGCACTGCTTTTGGCTCTGTGCCAGAGCATTGGGAAGGGGGCAGGAGGCAGCATGGGGCCCATATTGCTACCCCCCGATCGCACTGCCTCCCGCCCCATTCCTGCTGCTCTGGCACAGAGCCAAAAGCAGTACGTGTCGGAGGCGGGGGGCAGACAAACAGCGCTGAATCAGGCCACCGCTTTTTTCCGGCTTGCCCAGTCTCCAACAGGAGCCTGCCTCTTCACTGGGCCTGCCAGCCCTGCCCTCCCAGTACCAGATGGGGCTGAGTGGGGGCCTCCCAGAAGGCAATTACTCCAGGGCCCTGCACCCCCCGAGGGATGGCTGTATGTCCAGGCCATCAAGAAAAGGAGTGTTTAAGGTGCTACCATTTCTTCACTTTAGTGTTTTTTTTTTAAATTTTATTTTATTACCAAGCAGATAATTTAATTTGCTGATGTGACTGTACTAAAGCTGCTAGATGATTTAGGTTAATTAGTGGTTAATTTAATTGATCAATCCTGAAAAATGTGGATTCCTAGAAAGCTATTTATATAAAAATTAATGTCACATTAATCCTAAAAAATGGGATGGATGTGAATTATTAATTTCTGACAAACACATTAGAAGATTGAAGAAACTCATTCTGTTAAAATCATACAAAACACACACTGTAGATGATGAAAGAAGCTACAATACTCATTCTAAAATGAAACTGAGAAAGAGTGGGGGCAGATTTGCATACAGAAATAAGGATGTAAGCTCCACTCACGCAATTCAGTTTCACATGGGACACAGGCACAAACTGAAATTAAACAAAAAAAGAGAATGAAGGGAAACCATATAAATAATTACTTGCAAAAATTAGTTCAAGGTTATCCCAGGTACCTCATCATATAATTTGGCTCTTATATTTAAACTCTTATCATTAGCTGCAAAGAACAAAGAACTAAAGGAACCTTTTAAACTAATCAAGTTGATCAAATTTGCTTGAAGATTCTTTAAATAATTCCTTTGCTACTGTACAAAGGAGCACAATGCAGAAAATAAACACAAGTTGACCTCAGCACTCAGCGAGGTCAGTCTTTAGAGAAACTACCCATCAGTCACTCAACAGAACATGGCTAAACACAGCAGAGCTGCATTTAATAGGTGATATATGGAAATTAGACTGTGCTAAATCTGACAGAGCAGTGGAAGCAGCATATACACTAAATGAAAAATTCATGCAAGAAGCCAACAGAGCTTATTTACCTGCAGATCTCAATGATTTCTAGAAACTGATGGAATAGACAGCCCCCAAATGGCACATGCCCAGATAAATTGATGGTGCATGTGAAATGAATCAGTGGTCAAATCAATGAATACTTGAGTATAACAACTCACTGCGATTCATGTCCCACTCACCTGTTTTAGCAGTCAGCATTCTTGTCCACTAACCCGTTTCTTCCAGAGGACAACTGGCAATCTAAATATAGCTTGGAAAAAATCCTACTTTGCAGCTAATGCTCTAGAGGAATAATATGACAAGATCACTGAGCAGCTGTTTCATTTATGCTCACTCTTGTTCTCTCTATTGCCCTATCCACTAGAGTCAGATCAGAATGGTACATGCTACCAACAGGGAATTGTATTACTGAACTCAAGTGAGTCTTATCCTAGAAACACTCTGTAAAGCCTATTAGGTTCCTTATACACAAATGAGGTAAAGTAGTAATGTTATTTTTGTGCTTTTATGACCCCTAGGATAATAGGGCTCATGACCGGGGCTTCCAGGTGCTGCCACGATAGAAACAACAACCACCCACCATTAAGCAAAACTAAACTTTCAGTGACACTGCCAGTATTGGCACACAAAAACATGATTTGACACTGTAGCCATGTATTGGCAGAAGAATTCTAGCCCTTGACAACATAGGCAAGTGCTGGACAGCCTCACTATCCCCTCCTGTTCTCTTTCTCCTTCCATGTATATTGTTTAATGTGGTCATCAGGAAGCAGTGATCAATTGTTATCCGTGCCAGGCATGTCTATGAATTTATGCAGCTTAACAACACTGATAAATCACAAGGAAAAATTTACTCTGTTTATTCATCAGTCTCAAATGCCAAGGTTTTCTACCTCACTGCCTTTGCAAACATGATTTTAGTGCTTCTTGGGAAAGCCTGATATAGTTAGGCTCAGCCAAGCATCCAATACTACATTAAAGCAGCAGAAGCCTTAACATTTGGCAATGCTACCTGCAGCGGTTGACCTTATTACATTATGGCTCAAACAGCAAGTGTAGCTTTTATCATTTGAATTTACTCCATATTTACCATTGTTTAAAATGAAACAAAAGACGTATGCTAGAGAAATACATAAGCAGAATGGAAATCAAAATTTTCCATGAGTGGCTCCCTCATATTTCAAATGAGAACGTTGCAGACCGCAGGCACAAATAACACATGGATGTGTGCTTGAGTTTGGTTTGAGTTCTGTGCTGAAATTTCATTCATCTCAACAATCACTTGTGTATCATTAGTGTGTGCTTGCCACGCAATTCTTTTGTACTATGATGCATGCTAAAGACTTCTAACAAGTTGAACACAACAGCTACGGTTTATTATTACAAAGCTGCCTACAAGAACATGTGCCAAGATTTAAGATTATCAATGAACCCTCTCTTGCATGAAGCACTTGCTATCACATTTGCAAAACCCCAGTACAGCTTCTAAGGCTGAGGGGAAACAAAATATCTCAGGAGCAGGAGCTACTGGAAGTTAATGGTCAACAGCTTTCCCCTGCTACTCTTCCTCTCCAAAAGAGAACTACTATTAGATTAAGCACTCATTTGCTGGAACTTCATAATCTGGAACTTGGGGAAAAAAATAAAGATCAATCATCAGTTGAATAAACAAAAGAAAAAAAAAACACATTTCTTACCCAGGCAGGTCTTATTATTTTTTTTCAGATGTAAAATAGAACATGAGTTGCTGAACAGCAAGGACATTAAGAACCAGCCATAACTTCACTGTCTGTGCCCACTGAAGCACAGAAGCTGGTCTCTGCATATGCCAAAGGATGCAAGGAAGGGAGGGTAAGGGGGGACCATCACCCCAGCTCCTTCTCTGCCCCAGTCACAGATCAGTCATGACAACTTGGGGAACAGGCTACAACAACTCAAGGGATGAATCCGTCCAACCCCGTCCAACACTGGTGAAGGGTTGTGTGTTCCTGCATCATGACCCCGCACCCAAAACTCCACCTGGAGCAATCTGTTTCTTCATTGCTTCCAGTGCAGGATTTTGCCTAAAAAGGGGCTAGCTAGCCCTAAGCCTACACTTCATGATCTGATAGCATTTTAAATACAACTTAAACAAAACACCTGTTTAAGAAAAACGTAATCAGGCACATTCATGTCTGCAAACCTCATGCAAAGCTACCTAAATTATTATCAACTATTGCGCTCATTATCGAACAAGTTCAGTTATGTGAACACTATTAATTGTTAAACCATTCAACAGGGCACTTTGTGTTCTACTCAGTTAATTATGTCCTGGAGCAGCGATTCTCAAGCACTGTGTTGGGACATATTACTGTATCACTGCACAGTGATACATTACTGCGAAAGGTTGAGAATTACTGTCATAGAGCAGGGATCAACAACTCAAAAGATAAGAAAAGCTGTATTTTAAAATTCCTACAATAACCAAGTGTTCTGAGAGCTACAATGGGTGTGGCTGCCTGATGGAGGTTGGGAGGCCCTGGGTCAGGGTGCCGGCCACAGAGTCCCACTAATAGGGGGTGGGTGTAGTTCTAGATGCCGGTGTGGGCCTCCTGCAGTATCCCATGGTGGTGGGGAGTCAGGAGCCACAAGGGGGCAGCCAAAGAGCCACATGCAGCTCTGGAGCCTCGGGCTGTGGACCCTTATCCTAGAGCCATACAACAGGTGGCTACAAAAACAGTCCACGTGGAGCACATAGTAACACAATCAGGGATCACAGTGTATCAGTTGCCTAACCATTATTAAGATTTTGTAGGCACCACGGCAGAAGTGAGATTTAAGCAGGGTTTTGACAGAGATTAATGATGTGATCTTGCAGATTTTTATGGGGATAACTTCAGTGGAAAGCAGTGTTTGGTCCAATTCCTAGATGTTTACAGAATGACCCCCGTAGAACCTTACTGAGCCCCTTTCTCCAAATCTGTCACAGAATCCCCAAACCACTGTCTGCCAAAATATGTTCTACATTTTGTTTGTGCTTTCTGTAAGGGGTTAAACTGACACATCTTGTGTATAAATCTAACTGTCCAAAAAAAAGATGAGGTATGGTGGGCTGCAGGAAATGCATCTTTCAGTCAACGTACCACAGTGGAAGTTTTAGTTGAACTGTGCTCTGAATCTCTCAGCCGTGACTGTGGAACAATTCTGAAAAGTTCCCCAGCTATATCCCACAATAGAGATGGGGATATGGTTCACTGCTAACTCAGAATGGTGAAGAGAACCTGTTTGCTGTCAATGACCTTTACAAACTCTTAACCTGTTGGTAGTTGCATCAATTCACTAGTTCATTTCATCTGGCAAATCTGCTGAATTAAATAAAATGACTCTGAGCTAATATGCACCAACGCTTTTATAACATTTCCCTTTCTAAAAAAATATACTGCCGTAGATATGTCATATCACTGGACTATAAATATCAGAATTCAAAGAGTGCATAGAAAATGTTTAGTAATATACCACAAAAGGGTTAAAACAAAGTATTGCCAAACAGAAATACCATGATGATCTGGGATAAAGTTTAACCTAAAATTTGCTATGGGGAAGCATTCTCATTTACAAGACCAAATACACAGACATCTTCCCACTTTAGAAGAGCAAGATCCATATATTCTTTATATAGTACAATCAATGCTTCATGGCTGGATAATGGTCCAAAAACTGTGTATCCTGAAGGACTGCTGAGTATCAAACAGCTATAATTAAGTGGAAAAACCTAAATAATTACAGGAATAGGTTAAAAAAGGATTAAATCATAAGCCATCCATAATGGCCACTGACGTATTCTACGCAACCAGGCTGAAATTACATTAGCTTTTTTCTGTAGTTCATCAATGAATGCAATAAAGTACATTTCTGAGAAGATAAAATATGAGACCAAGATTCCAGGCTTTAAAAATGCTAAAAAATTAAACAAAACTACTGTTTTTCAGAATCAAAACAGGAACATTAGATACTGACTAGAAAACACAGTAGATCAAACACAAAGGAGAAAGATTGTTTCCCTCTGATCCATGTGCAGAGAAGAATCTCAGTCTATAGATCTCTCCCCAAATGGAAAAAGAGAAGAGGCTAGACAGCCTTCCAGGAATCTCCCCACCCCACTGACCTTGCAAAAACAGCTCTATACTGGCAGACATATTTCAGGAGAAAGTATGTAAGCTGGATGTGGTGAAGGCAGAAGTCAATTAGGATGCAGATTATCCTCTCTGATGCCTCTTAACATTTTAAAAAAAATCTGGGCCATAGATTCACAAGTAAAAATGACTGGTGATACTTTAAAGTACATTGAAGTCTACAGTCATTGTGACACAGAGACCTATTTTAAGTACAAACTTCTGTCAGCAACTTGTGAAGCCTGACATACTCACTACACCTAACATTATCCTTAGGTTCATCGTTATATATATCCAAAAGATGGCATGTAAGATATCACAGAAAACTAATAACCCACTGATTATTAGTATTCTCTTGTGTTGTATTAACTGGGTGTACACAAAGCTATTAATATGTGCTAGAATTAAAGTATGTTTGGCAAAGAACACATAAGCACAGACACCCTTAGTTAAAAAAAAAAAAAATGCATTTGCTTGTCTAACCAGCCTGGTCACCAGGAAAAGACAATGAGGGTAGACTGACAAAAAGTATCAACTAGCAAAAAAGTTTAAAGATAACACAAAGTTGTGAGATATTGTCAATACAGAGAAGGATTGGGATATTATAAAGGAAGATCTGGATGACCTTGTAAACCGGAATAAAAAAGAGAATGAAATTTAGTAGCAGAAAGGGCAAGGTGGTGAATTTATGGACAAAAGATTTTTTGCTATAAGCTAGGGACACATCAGTTAGAAGTGATAGAGGAGATGAAGGAACCTGTCGTATGAGTTAATCAAAGGATGAACAGCCACTGTGATGTGGCCATGAAAAAAGCAAACGTGGTCCTAGTATTTCCAGTAGAAATAGTGAGGCGTTAGTACCATTACACAAGGTGCTGGTGAGACCTCATTTGGAAAACTGTGTGCAGTTCTGGTCCCCCATGTTTAAGAAAGATGAATTCAAAATGGACCAGATGCAGAGAAGAGCTACCAGGATGATCCAGGGAATGGAAAACCTGCCTTATGATAGCAGACTCAAAGAGCTTGGCTTGTTTAGCCTAACCAAAAGAATATCTACTTATGTAGATATTCAGTGACTTGGTTGATGAGATGATTGATGGGGGTTTCTTTGTTTTGTTTTGCATTCCTCTGAGCATGGGGCATGGCTCACTTGCTGGTGGATTCTCTGTATCTGAAAGTCTTTAAACCACAATTTGAGAACTTAAAATTACTTAGTCACAGATTTGAAGTTTATTATGAGAGGGGGTGGGTGAGGTTCCATGGCCTGCATTGTTCAGGAGGTCAAAATAGGTGATCATGTTGGTCTCTTCTGCTTTTAGAGTCAATGAGTCTATGAGGTGCCTCTTAACTATAAAGACAGGAATGGGGGTGGGGTAGGGTGTGTTTGAATCTCAAATGATACATAATTGAATCAACTGATTATATACAATACTATTATATTATATTACTTAAGATATAATAGTATATCCACTTAAGATCTTTTATGAATGCTTGTGACAGTGGCATTTAATATCACCGTGAAATGTGTGAACTAAAATTATCTAAGGAATAGCAGATATTCAGTTGTACTAGGCTTTAAAGTCTGCGACAATGCCTAGGGAGAAATAGGTTTTTCTTCCACACAGGAGGGAAGACAGTCTAGCTGTCTCCAATGTCAATTATATGGTGTGGAATCAAAACAACTGAACCCCCACTTACATGAAAATCAGCAAGGGAATGGGAAATCCAAAGAAAGGGAAGAACAGCAGGACATCTATCTACTTCCTGAAGCAGAAAGAGTGAACTCTGAAGTGATATTAATGTGGAAAATACATTTGAAATATCAGTTACTGAACAGATACAAGAGGACAGAACTCTTGTATATCTGAGAAAAGTGAATCCTTCAACAAAGGTGGTTAAAGCCTTTGAGAACAGAGTGAGAAGCCTGTGTAAATACAGATTGTTGTAACTCAAATTTAGTTTCTTCTTATCTTATAAACTTATTTTTAATTTTGGCTGCTTCCAACCCTTTTTATTTTTACTCTTTATATCTGGAATTACTTAATCTTATGTCCCTGTATTCAATAAACTTCTTTTATCCTAAACCAATTCATTGCTGTGATTGAAGTCAGAATATTGGTCAAACCCCAGTTAAATTACTAAGCTGCAGTGTATTTAGTGCTACTTAGAGGAGCAATAAACTTGACAACTTGCAGAAGTCCTCAGTAAAGTGGACTGGACCCTTCTGGGAAACAGTTTTGGGGAAATTCAGGACTCAGAGTCAGGAAGTATCAGGGTCATTTTGTAAAGAGTCAGGCAGGCAGTGGAAGCCTAGGTGTGATCTGTGTAATTGTAAGCTGCATATAAGTGTCAAAACAGGGAGTCACTATAAACTAGAGGCACCCAGAGCTGCAGAGCAGGCAGTGACATAACCTCTTACCAGCCTGGGCTGAACCTCAAAGCATCAAAAGTCACCTCTTGGAGGGGGTAATTGAGCAGCATTAGTGCATCTTCATGCACCGCAGAGACAGAGTCTTCTGCTTCTAGAGCAGCAATTTCATTTTCTTTAAATAATGCCTTTGTTTATAGGAGATGAATTCCTTTTTCTCGGATAACAAAGCCAATTTCCAAACATCAGGAACTTTCATGGATTTGGCTTATATACATGTTTGTGTATATTTTTAATTCTAATTAACTTGATTTACCTTGAGCTGCATTGGTTCTGAAGGCCCAGTAAGCAAAGATGGAGAAGCCTTATAATTATGGAGAGAAAAAGTGGGGAAGAACCCACAAGCCCTTTAAGGTGTGAAGAATTTCCTTAGATTAATTGGTTCACTATTATTTTTGTATACATTCTAAATTAGATAAAATATTGGGGAATTACTGAAGAAGCTTTCATTCTCTTCCTCCTTTTCTCTCCCACTTCAGAGGCATATTAATGAAGCTCAATTATTTTGAACTTTGCATTTGTAAAAGCTGTACAGATGGATCAGAGATGTTGCACCCTAGCCAATTAGATTACTTAAGTCAAACTTGTCCTTACTGTAACACCAATGAAGTATGTGGAATTATCCCAGGGATTTATTTGGCCCATGAAAAAATCTGATTAGTTAACAAATTAAACCCAGGATACACTCAACTAACACGGGGGATTGGGAGGGGTGTGAGGAAAAGAAACAAATGCAAATCACCAAGGCAACTATATTCACTGATACTTCACTTGGTAGATGCAACAAAAACATCACCTGGTATGACCATAATAATTGCCAGAGAATATAGCAGCATGTAAAAAACAAAACAAAAACAAACAAACAAAAAAAATCAAAACACCTCAGCTTACTAAGGAAAGAACAAAAATGAAAGTAGTTTGTAAAATGTAGCTGTGAAATCTATTTTGCTTTATTTTCTGGTCTTAAATTGACTCTATCTACATAAAAGCAAGACTATTCAACATATGGAGAGGAGAGATGACATCCACCTCTCAAACCAATGTGTTGTTGCTGTATAGACTGTATTGATGCCCTAAGAGTATTTCTTCTCTGGGCTGGAAGCTCAGGTATTGCAGGTCCTCTGCAGTAGCCGTGTGTAGCATTGGGGCTACTGAACTTACATATGTGTAGCACCTCCCCAGACTCCCCGCCAGTCCACTGGCATTGTGTAGATACCACTTCTACTTAGTTAAATCAGGCTAATGAGAATATGAAATTAAACCCTTCAAAGCTATGATGCTCCAGCACTCTTGGCCAAAGTGTAGGCACATTCACATTTATGTAAGCGAGACAAGAAAGAAGAACCTTGCCACATCTTCTCTGCCTAGCATCATGTACAGAAATGTTACTCTCAGTTACTGTTTATGAATGCAAAAAGATTTTTTTAAAACATCACCTCATCATATTACAGTAGTTTAAATTTTCTAGTAGCAGTAATTCAATCAGGCCCTGACTCCTGTATTAGAAAAGAAAATCATTACAACGCCCTAAAAATTCAATGGTCCTAAAAGTCAGTTCCTGCCAATGCTACAAACTACTCTCACCATTATTGTCATTTATTTGGATTAAAGTAATATGCAAAGGCACCAACTGAAATCGGATCTTCATTGCACTTGGCACTGAATAAATGTGTAGTGAGTAACAGTTTGGGGAAAAAAAAAACAACTATTCCTTATATTATATAAATTGGCACAGGACTGAAATTCTGCCCCAAAGGACAATGGCAAACCTCCCATTGACTTCTGTCAGGCCAGGATATCACCAAAGACTGTAGGGAGAAATTAATGTCAGGTCAGAAACCCTGCAAGAAGCCTTATGCACAAGTTATATCCTAACTGTCAGGTTTAAGTGTTCTTTGAATGATATGGTGAGACTTCTTAAACCTTTACCTGGGCATCAATTTCACCATCTCTAAACAAAACCTGAAAAAAGGTAGCAGGTGGCAGAGATGAATATTGGCTATCATAGGTCAGAACAGAGATTTTTTTTTGCCCACAGCTGTATATAAGTACAGACTCCTGTATAGCACAGAACCATCTAGGGGTAGCACTGCTTCCAAAACTGTTACTGGGTGCTTCTTATATTGCTTAATCCAAGTTACTGTTTAAATCACTGTGTGAAAGAAAACAATTATTTTACCTTAATTTTATATAAGAATATTTGTATTATTTGCTAGCCATCAAGTAAGATGCATCCATGCTGCTATATACATTTTAAGGGTTAAGGGCAATATAAATGGTGAGATGTATTCAGAGTAAGTAGGTTTTTTTATGCTGTAGTCAAACGGAAAATAAAAGAGAACAAAAATGTGTCTGTTTGTTACCATTAGTTTTGCTGAGGTTTTGTACCAACCAGATTGTTCCTCAAACTTCTTCTGCCGATGATATACTTTTATAGATGAAAGCTTTTCTGTGGACATAAAGAATTCTTGTTATTTTTATTAATAAGCCATCATTTTTAACAGCTTATCTGACCAGAGAGTCTTGTGGCACCTTAAAGACTAACAAATGTCTTCAGGCATAAGCTTTCATGGCCTCCAAACCACTTTGTCTGATGCAGAAGTAGGCTGGAGCCCACAAAAGCTTAGCCTAAACACATCTGTTAGTCTTTAAGGTGCCACAGGACTCTTGTTTTTGCTGTACACAGACTAACATGCAGGGGCGTTGCTGGATAGCAAAAAGATCCGGGGCACAGGCCCACAGGCTCCACCTGTGCTAGACCCTGCCCCTGTCATGGGCCTGCCCCCAATAGGCCACACCCACAACAGACCACCTCCCCACCATTACGCAACAGGCCCTACCCCTATCCTGGGTCCCACTTTAAACTGGAGTTCACATGAAGTATTTTGAAGTGGGGAAGTTCCACATGAAATAGAAATTTTGGAAACATGGAGATGTGATGTTCGTAAAAGGAAATATAGTCCCTGGGGCCATGCCAGCTGATGACTAAAACTGAAGCTGTCAGTCTCTAGCCAGCAGCTGTCTAGACGCCAATGCAGTCTGACCATGTCGATTTCCATGGATTATCCTGGTCTAGAGTGTTTAGCCTCTGTACCACTCTCCCACCACACAGACGCCCCACACCATGCTGTGATACAACTCCTCCTTCATACCCCTCTGCTCGTTTTAGTTTTAATGCAATCATTCTCCTCCACTGTTCCCTACAAATGAATCAAGCTGCTGGCAATATCCTCTTAAAAGCTCACTGACCACGTGAGGACGACATATAAAAATTCTCCTTCTCTGACAAGGCATATCTTTCCCTATCTCCTATAGGTTTCTGTTGCTAAACATCAGGAGTCATGGAGATCAGAAAATAGGATTGGGAGGGAGGGTGGTGGATGAGACCATCCCTGGGACTTCCAGTCAACTTGTTTAGGGTCTCCAGGTACTGGAGAAGTAGATGGCATCTAGGTGCCCAGATGAGAGATCACACCCTGCTGACCCATACTGAAGACACCTACCACTGCAGTTCTCAAGCTTTTGAAATAGAGCCCACGCCTCTCCTGAACTTTGCTGTAATGCTTGCCCTCCACTTTGAGTGGCAGCATGAGATTGTGGAGCAGGGGAGTGGAAGGATGGTAGCACAGCAGCTGCAATTTGCCATGCTCGGCTGCTTATACCCCAGGGCAGGAAATTTAAAAAGGCTCTGACCCTCTCCCAGCTTCTAGGTGTATGCAACCCAGGTAGGGGAAGTTGGGGAGCTCATGAGGCAAGCAGACAGGCTGGCTGGGGCTGCCAGTGCAGTGCTGTGAGCAGGGTCACACCAAACTGGCTGACCCAGCCAGACAGCCTGCCTTCTGCCTCCCCAGCAAATAGCCAAAGAGAGGGCAACAAAGTGAACTCAAAACAAAGCAGAGAAGCCTCTTGCACTATTCCTCCCACCCTGCCCTTAGCTCCTGCCAGACTCCCAATCCCCCTTCTGGGGAAACAAAGCAGAGAGGATTTAGCAGCAAAAACTAAGCAAGCCCAGTCTTACAGGAAAGAGCGAGTCCAAACCAAAAATACAGCATTACTGGGATCACACTATCCAATGCAAGACAGACAACATTACAGGAATTCACAATGAAGTACAACAACTGTAAAACGAGAAAGGCACATTCAAAGAGTAACAAGTTTATTTATTGCTAGAGCTTTTGTGGGTGAAATCTCACTTTGTCAGACACTTGAAAATGGTTTCCAAATAGGATTTCGCTCGTGTGATAAATAAATGCGTTACTCTTTAAAAGTACCACAGGACTCTTTTCTATTTTTACTGGATTAGACTAACATGGCTACCCCTCCTGGAACTTTTCAGTAAAAGGATGGTTAACTTTGTGGCATGCTGCCTGATGTGTACTTATGTTGTGCATTCATAGGAGGGCAAAACTGAAGAGCAGAATAAATAGTGACATTAAGCAGTGACATTATTGGTAGGTCAAGCCTCACTTATGATCTCCCAACAGAACTCTCAAATCTCAGGAATTTTCTCCCCAGGGCCAGTCTGCTAATATTTGCTCAGTCTTCTGTAGCCACAATCAGTGGTGGCTTTTGGGGTAGGCAAAGCAGGTGGCTGCCTAGGGCCCCAATCAGTAAGGGGCCCCGTCTTCAATTTGGTAGACAGAAATGAAAACAGAGAAAAATATAGAAATTTTTCCCATATAGCAGAGCTAGTAGGACTGGAAGCCTAAGGACTTTACACTCTTGGCTCATCAAGGCAAGCTATCATTAGGATCTGTGCTTCATCTGAAATGCAGATTTCACCATTCTCTGCCCATCACATTCACATTGACATGCTAAAAAAGCAGGAGCAAGCAATAGACAGCCCAAGGACAGGAACTTTTACAATGGCCTCAAGCTTTTAATTCCTCAGTGTCGCCATTTATTTTGCCATTTTTTAATTTTGTGAAATACTGCCCTTTTCTTTTCTACCTGTGCTTTTGCATTTTCCTTTGACTTTGTGGCAATTTTTACTTTGACTTTTTTTAGCTCAGGTTACCAGGTAGGTCCATATAGGCTGCTACATCTAAATAAAGTGCTTTCCTTTGGCAATCATTACATCTGTGTGTGCTGTCTGTGCAGTATGTCTTTCTTTTGATAAGTAATTTTTTAGCTTCCTTTGTACTTTATTTAGTATTTTGAGGGGGCCAGAGTCTTATAAACTTGAGTACTTCAGAGAATTTCATTGAAATTTGGTGTTTTTCATTTATAGCTACACACTAGAAACCTCCTTTTCACTTTTTATTTATTATAATTATTTGTATTAAATATCTCTAGTGCACATAAACCCAAGCCCATATGAAAAATTTGTAAGATTTGACTGTCAAAATTTTAAATGTGGTATTTTAGTTATTTTTGAGCCATCATTAATGTTACCACTTCTTATTTATCAATTAATGCTCACACTTTTCAAAAAAAATTAAAATGTTCACTTCAACTGTGAAGTTCAGCATTAGCTGCTTTATGTTAAGTGAATGATGATCAACTTACAAGCTTCAGATGGGAAGATCTTTAAAAATACTATAGCCAAGAATAATTTACGAGTTCCAGAGGGATAATCATATTAGTTTGGTTCAGTAAAACAAACAACAAATCCTGGGGGGTGATATGGGGCAGTTAAGGGTGCAGCGGGGACTGGAACCACAGGGAAGGTAGAAGTTGGAGCCAATAGTGGGCCCCACAATAGGTCTTGGACTAGGGCTCCCAATTGCGTTAAGGCCGCCTCTGGCTACAATGTAGGGGTGGCTCCTTTAATCAGAGATGTCTGTATCATTCAGCTAGTTAGATGGTAATTGTGGTCAATCAATCAAGACAGGCTGGCAATTGAGACTGGCCCATTCTCACATTTAAATGAACATACACAGCATGTGCCTAAACCAGGTTTCACCAAGTATGCAAAACGGAGTACAGTGTTTAAGCAGGAATTCCAAACTGGCAGTATGGAGTCTTGTCTCAGGGTTACAGAATTATTTCACTTATGACACTAAAGGACATATATCCAACATTAATTAACATGTACTTTAAAGGTAAACACAATTAATTATAACAAAGAGTTGTGTGGCACTTTAAGACTAACAGATTTATTCTGTTAGTCTTAAAGTGCCACACAACTCCTAGTTGTTTATTTTACTGGACTAGACTAACATGGCTATCCCTTTTGAAATTAACAATTAATTATCTCTGACCCTCCATACTATCTGTCCCTGCCCCACACCTCCAGTCACTTTCTGCTTAATGTAGAACAATCTCTCACACAAGAGAACAATTTCAAGCACAGGATAAATACTAGGCACAGCATATGGTGGTGTTCAGCAGAGTTCACCTTTACAAATAATAGCACTGTTGATGAGGTTACCCACCCAGACCACCTGCTGCCCCAGCCTCACAACTGAGGCAACAAGGCAAGGGGCAGGAGACCCCACAGTTGTGCCAGGCCAGCCCCACCACCATGTGAGACCCTGTGGTCAGACCAGGCAGCTCCACCACCTGGGCATGTGGTGAGGGCTGGGGACCCCAGGCCAGGCCAGCCCCGACACATGGGCATAGGCTGAGGGCAGGAGACTCTGGGTTGGCATCCGAGCCTCATCCCCTGAGCTGTGGGGGGCTGCCTGGCCAGGGCTGCATCATAGCAGCCTGGCCACCAACCTGATCCCCAGGGAGCCTCAGCTGAGGGATGGTCCCTGGCTCACCAGCCTTCTGCTGGACTGACTAGGCCGACCTGGTGCTCAGGTGAGGAGCTCCATTTCCAGGCCACTCCCCCCAAGGCCCCTAGGCCATGGGGGTCCCCCCTGCAGGCACTGGGGAGATGCTCATGGACCCAGCTGGGACCTAGAGGCCATGGGGGCAATGTCCCCAGCCCAGGGGTACCCCCTGACAATCCCAGCTGGGCCCCAGAGGTCTGTGGGCATCCCCCAGTCTCACCCAGGGCCCAGAAGCCCAGGAGTAGCCCAGGAGTCCCACCTGGGCCCCAGAGGCCTGGGGACACCGCCACCAGTCCTACATGGGCCCCAGAGATTTTGGGACACCCCTGCCCATCCCACCTGGGGCCTGGATGCCTATTAGCACCCCCACAGCCCCACCAGGGGCCCAAAGGCCTGGGAGAATCCCCAGACCCCACCCCACCTGGGGCCCAGAAGCCAGGGACTCATTCCCTGCTTTCACCCAGGGGCTGGAGCCCATGCAGGGAAGCCCCCTTTGGCCCCAGGCAGCCCCTCTAGCCAGGGCCGTCCCTGGGGGGGGGCGGGGCCCAGGGCAAATCAGTTTGTGCAGGGCCCCCCCATTTTAAACTCTGCAGTGCAATGTTCCCTCTAAACCAGTGGTGGCCAACCTGTTGTCTGGGGAACCCCAGAGGTCTGCAGACACTTTGCAGGGGGTCTGCAGAGCCTTTCCCTACACGGGGCTGGAATCCAGCTACAGCCCTGATGCTCCCTGCCAGGGCTGCCTGTCCCCCTCTGTGGCTGTATCCTGGCAGGGGATGGAGCCACAGCAGCTCCCCAGCAGGGGCAAGGGCAGGGGACTACAGCTGCTGTGGCTCAACTCCCCGGTGGCACAGGCAAAGGTGGTGGGCAGTGCTGCTCACCAGCTCTCCTACTGGTGCAGGCCAGAGTCTGCCCATGCCAGACAGATTACATAATCAGCTGAGGGGGTCTGCAAAGACTTTTTTTGTTTTTGTTACAAAGGTGTCCCCAGCCTGAAAAAGGTTGGGAACCACTGCTCTAAGCTGATGATGCAGCTGAGCAAGTTCCCTGCTGGTTCTCCAGGCCCCAATAGGCTTCTTCCCTGGTGCCCACTGTCTCCCCATTAACTTGGGCACCCATAACTTGTTCAGCTGCATCATCAGCTTAGAGGGAACACTGGGCAGTGTCATAATTTTTCTTTAATAAAATCATTAATTTCTAGCCCTCAGGCTAAAAAGTTGCAGAGAGATGCAGAAAAACATGACCTGACTTTATCCTAAAGGCTCAAAACCCAGAAGTCAGAGAAAATAGCTCTCCCCCATTTATTATTTCTTTAAACATCTCTTTATTTTTAAGTGAGTTTTAATGATATATTTAAGCCAGACTTATGATTATTTTTGATGTTTAAGGTAGGCAATACTGATTGTATCATGGTGACGTTTCAGTAACCTCACAGCCAAGTGGACAGGAGCATCTGGAGGTACCCTTCTTTGTAGTTCTGGTTTTCTGTTCAAGATGGGCACACAATTTTACAAGTTTAATAACTTTTCTTAAATCAAGTTTTTTTTAAATTGAAAATTCAGAGAGAGGGAAGCTATTTTTGGATGATAAGAAATAAATTCAGACCCTCTCTAACCTTAAGGCACTGGATTCCAATTGTCTAATGTATGTTATTTCCCTTATGCTGCCTGACTCTCTCCTTTTCCATCTTATTTTAATATATGTGTTCATACATTCCTCATTGCTTTGCAGGTGATCTAAGTAATGACACTCAGGTACTGTTTGAGGATGAGAAGAAGAAACAAGGGACCTTTGGCCTCCTCTCAGATACCCTGATGTAAAACAAACAAGGAATCTTTTGGCACTTTTAAAAGCTAACAAATAAATAAATTTGTTAGTCTTTAAAAGTGCCACAGGATTCCTTGTTTGTTTTTGGTCACAGTTGCTTTCCTTTTTGCCATGCTTTGGGACTGGTGGTCTGACTGCAATCAGTGAAAATGGGGCATACTTACAGTGCAGAAGGAAGGACAAAAAACTTCTTTAATGTGTTGATTGATGGCCATTAACCCTAAAAACCCAGTATTTCCAGATGAGTACTAGCCTGGGGTCTTCTCTCTCAGGTATAATAGATCATTATCTGCACAGAGAAGTTTGCTCAAAAAGACATCCCTGAAGACTGAAAAGTCTTGTTAAATGTAGAAGGAAAAAAGTTCTTTAATATCTGAGAACACTTTCTGGAGATGCTGATGTAAATTCAAAGAGAAGGTCCTGTTTTGTAAAGGTTGGGGATGTGACATTCTCCTGGCTTTGTCCCCGTTGGCTTGACTGAGGCTGGCTCCACAAGTTTTACCTCAGCACTTGCCCTTTCTCTTCCCCTCAGGGAGCAGTTGTGGGAAGGTGGCTACTTAAGAGTTCCTGTAACCAAACGCTGCCTGTCCCAATTCCCTTCCCCCCACAGCTTGAAAAAGCTCCCTGCTTCCTTACTCCAGCCGGCTGCGTGGGATCCCCCAAAAGCATGAGGCCCCCCAAAGTGCAGGGCCCAGGGTGGTTGCCCCTCCTGCCCCCCCCTTAAGGACGGCCCTGCCTCCAGCCCCCCCCAACTCCTACCTCCTCCGTCCTGCAGAGAGAAGCCCCTGCCGGAGAAGCTGCTTGTTTGAAAGTGGCCCCCTCCCCTCCCCCGGCTGGTCACACACCTGGCTGCAGCACCTGGGCGGGGGAGGGGAAGCTGCGGCTCCCAGTCCCAGAGCTCTGCCGGGTCCCGGCTCCCAGCGCCAGAACTGGGGGTCCAAAACAGACTCGGGGCTCCATGGGGGAGATTCGGGGCACGTGCCCCCGGGTGCCCAGCGCCAGCGACACCCCTGCTAACATGGCTACCCCTCTGGGACTATATTCACAGAATTTATTTGATTGTGAAATACTATATTGAATCCATAAAACTATTATCCAACTAGCTAACAGCAAACAGTTGACTAGAAATTCTCTGATGTAGAATGAACGAGGTCAGATGGAAGAGAAACAAAAGTTTAAAAAAAAAAAAAAGCAGCAGCTTTGCCATCTGTTAGTGATTGGGTTGATAAACTATTTAAAAAATCTACATAAATGGAAAATTCCTGATTGTTAGAATGATGGGAGAATGATTTCCAAATTAACTTTTCAAACCAAGGCTGCAGTAAAATACTGCAATTTTAATGTGCCAAAAGACACACAAAGTTGATTTTAGGCTGTATTTGACTTATAGCAAATAGAACAAAATTAATGATTCCATCTCCCCCATCGGCAGGTGGAAAAAGGTAGTTTTGCACAATTTTGCAGAACAAATAAGACTCTCCTTTCCTATCTATGGCTCTTATTAGTCCAATACTAAATTACTATTGGGATACAATGGGGGGCACGCTGCATAACTAAGGAACCATGCAATTTATACAAGATTTCCTTTCAGCTGATGCATCAGATCACTGAACTTAAGTAAAAATAAGAAATTTGACAAGAGCAGATCAGTAAATATATCGTATATAAATTATTAAATTCTAATTTTTAAATGTTGAAAGCTTGAAATTGCTACAACTTATGACTAGCTTCTTGCAGTTTTGTGTTTCCAGTGGCAGCTATATACTTCAGTAATCATGCAACTATCTGCTATTGCCATAAAACTGTTGTCTACCTGTGATCACATGCTGGTTCAATTTTCCAGCTCAAAATAAGGTATAATGTTCTGAAGTGAAGTCATTTAAAAACGTCTTTTTAACCACTGCAAGACCCAGGAAGTTCTCAGAACAGCAGCAGCAAAAAATAAAATTAAAAAAAACATCTTGCACATAGGCTTAGCAATTTTTCTTTTTCTTTTTACTGCCTGAAGAAACAAGCTGCAGAGATTTCAGCAATCCCATGTGCTATGAACTTCTAGACCATCCTCTTTATTACAGTAAACAAATCATGCCACTGGAATTCTGCTATTCAAGTCCTCTTGATAAATCTATCTGTATTTCACAACATAAGCAAGCTTTTCACTAAGGCACCAAAGAAAAATTATTAATCAGTATGAGTCTCAGGTCCATTTATTTGCATATGTCCCTGTATGTGTTAAAATATACACATTTTTCAGACACTCATTGTGGAGTGGAGAGTATTTATTTTCACTGTTACCACTAAACTACTTTCGCAGAAACATTAGGACAGACTATGTATATAAAAAAAACAAAACAAAACTATACTTTTTTCCTATTGTTCCTCCATCAGACATCGAAACAGGATTCTAGGAGCCATTCCTTTTCCAATCCATCAGATGTATATCTTTACATAATATTTTATTATAGTACAGAGGAGCCCTAGTCATGAACTGGGACCCCATAATATGTAACAGCCATTTATTTATTTATTTCAAACTAACCACTCTGGAGAAATCCTACCAAAGTGAAGTAAAATCAGTAGACACTTGGACCAGTAGACATTTGGGGTAAAATCCTGATCTCACTGAAAGTCAGTGGAAATTTTGCCAATTATTTACAATTTCCCCCTAAAATTTAACGCTCAACAACAGTGATGGAGCAATACACACATCTAAATAGAGTCTATAGAAAGTGTATAAAATTTAATACTGATTACTCTAAAATAGATATTCTATTTTAAGACAAGATTTATTTTCTTTAGAAAAAGCTTACAGAATTCTAAAGAAGAGATATAATGAAGTTCAATTCTGTAGGATGGTACACAATATCTAGAGAAAAATGATTTCTATTTAATAATCTAAGGATTTTGCTTAAGTAAACTGACCTATGGCTAAAATTTAAAATAGGTCACCTCTAGGAGTGAGAGACTGAATATGACTATTCAATCTTTGGCACAACGGGAAACCAATCTTCTCACCAAGGCTACATCTATAGTAGAGGGCTCAGCTGGATCAATTCAATAAGGTTGACTTCAAGGATGAGAGCTATTAAGTCAACTTAAGCAAGTGCTTAAGATGACTTAATGAACTCCAAATGTGGCCAGACATTTGCTTAAGTCGACTTAAGCCTCCAGAGTAGACATACCCTAAGATGGCAGGATCATTGCTAAGAAGAAAAAGACCAGGTGATATGTAGCCTAGTCTATGTGTGAATAGCCAAACTAGATCAGACCTGAGGCCCATCTAGTCCAGTATCCTGTCTCCACAACTGCAGCACTAGGTACTTCAGAGTCAGGTGTAAGCAGTAAAATGGAGAATATGTGCCTTCCACATTAGGTCTTATCCTGATCTCTAATAGTGGTTGCCTTAACTCCAAAAATACAGTTAAACATTCTTTGCAACAGTTGTGTTAGCATTAACTCACGTGCAAACATCCACATAGTAACATTTTATATTATGATATACGGTGATAATCTTTTACGTCTATACATGGATTTCCATTTCTAGGTTGATTTTCCTGATGGCTTTCCAGACCTCTGCTGCTTTTGCTATTTTTGATTAATGTTATTTTCTCTTTTTCTGAAACCATTCCTTCATACCAGCTTTACTCGGAAGAGGTCATTGCTTTCTCCTACCCTTCTGCCTGACACAAAAACTTTGAAAATTCTTGTCGGGTCACTTGAAACAAAGCTGGCTGTTGACCAAAGGCTTCCTGGCCAGCCTGTGAATAAACTCTATGCTTTGTATTAATTATTTGATCTTCTGAGGAAAACACTGCATTTCCTGAAAAGAAACAGTTCTATAATGTCATCCAGTTTAATTACTATAGCTGTAGCACACTGTGATATAAATTAGAGGTACTGAGATTAGCAACATGCTAGGCTGGCGAATACTGTGCTACTTGCTTTTTTAGCCGGATGTATTCATTTCCTTTAGGGGATGATTTCACTTCTTCACAAACTGGTTCATTATAAGGTGATCTTCAGTAAATAATTAATCTTTCAAACATAATTTGTGTATTAAAATGATGAATACATTTTGGTATACTATTCTCTGAATAATTAAAAAAAACATGCTTTTTTTTCTTTTTAATGTAAAGTAATCAGGTTTTATAACAGACAAAAGATTTGCCCAAGCAAAAACTGTCAACTTAATGCCTTCCTCTTCCTGCCCCCCCCACCTTTTTTTCCTGGGTAACAATTACCAAGGCAATGAAAAGGAAATAGCAAAACATTAATTAAGGTTTTGATAGCTACAAATGAAGACAATGTAGCAATCAAGTGTTTCCAATTAAATCAGTAAATTTTCAGACACAAATGTGAAAAATATAACTAAAAAACAAATCCACTTAGCAATTATGTCTCAGCCAACAATATATTAATATACTATTGAATAGGTTATCGTTAATGAAGGCCTCAGGATTGCAGTATCATTCAAACTCTCACTGAGCAGCACCTTATTCTGAGGACCTTACTGATTTTAATGGAACCACAGAAAAATAAAATGCCATTGAAAATAAAGGCAAAATAACCGATTTTATAGTTTGACTATCTCAGCATATATTCAAAGTAATTCCATAAGGACAAGAATTAGAGCAGAGCTACAATTCAGATTTGAGATCTGAAGAACATACGTTAAAGTGAGAGACTAAAGACACTCAGTCACTTAAGTTTATTGAAGACACGATTAAGAGATGACTTGACTTCAGACTTCAAGTTCCCGGGTGGGGAAGAGATTTCTGGTAGCAAACAGTACTTTTGTTAGTAGAAAAATGCATAATAAAATCCAGTAGCTGGAAAAGAAAGCTAGACAAACAGTCTGGAATTAAGGTGCAAGAGTGACAGGAAACTAAAAATTAGGGATATGGTGGATTGCACATTGCCTGCAGTCTTTACATCAAGACTGGCTGTCTTTCTAAAATAATAGGAATTTCTTTGGCCTGAATTATACAAGAGGTCAGACTAGACTGTCAGAATGGTCCTTCCTGGGCTTAATATCTATTATTCTAAAATTCTGTGCTATATATCACCTATATTATGGCTCTGGTGAGCCGTTTTTGCTACCACATTTTGTAGCACATTGGAGAGTAAGTGAATGCCAGGACAATGTTGTTATAGGGCAGAAGAGCTCTGGGGTCTTAAATATAATGTTTTTCAATCCCATTCCACTAATTCCAGTTCATCTACTCAACATTAATGATACACAAACACAGAAGAGTTTTCCTAGTGTTAAACAAGAAGTCCTGTGGCACTTAAAGACTAACAAATGTCACAGGACTCGACTCCTTGTTTGTTTTGCTGAACTAGACACATATTGCTGCCCCTTTGGAACTTCCTAGTGCTAAGGCATCTAGTTCAATACTAAATAATGACAAGGGGCATGTCAACACTGGAGTCTTAGGTTGACCTACCCCGCCTTAAGTTGATCTAAGGTACCCCCTGGCTGCAGTCAGGATTTATTAAGTTGACTTAACTCCTGCCCTGAAAGTGGACTTAAGCATTAAACTGACTTTCAAGGGCAGGAAGGCCTGGACCCCGCCTCCTGCCCCAACCTGGCTAGCAAGAGGTGGGAGCCAGATCTGGCCCCAAGCCACTTGCCACAATTGACTCGAAGCCCAATCTGGCCCCGAGACACTTGCTGCCACCGGACGGTTGCTCAGAGCCAGGGAGATAGCCCAGTGACCCAACCTGGTCAATTTACCAGGCTACTCGTGATCTATTCAAAACTAATCATATCACAGGATACTCCTGATCAGTTCCAAACTGATCAGGAATAGCCTGACAAATTGTCCAGGCTGGGTCACAGGGCTGTCTCTCCAGTGGCAGTGTGTGCCACAGGTGGTAAAGGCTGAGAGCTGGCTCCCGCCACCTGAAGCAAGAGGTTGGGAGCCGATGGGGCTCCTCGCCAATGGTGGGAGCTGGCTCCCAGCCACTTGTTGTTAGCAGCAGAAACCATCTCCCAGCCCTTTGCCCTTGTTATCTCGACTTAACTGACCCACTCCCCACCCCCCAATGCAAATATAGTTGAGGACTTGTCTTCCTCCAATATCAAGGAAAGTCCTTATAATTGGGCACCTCACCAAGTTTAAGTATGATCTGTCACACATGAATTCTCACTAGGCTGCAAAAATAGGGCCCATGAAATGGAACTGCTCAACTGTGTGTGATAGGCCATGACAAACAACAGATACATTTGTTTAGCACAAATATTAGGAAACAGCACTTCAGACACTATCACTAGTGTTACTATTAAGGTTCAACTCAGCATATTTCAAGGCATAATTACAATTACAAAGTTCTTGTAGGATGTGTTACATTACATTAACGTGTCCTTTTTGTTTGGAAAATCAAACATGATAGCATTGGTTGAAGTATTTTCAAAGAGAATGTTTCCAAGAACTAAAGAAATAAATAATCTGCTTTCCAGTGGGGGGGGGGGTGGAACCCATTGACTTTTCCTCAGAAACATAGTTTTCAGATTTTCAAAGTTTTCAAACAAAAACCAAAATTTTCTACCAGAGGGAAAAACCAAAACATTTTCAGATTGCTCTAATAGAAAAGAATGGATACCGGTTCTCCTTATACACTGGAATACTCAAATGTTTTTCTATAGTGTTGCGTTTCAATTAAATTTAACATGATCTGGGCCTTAAGTTTGGCACTGGTGCCAATTTTTTCTTCTTTACTCATATGTGGAATTATATTTGATTTATATTTGCATTTTTAAGTGGGATAAATGAGAGGAAGATCTTATTGAACAGGGATTTTTATTCTGCTCCTCCCTACATCACCTTTCTTGTCCCTTTTTTTGTGATTAATCATAATATACATCTCTTCTTCTGCAAATCATTTTAAAACCAGTTTGCCTACTTTAACAATTGGAGTAAAAATATGGTTTCTTCCATAGTCTCTTTTAATGTGAATTAAATTGATCCAGGGGGGTAGCCGTGTTAGTCTATGTACAGCAGAAACAATGAGAGTCCAGAAGCAATTTATAGACTAACAGATTTCTTCGGACATAAGGTTTCATGGGATCCAATCCATTTTGTCAGATGGATGAATTGGAAACTACAGTTGAGAAGTATGTATGCACATGCTGGGGTGAAGGAGGGCAAGTGTTATCAGTCAGTTCAGAGAGCAGATGGGGCCCATCCACACCAGTTGACCAAAGGGAGAGAATGCGTGAACAGATCACTCGTTTTTTGTAATGTGTTAACCATTCCAAATCCCTATTCAGACCCAGTTTGATTGTGTCAAGGTTGCAGATTAGCTCCAATTCTGCAGTTTTGTGCTGAAGTCTGTTTCTGAAGTGTCTTTGTTGAAGTATGACAACTTTCAAGTCTGCTACTGAGTGTCCATGGAGATTGAAGTGCCTCCTATTGGTTTATGGATGTTGTCATTTCTGATGTCCAATTTATGTCCATTTATCCTTTTACACATGGACAGTCTGGTTTGGCCAATGTACATAGCAGAGGAGCATTGGTGGCACATGACAGCATATACCACATTAGTGGGTGTGCACGTGAATGAGCCCCTGATGGTGTAGCTGATGTGGCTGGGACCAGTGATGGTATCACCGGAGTCGATGTGTGAGCAGAGTTGGCAATGGGGTTTGTTGCAGGATTAGGTCACTGGATTAGGGTTATTGTTGTATGGTGTACTGTTGCTGGTGAATATTTGCTTCAGGTTTGGGAGCTGTCTGTAAGCAAGGATAGGCCTGCCTCCCAAGGCTTGAGAAAGCGTGGGGTCATCTTCAAGGATAGGTTGTAGAGCTTTGATGATGTGTTGGAGAGATTTAAGATGGGGACTATAGGTGATGACTAGTGGTGTTCTGTTGTTTTCTGCCAGGTCTATCCTGTAGTAGGTGACTACTGGGTACCTGTCTGGCTCTCTCAATTTGTTTTTTCACTTCCCCAGGTGGGTACCATAGTTTTAGGAATATCTGACAGAGATCTTGTAGGTGTTTGTGTCTGTCTAGGGATCAGAAAAGATGTGGTTGTACCTTAAAACTTGGCTGTAGATGATGGATCATGTAATGTGTCCTGGGTGGACACTAGAAGCACTGAGGTATGTATTGCAGTCAGGTGGTTTTTGGTATATGGTGGTGTTAATGCATCCATCCCTTATATGTACAGTAGTGGATTTCTTGTGTGGACTGGTCCAGGCTGAGGCTGATGGTGGGGTGGAAATTGTTGAAGTCTTGGTGGAATTCTTCTAGGGACTCTTTCCCGTGGGTCCAGATGTTGAAAATGTCATCAATGTATCACAGATAAAGGAGACGCAATAATGGATGAGATTTGAGGAAGCAATGTTCTAGGTTGGCCATAAAGATGCTGGCATGCTGTGAGGCCATGTGGGTACCTATAGCTGTTTCACTGACTTGGAGGTATAGATCATCCCCAAATCTGAAGTAGTTGTGGGTCAGGGCAAAGTCACGAAGTTCAGTTACCGGATATCCTGTGTCATCACCCGGGAAACTGTTCCTGATGGCTTGTAATCCTTCTTTGTGAGGAATGTTGGTGTAGGGGGCTTCTACATCCATAGTGGCTAGGATGGGGTTTTCTGGGAAATCATCTTTGGATTGTAGTTTTCAGGAAGTCAGTTGTGTCACAGAAATAACTAGGAGAGCTGGTGGCATAGGGCTTGAAGAGAGAGCCCACATAGCCAGACAATCCTGCTTTGAGGATACTGATGCCTGAGACGATGAGGCGTCCAGCATTCCTGGGTTTATGGATCTTGGGTAGTAGATAAAATACCCCCAGTCAGGGCTCTTGTGGGGTGTCTGTGTAGATGTGTTCCTGTGCTTCCTTAGGGAGTTTCTTAGGCAGATGATGTAGTTTCTCTTGGCATTCCTCAGTGGGATTGGAGCATAATGGCTTGTAGAATATGGTGTTAGAGAGTTGTCTGGCTGCTTCCCATTCATAATCTGACCTATTCATGACGACTACAGCATCTCCTTTGTCAGCCTCTTTGATTATATTGTCAGAGTTGTTTTTGAGACTGTGGATGGTATTGTGTTCTGCACAGCTGAAGTTATGGGGTAAGTGATGCTACTTGTCTATAATCTCACTTTGTGCACATCGGCAAAAACACTCTATGGAAAAGTCCAGTCTGTTGTTTCAGCCAGCAGAAGTCCATGCAGAATTCTTCTTCTTGTTATGTTGGAAGGAACACATCTGTGGGTTAGTGTGTTGCTCAGTAGTGTGGTCGAAATACTCCTTGAATCGGAGATGGTGAAAGTAGGCTTTCAGGTCACTGCAGAATTGTATCATGTGCATGGGGGTGGTAGGGAAGAAGGAGAGTGCCTGAGACAAGGGTTGACTGTCTAGCTTGATAGATTTACAATATTGTTGGGTGAGTCAGGGGTATCACAGGTGTGGTCCCTTGTGGCATGTTAATTAAATTAATTCTCTCTTTGGCACATCCTGTCCTTGATAACTTTCATATTGTTAGAGATCATTTTATTACAATACAGTATTTTTAGTGGAACAACGGTGTATTGTGATGATAATTTAATAGTAAAAAAAATGTTATGTTTCCTCAGTAAGCTAAGTAATTAGTATATTTAATTATCGCTTGGGAAAATGTACCACTGGAGATTAACATTTTTCAGAATTGAATGTGTTGGCTTATTTTAGGGTTTCAGGAATGGCACTTTCAACCCTAACAAACCTGTCTCAGTGGCATTACCATTAGACAGTATGTAGGTCTACATTTACAGTGAGGCTCGATTAGCAGAATACGCTGACACTCCCTGCTCTGATATGCAAGCTCTTTTAAGATGTTTCAAGTTCAGCACCCAAGTTCTGAGGCATACAAAATCACCAAGTCATAGCCTTTTTTGCCAAGATTGCTTAAGAGGTAAGGTATTATGTATTTACTCATTCTAACCATAATTAGTTTTAAACATTTCACACGTAGGTAAGAAACACAGTGCACAACAATCCAAAATAGCTATATCAACACTCAGGCCAGTTTACTATCAGTCTTTAAAAAGGCACTGAGAAGTTGACGGCTCATGTGACTACGCAGTTGACTTGAGAAACTGTAGAGAGTCATTCTGTTGTGTATCCAGATGGGTGAGTCATTTTGCATAAAAATTTCCATTTTTATGTAGGAAAACTCCCACTAACACTGATTTCCAGCTCTAGAGTCTAAATGCTCAGCACAGCATAGCTGAGAGCATGGCAGCGCTGACTGTGACTCCCCCCCTCCACCCATCCGGACCCTTACAACAGTAGCAGCATAGGAAACAAAGCACTGGTTCTGTGTCAATGAAGGATCACATCCACTGGCTACAACAGATCTGCATTCATTTACTCCTGGAAATAGTTAGGACCAATATCTAAAGCTATAGAAAATAGGCTTGATTCCCAGGTGCCTTGCTCTTTTGGAGTCTTTTAAAAACAATGAAATGCATTGCTCAATCAGATTGGAAGCATTTTGCACAGGTATAAATCACTATACAAGGGGCAAGCATGTAAAGAATCAGGATTACATTCTGAAACCGTGACTCCAGTGAAGTCAATGGGATTTTTCCCAATGACACTAATGGGAACTAGATTTCGTTTATAGCGCTTCTCAATGGGACCAGGATTTCCCATTGGGACCATAAGTCTTTGTAATTCATATACAACTATAATATTTACCAGCAAGGCAATATATCTGAGTTGTCATAACATGCAATGTAGTAGTCGCGACATGCACTGTAAATGTGACCTTTTTAATGATCAGTATTTTAACTAGGTGGCCATTTCTCCACTTTATGTGATTACTTCAGTTTTATTAAATCTGTAATATGTGATATCAAAGTCAGCTAGTTAAACTAGAAAATGCAGAAAAGGCCACAAAATACCATACCTTTTCAAAATGTAAAAAAAAAAAAAAAAAAAAAAAAAACCACAACAAAAAGAACAATACTCCCTTGGATCTAAAAATTCAGTGACATCATGCCTAAATTAGTGTAGCAAATTTACACCAGTTGATAATCTGGCCCAGTTTTTTTTTTTCTTCCATGCATTATTTACATACAAGTATAATGCTTTTATAATATTTTATTCTAATCCGTTGTCAGTGCTATGATGGGAGAAATTGTTTATATCATGCTCATGGTTCAACAGCCTTTTTATTTCTTTACACAAATGTGACATGTAGGATATACCACTAGTCTGATGTATTTGAACATGTGAATTTGTCAAAGGATCTAACAACATATTTCTCCTGTATTCCTGTAGGCAATATGTGGTCTGACCTATAGTAGCAGTACAAATGATTTAGTGAATAAGTCTCTTAATGAGTCCTGTGAACCATCCCCAGGAGTTGTGCAAACAAATCAGATGCAAAAACCTTGTTTTATTCTGTGAGTGAGATACAGATAGATATAGATTTTTTCCCTTATTGTTATGATACCAGTATAGTACTGTTTAGGGTGGCATAAGTGAGCTGCATCTTGTTAGATTTCTGAAGTAAGCTCTTTCCTTAAACTTGTACTATTGAACCTAAAAATATTGTGATTAATGTTCTTCGTGTGTGAGTGAGGAATGTATGTGCAGAGCATAAAAAGATGCTAGCTTAAGCTGCTTTGATAACAGAAAGGGGCATTAAGATGCCATCTACCACCCTGATCCTGAAGGCCAAAGAATGCACATAAAAATCCTAAAGTACATAAAGATCCACCTTGGAAATGGGCAAAGTATAGAAGAGAATAGTTATGCTTGCAGTTAGCTGGTGATTAACAACCATACTGAGCCTGGAGACAGCGTGACACAGCAAGGCCCGTTGACTTGCATGAGAGCCAGCGACTATAAAAGATAAACTGAGAAGATGGAAACTTTTGGTTCCTTCCGCAATCATCATCATTATTGAGTGGCATCGGTTTGCAACCAACAGAAGCCTGGCTACCTCCTCTGCTCAGCCTAGCTGGCCACTTGCCCAACTTGATAAACAGACAGGTGATTATATTCTATTAGCTTGCAGAATTCTTTGGTATGAATGTGTGTAAGTGTACGTAATAGCTTTTTAGAAGATCTTTATATTTACAGTTAAGAGGGTGTTTTGTTTTGTCCACTGAACAAGGCTACACAGATCATTTATTTTACAATTATCACATCCCTATGCATCATGAACATTAAATTCTGGTGTTAATGGGGTTCTTACAACCCTTTTCATAGTGACTCTTGTCAGACAGGTAAACTAATTTATATTTTTATTAAGAAGTTATGAGATAAAAAATGTTAGAGCCCAGAATCAGACATCACCCTGTTTGCCTTTTTCTACCTTGCTTGGTGAATTAAATGCAGGGTATCAGGGAAGCCCACTGTTCCATTCTCTCTGAGGCTGTCACTTAAAAATGCCCTTCCAGCCTGTCCTAACTCCTTCCATCTGCTTCTGCCAGTTTACTAACTTTTCTTATTTTTAGGAGAAGAAGCAGTGACCCTTCGTCTTCTTTCTCAGAGAGTCACTTTAGTGCCAGAAAAGATTACTATATCATCTTGTCTGACGTCCTGTATATCACGGGCCACCACTACTCATCATTTGCACACTAAACCCAGCAACCAAAATTAAATGAGTTTTCCAGGTCCAAGGAGACTAGACCCTTGTGTGCCATATGCAGACAACAGAAGGGAGCAAGGTGCTTCAATCCCACAAGTTCCCCAAAAGGCCAGAAACTGATTTAACAGAGTAGAGAGATACTAGATGATCCTTCCATATGCCTCACAACACAGACGAAGGTGATGCCCTGATGTCTGAGCTGGATGGCTGGTATTTCCACTCTTGAAGACTGTTCAAAAGATGACTGAATCCCCCTCTTCTCTGGAGGGAAGTAACCTGCCATCTCACTTATTTTAGGAAGGATTTCCAGTACAACTGAGGGCATTAGAAATTTTTCCCCTTAGTTCCAGAACACTCTGGAGTAGTCCCTATTCTGGAAACCATATAAAAGCCAGCCACTTCAGGGGAACCAGGTGTGTTTCTGCACAGTGGTGTTAAAGATTATAGGGGGAGCTAGTAGAATCAGGAGGCATTGCATTTTTTATACAAGTAGCATCTTAATTCTCCAAGTCCTTTCATGAGATGGAGCAAGAACAAGACGTTTGCTCCAGAATGAGACCGTGGGTAGCTGCAAGTGAATAAGTATAGTTCCATAAGTGGAGTGACAGTGCATCCCAAGCACCTCTTTCACCCACTGCTTTCCTCTCAGAATGGAGGAGCAGCTCTTGTCAGAGAACGGGCATGCCTGAAGAGAGATGGGTTTAATGATATATTCACCATAGAAATGAGCAGTGGCAGATCAGGGGTGCAGGACCCCTGGGCCTCTGCCGCTGGTGCTCCCCTGCCTGGCCCCAATCCCCCCACCCACCTATGGCCTGGCACAGGTGGGCCAGCACTCAGGGTGGGCCTGGTGCCACAGGCCAACTGTGATCTAACTGGATGGTCCCTGGGGGTGGCTGAGCCAACTGGTGCATGCAGTGCAGCTTCTACTGCAGCTTCTGGGCTGTACTACACATGGCAGTTCACCACACCACCCGCAGGGACTGACCAGAAAGGCCACAGCTGGGCCACCCCACCCCTGGGGGCAGAGCAGCCAGCCCAGGGGTGGGGTGGAAATTGCAAAGCCTGGGCTCTGGGATGGCCCACCCCACTCTTGCTCCCTCAGTGCTGGCAAGGTGGAGGGGCCCCTACATTGTAGTGGGTCCCTGGGTACCAGCCCACTTGCCCCGTGTGTTAATCTGCCCCTGCAAACGAGGCATTATACTGGGAGCTCCATTCTTTGGTCTTACTACTATAGGAAGGAGTTACACAGCCAGTGTACCACAGCATTCTTGTTAAGGCAAGTTTGAGTTGCTCTGAGAGTCCTGTCCTTGGTCAAAATTTTCCCCATGCTTTTGCAATATGCTGAAAACCAGTTGTTTGTCTTATTGCTGTGTTCCTACTTCGGAGGTGGCAGCATTTTAGTGAAGAATAGAGGTTTAAAGATCTCTGGGATCTTTAGTATGTAGAAGAAGTAAAGGCTGACAAATTGCTCAGTATGCATTCTGAGCTCCTCAGAAGTGCTATAAAAATGGAAAGTATTCTTATTAAAAAAGCTAGAAACTCTGGCCAAAAGTATTTTAAAATCCAACTGTCTTTCATCTGCCCATGATTAAAGTCTTCATACAACATAACTGGCACCTTATTATCTGTAGTCAGCAAGATACATACAAACCACACAACAGCTGGAAGAGAGAAATGCAGAGCTCTGCTGAGCTTGGTTTGAAATGTACTTGCAGGCTTTGCATATCAATGCCAATTAACATAGGTTTATACTAGGCCCTGAGTTTCAGATAGTAGCCCCCAAGTTTCAAATATGAGTGATTTTTTTTTTGACAATCTAATTGTGAGTCTGTAATTAGGGCTGAAAAAAAAAATGGGTTCACGTGTTTGTTCACTGAATTCCAGCAATTTCATATGAAGCCCATACTCATCAGTGATATTCAAAACCCAGACTAATTGACCTAAAGGATTAACAACTGTAATTGGGATTAAATAGCAGGTGTTTTACTCCAGGCCACCAGATGAAGACATGTTCAGATATATTTACACAGTCTGATATATTTGCACAGATATTAATATTGATTCCCACAAATTCTCATCAGATTTACTTGACCCTGTAATAATTTTAACAGCCATACTGAAAAGTTTTCACACAGAACATCATTCAAACTCCAAATTTGCTAGTGAAAAAGCAGTGTCAAAATGCATATTATTCAAGGCAGGAGGACTACACATGTGAAAAAAGGTTTGATGGACATTTTGAGAACACAAGATTCTTCACAAAACCCTGGCAGTTTTACAAATGCAGGTCAAACTTGAACCAAAACTGCTTTCAAGCGCTTTTATAGTTTGAGCTGTGCATTTGGCAGTGACTTACATGAACACAGAATATTAAAAAAAAAAAAAACACACAACCCTAAAAGTCCATAATTCTTATAGTTGCAGTTTGCAGCCCCAGCCAAAAGGAACAATAATGAAATCATCTGTGTAATGATCTTGAGGGTTCATTAAAGATGATACTATTCAATGAGTAAGGAATAGAACTTTAATCATACAGACAGGTATCCAGGTGTGTACCTGGGAGCAGCCATGTTAGATCTTCTCTGGGGCACGTCTCCCAATTTACACAACAATGACAAGCATATCACCACATCTTCCCCCCTAAGGAAAATAAGTAAACACTTATATACACATAAAAGCTAGCTAATGATGCATGCACTAACATTTAACAACACATAACAGCTATCTAACAAACATGCAGAAGAACAGTCCATAAACCCAGGATATGAACTACCTAGAGAGGAGAGGTTACTAGCACATTACTCTCAAGTGAGTCTTTACCACCCACTTTCCTTACGTATCCTAGCAAGTCTCTATGAGTCTTTCTGGACGTTTGATGACTCGATTAGATTTTCTCAGTACTGGTCCTTCGTTCAGGTCTGAATTGTCTTGTTCCCTGATGGTTTCATTACCATGTGTTGAAGAGATCGGATCAGTCAGGGGAGGCACGCCAGAATTTACCTCAACTCCTACGGTGTTGGAACTTTCTAGAATAAGTCGTAGATCCCGTCGATTACGTTGAAATGTGTCCCTTTGATCTGTGTGGACCATGTAAGACTGTGGATGCAGCTGTTTTTTAATAGTACCTCTTTGTCCCCAGGTATTGGAAGAGTGATTCCTCAAGCACACTCTATTGCCTGGGTTAAGGGATGGAAGGTCACGAGCCCTTCTATTAAAATAATATTTCTGCTTCCACTTCTGGTTTTCTTTCATCTTCCGAATGTTAGCATTGTTCTTAGATTGCAGCAATTTATCAGTAATAGGTAAATTAGACCTGATTCTTTTTCCCATTAACAGCTGAGCTGGAGAAAAGCCGTTCTCCAGGGGTGTACTGAAGCTATGCCGAAGGGTAAGCGTAAAAATTTGTATCTTGCGAAAGGAGTATTAAATGTGCATAATTTTGATCTTTCCTCTGTTAATTTTAGCTGCCAAAATCCAGAGGATGCATCCAATTTAATGAAGTATTGAGCATTTGGAAACTGAGCCATAATCTTTTGTCTTGTTGGTAGTTTGAAATGTTCTTTTTGTATAGCTCTGTTGAGGTCTCTGGGATCAAAGCATATGCGTAGCTGGCCATTTTGCACTATAACTAGGGAGCTCACCCATTTCGTTGGCTCCTCTATTTTTTGTATTACTTGCATTGCTTTCATCCTTTCAAGCTCAGCCTTGAGTTTATCACGGAGTGCAAATGGCACCTTTTTACGTGGATGAATAACTGGAGGGATCTGCTTGTTTATGCGGATTGTATGTTCACCTTGCAAGCAGCCCAATCCCTGAAACAGGTCCTGATATTCTTCAAGGAGTACCTCATAGCCAGATGCAGGCCTATTTTGTAGTGAGAGCACCCTTTTTACCTGATTCAGTTTCTTACAGGCAGCCAAGCCCAAAATTGGTGTCACCTCCTGTGGCACTACAGTGAAAGGCAGCCTGTACATGGTGTTCTTATAGTTAACACTGGCGAATCAGCATTCCTGCACAGGTATATTTGTTCCAGAATACCCAGTTACTTTTATGTTTGTTGGTCCCAGCTTGGGTCTTATTCTCAGTCTTTCATAATCTCGTGTAGACAGAATGTTAACCTGAGCTCCTGTGTCTAGTTTCAGTGAAATGATTGTTCCATTCACTGACAGAGGCAGTATCCAGTCCCTCTCACTAGGTTTGCTTGATCTCAATACATTTACAAAGCACTCCTCAGTCTTACTGTCAGTAACTAAATGCACTTGATTTTTGCGCCTTTAGCATCTGCAGCACTTTGCAAAATGATTAAGTTTCCCACAGTTATGACAGAGTTTCCCATAGGCAAAACACTCTTTGGGACCATGCCGTGATCCACACTTGCCACGAGACTGTCTGGACTCAGTCTTCCTGATAGCAGGGGTTGGTTTCACACTGTGATTTGAACCACTCTGGCTACATGCTGTTTGTCTAAGTGCATGCACTGTCCCTTCTGGTGAATTCAGCTCTTTTACTTGTGTTTTTACCATTTCAGTGGCCCTACATATTTGAAGGGTTTCATTCAAAGAGATCTCTCCCTCTCTGAGCAGTCTCTCTCTTAACACATTGTCAGTAACGCCACAAATGAGTCTGTCTTTGATCAGAGACTTTGCCAAGCCACCAAAATTACAGCTTTTACTGAGTTTCCTTAATTCTTTCACATATTGGTCTATAGTATTATCCGGTTTTTGCATGCATGTAAAAAATCTATGCCTCTCAAAAGTCACATTCATTTTTGGCAAGCAATATTCCTTAAACTTAGTCAGTATAGTGTTTAAATTCATGCTTTCACCATCTTGAAATTCAAAGTTATTATATACATCCAGTGCCTCCTCCCCAACAACATGCAAAAATATAGATGATTTCTGGTTTTCATCTTTGATCTGCACACCAATGGCAGACAAATACAACAGAAATCGCTGCTTAAACTTTAGCCAGTTTTATGCAACATTACCAGACATTTGGAAAGGTGAAGGAGCCTGTAAAACATCCATTGTTAGAGCTTACACTTACTTGCTGAAGGCTTTTTTTTGTTCTCAGAGATCCCTGATGTTTTGCTGTTTTAAGGTGCAAATGCAGGAATTTTCCTCCAAGTTTTTTTTAGTTTCCAAACTCATTCCCCATCTTCTGACACCATGTAATGATCTTGAGGGTTCATTAAAGATGATACTGTTGAATGAGTAAGGAATAGAACTTTAATCATACAGACAGGTATCCAGGTGTGTACCTGGGAGCAGCCATGTTAGATCTTCTCTGGGGCACGTCTCCCAATTTACACAACAAGCATATCACCACAATCTGGCTGTTTTATCTGTTTGTCTATTTGCAGTATTTTTATCAATCTTTTCTTCCCAGTCACTGTTAGCTGGGGTTGAGGGACAGAAATCAACCACAAAACAGTGGTTCTCAGCCTTTTGTGGGTCACAACATGGTTGGAGGTGACCTTACAAGACAGACTTGTGTGTCACCCCAGCCCCACCAGGCTGAATCCAACCATCTCCCCAGCTCTCCATAACACACTTATCATTGTGTGGCGACACAGTAATGTGTCCCAACACAGTGGTTGAGGAACACTGCATTAATATACTGTGATGAGCAGAAACAGGCAGGAGGAAGATAGTAGGATAATGAATCAGGTATTAGCTGTATGCAAATAGTGACAAGCCCCTTGTCTTTGTTTTGTTGAGGTAAGAGCAGCTATGTAAATGAAATAACTGTAAACTTATGTAATATAGGGTTTTTTTTGTTTTGTTTTGTTTTTTTTAACTTCAGCGTGTATGTTAGATACAGAAATAGCAGGATGGCTAGCTGATCAGTAAGAATTTAAATGGTTTCCAATGGTTAATTATTGTATAGAAAAGTATTTGTAAAAGGATATTGGACTGGATGCAGGCAGAAGGTTCACAGGTCCAGTTCTGAAACTCTTACTCATTTTTCATTGAAAAACAAACGGTTAAGATACTGGTTATTGTTATCCTAGAGCTATAACAATCTCATTTCTATAGTGGAAGTTCTGTGACTTTTGTGAAGTCAGTGAATCTCTGAGCATGCATTTTTCTGATCAGGATTTAACGAGTGGACGCTCAGTTGTGTGGCTATATTACACGTGCATTCCTCATAAATATACTCACAGCAATACAGCCAGATCCTTTTACATGCACAGATCGCTGAAACCCGCTCTCAGTCCTTGAGCCATCCAGTTTTCTAAAAAAAGAGTGCTGAGACTAACTCTGCCAGCCTGACTCATACTTCAGTGGCACAACATGAGAAGTAAAGTCATGATCAATGTGAATAAGCAAGGCCCCTTGAAAATATGCATATGTTAAACTATATTACTGTCCACACTTGTAGTAACATTGTCTATGTACTCAGTAAAGAAGTTCTCTTAATATTGTTCCAATGTGAGAATGTGCAACCATTCCAAAATACTTAAGGCTCTTATATTATGTGCAATTACTATTTTAAGAAGCCTTTAAGCCATCAGTTAATATAGTTAACAAATATTGCTGTTAGCCAAATAGCACATTGCTTTCTTCAGTCATAGAACAAGATAACTAAATGGATAAAATAGTTCATTTGTATTCATTTTTACTGTTGACATAATTTTAATGAGTGAAATAACAACAGGAAAGTGGATTGGAGAGTTTAAAGTTCTCTGTTTACAGCATGCCTTGAACTTACAGCTGTAAGAGAAAAAAAGATGTTTTGATGTGAAAAAATGTATCTTTTATCAGTCGCTAGGTATACTAAGGCATATGCATCTACAGTTATAGTAGCTGTAACTTGAACTGTATTTAACATTCATCTTCTTGAATTATATATTTTTGTCAGCCATCCAAATGATTCATACTTGAGTTGCAATTACATGGAACACAACTTAATACTGGGACAGCAACATTAGCCATGGAATATATTGTCAACAATGCAGAGAGGAAAACATGGTAGTTGAGTGAGAAGTTCTGTCAGTGGGTGACTTTTTTGTCTTCTTCCTTCTAGACACAGGACAAATAAAAAGGACTCTGTGCAGTTTGATAGTGAGCACTGTTAACTCCCAATGCTTCCAGCGGGAATTGAGGACACTATGCTCCTCTCAGGAGACGCTAAACCATGTAGAATTGAACACTAGGTAAAATATTTGATTGCATACGAAACAATTCTTTCTATTAGCCTGAAATCCTCAGAAAATCTGCATGTTAAAATAAGCCCCTTACAGACATTTGTAAAAGTGTCTGGAAGCAGCTACTATATAATAGTCCTCTTTTAGAATATAGAAGGCAAATTTACATGACTATTTTGAAACAATTTGCTTTTTACTGTGAAAGTGTCTTGTAATGTATTTCTTTCTTGAAATAAATCAAATTTAAATGGCCTTTTCTGAAACTAGAGAACATGGAGCAAATTCTGTACAATCAAAATAAAACTGCATGCAATTGGGTTTGTGATTGTTTTGTCACATATTTTGAAAAGTTATCTGGTGCCTGGAAAGCCTATTTACATGAATAAGCGTCTGGCAATCTAATGTTATCCTGTTTTGTAACAAAGCATTTTAGAAACTGTCAAAGTCCAATCACCAAAGGATTCCATAAAACCTCCCCTCTTTAGTACATCAAAGAGCAGAAAATTGTAAGAGAGGAAAGTATGGGCCACATCTGGACCATCACCCCAACCCATCTTCTTTTGTGCATCTTTAACAGAGCAAAGGGGCTGTTCAACTGGCTTGGCCAGCCACCTGTGCCAGGGGAGACCTTAGGAGAATTTCTGCATGGTGCATAGTCATCACAGCCAGCTCTAAGAGAGATAGGTATGTGTCAGGACACAATGAGAGTTATCATGTGGCTGTCATGTTGCTTCAGTCTCTTACCATGGACCACCATCACACCAATTCCTTGATACCTCTCTAGCTTGCCACATAAGTCCCCAGCCCTAGGCTCAGGGGAGCAGCTTAAAAGCAGCATGAAATCAGAGCTATATCCTAATCAAATCCTGTGGTCAGCACACAGCATCCAGACCAAGGAAGAGTTCTAGATCAACACATAATTAATGAAGGCTAAGCCAGAAGTGGCTTCACTTCAGGAACATCCTGCATGTTCATATATACATGACTTGCAAAGTTTTATGGGATTAAAAAGGCAGGATAAATTGAAGATATTTTTTAAGATCATCCTCTAATTCAACATCAGAGCTGTTCAAGATGATTAAGACAGGGCAGATATTAGGTATATAACTGCAGGTCCTATCAAGCACATGCAAATATAGCAACCAAATGCTTAAGGTTTTTGGAAATCTTATTCCTGATAGCTACATCAAAATTCAGGGGATATTACAGATTGGATGACTACTGTCCTCTTTTCCCACCCTTACCATTTCTAAAAGTGCAGTTTTACTTTTTACACTTAAATGTATGAAATAAACACATTATATTATTTGCAATGGACTATGCTAACTTGTATTAAAATGAAAAGAGGTAACAATTAAATATAGAAAAAAGCATCTCTCCTTTTTTCTGTTTATGAAGCCAAAATTTCATTATCAAAAATTTGCTTTATTGGATGTGTCTTCACAAATATATGAGCCCAGCAATGTAAGCAGTCTGCTTCATATCCATGTATAAACAGCTATGCATCCATTTGTAATCATTTTATTTAATTGATTTTCAGTCTTCAGAGTCAGTTGCTAAGTCCTTTAAATATTGTTAATTAAAATCCATAGACTTAAAAACAATTACCTTCTGCTCACTTTATGATAATTTTAATAGCAAAGTGTTCTGTGTGGTATAATTTCAGGTAATTATAAGAAAATATAAAGTAATCAGGCAAGAAGATACACCAGTTTTTATTTACCTCACAGAAAGTGTTAATAAAAGCACACTAGCAGGCTAGTTAGGCCAAACTGAAGGTAACTAAACCATTTATGTATAATTTATTCTGATATAAATTAAAGCAGTTTTTGTCATTCAAGTTTTTTATGTACATTCATGAATTCAACACAGAAATATAGTAGTTTTGGAATAATGCCCCTCCGCCAATAAAAGTGCTGAAAGTTGTGGACACTGAAAATTATGGAGGACAAAACAATAGAAAATGTATGCTGTCCTACAATCACAAAGACATCGAGCAGTTACAACAAATCTTATCTATCCCTATCCTCTAGGATTCAAACAAATCCTATGACACTTCATTACAACCACAAATAGCTGACTATAAATACAAGCAAAACAGATTGGTTTAATTTCAAATACAATAATAAAAGGTAAATGCTAGCTTAGTACCCAACACATAGAGATGCAAAGCCCAAACTAAAGTGGAACAGAGAAAGTTCTATTGAATTAAAGTATCCAGGCTTCAAAAATGAATATCCTCTGCATACCCAAAGCACTGTTTTATGGTGGTTCTCTGTGATCCTTAATCCATCTAGAATTGTGGAGAAGTAATGGAGCAGCTGGACAATCTGTGCTTATTGTCAAGATTTCATTCCCTGACCACAGTGGTCTCAAACATGTGGCTCGCGGGCCGCATTCAGCCCCTAAAGCTATTTCCTGTGGCCCATAATGACACTGTTGTTACTGATATTTGCAATATTGTTGTATGCAAAGGTTTCAGTGGTGTAGCCCTCAGGCTAACGTACTAGTCCTCATGCTGCCGTTGTGGTGATTTTGAGTTTGAGACCCCTGCCCTACAGCCATTATGAAAATCCCCAGAACAATGTTTATTTCTTTGTGTGGGAAAGCTACATTTGATCATAAATAGTTAAAAAAGCAAATTCATTTTAAAAACTCTATTCAATTTGTAACATGATCAAATTTAGAAAGATAAGAAACATTTCTAGGATACATGTATATGCTTAAGACTCCCATTAGAGAGGTGAAAAGGAATCTAACTACAAAATAAACACTGCAAACAGCAGTGACAATAAGTCAAGGTTAAGAAGGCAAAATGTATTCTTTGCTCACAGCTCAGCATCCTCTTTATCAACACAGTGAAGCTGTAGATAGACTCTGAAATAAAATCCACCTAGGGAGTGCATGGTGAAAACCCAATCCTGTACAAGTGGCCCTCAAGACAAGACAAATATAGTCAAAGATTGATATCAAAGAACATGGGGAAGAGAATTCCAACAACAAGGCCATATACAATATGCCTCCTCCATACTCTAAACATGGATATTTCCATACAGTCATAGAATTTAAAGACAGAAGGAACCATCAGACCATCTAGTCCGAACTTTTGTATATCAAATCACATGATCAAATATTACAAATACTTTTCCAGTCCGGGTCTGTATTTTCTTTCACATAGAAAAAGGAGCTCAGCTTTGTCTGAGCCACTATGCACTTTCTTGTGGGCCTTGCAAAGACACCTCTTTTAGTTTAAGGGTCAGCATATAGGTAGGGAGGGGTGGATGATATTGGGGGAAGGGAGGAATGCATATTATTCACCTTATGGCTTCATAGAGCTTATATAGATGTATTGTCTCAAAAAAAAACAAAAAACAAAAATCAAAAACACCCACCCACAAGCAACCTTCCACAGTGAGGATCCTCTTTTAACAGGATTTAATGGCGTTCCCAGGGCAGCTCTAGCCAGGGGCAGTCCCTGATACCACAAATCCAGTGAAGTTGTGTACAGGGGGACAGGACTCCTGTGGAGACACAGGGCTCCTCATCCAAATATTACTGGCCTCCACTGATGCTCCACACCAGTACCAGGAGCTCTGCACTCTTGGAGATGCACACCAAAGTCTGTTCTTCATCCTCTTCCCACCTCACCCATAAGAGCATTCTATGGCAGTGCTTTTCAACCTTATTTTCTTGGAACCCACTTGAAAAAAAATAATTTATGCTGACAATACAACAATTATATCTTTCAGCAATGTGTTCCATTCTTTTGGCGGCAACAGCAGGGGGAGCTGAGACCCAGTACCCAAGGGTCTGCAACCCACTGCTGGATCCTGACCCCTGGTTTGAAAACCACTTTTCTAGGGGGATGCCCTCCAGTTTGCCACCAGCTGAGCCTTCCCATTTGTGTTTTACTGCAAGACAGGGCTGATGCCTCTGAAAATCCCTTTCATGTGTAATGACACCAACTGGTTTAAGTGGGACTCCTTGCGTGAATTCAAATTGCATGTTGCACCCATGGCATTTCTGATCCAATGTTGGACTGACTTCATTTTATACAATGTGTTTGGTCATTGTTTGTTTTGTTTCTTTAAAAAAATTGAATGACTTCTACACCTACATTTTAAGGACAGGCACGGTCTTTGAATAAAAAGAACATCTAGATAATTAAACATATATGAACACAACAGTTTCTTTTCAAATGGATTTATATGTAAAATCCAAGCTTCAGAAGTAGAGGAGATCCCGGAGATTGAGAGCATTAATATGCCAACAAGGGACAATAAATCAATTTAAATCAATCTTTTTCTTTGCATGAAGCCAGTCAAGAGATCTCTCAGAGGAACAACATGATCAGGAATTGTGTTTCTCATGAACAATAAAGAACAGAGAGACACAGCAGGGAGATAAGTGAAAAAGAAAGTCAGGGTAGAGACCCAAACAAAATTTAAAATAGAAGAACAGTACTATCCTGGCATTTCCAAGCACTTGAACTTTGTTCTTTTTAGCAAGCCTCATCACTCTAATTCCACATTGTAAAACAATTTAAAATGCTGCCTTCTTCAGGGAAACAATTATAAGCAAACCAGAAGAAACTTTGTCTTTCCAGATTCTTTTGTGGAAGAAGCATATACAGTCAGCTCAGCTCTGCATTGCAATGATTTATGTGCCCTAAGGAGCCTCTTCTCTCAGAACTTTATAAAGTTATTAGTACTTTTTAATGAATCTTCAAAATTATTTCCAATATTTCTATTTTATTAATAGACCAATACAGGAGTTCTCTGGTTGCCAAAATACTGGTCAGCACCTGAACTAGTGTAAATCAATACTGCTACATTGATTTCTGTGGGCTTTTGAGGCTACTGCCTTTAGAATGTCTTCTGCCAGAGTCCAAAGATATCACAACTCGTATAGGTCACCAAGGGATAACACAACCTGTCAGCTCTACAGGAACATTAGACCCAACAGAATGGTAAGGAAGGGCATGTCATCAAGCACAGGGTGAAACCTTAGCTGTAGCAAGTCACCAATCTAGTCTCTTTGGAGAAAAGGTCTTTAACTGGCACCTCTAGGTTGTGGAGACCTCTCACATTGTTTCTGGAGACTTCTGAAGCCATGGATTTGACATCATGTTCCAATGACAAAGCTATTTCCTGATTATTTTTAAAGTTTTACAACTATTATGCAAAATATATTTTCTCTCTAAAATATAATATTAATTGCATGAGAAAAATATCCTCCTTAGGCCATATCTACACCATCACTTATGCCAGCAAAACTTCTGTCATTCAGGGATGTGAGAAACACTCCCCCCACCCTGAATGATATATGTTTTGCTGGCATAAGCATTTGAGTAGCCACATTCTGTCTGCGGGTGGGCTCCTCCTAGGAAGGAGTACTGCAGAAGAGGATCTGTGGGTTATAGTGGATCACAAACGTAACACTGTTCCAAAAAAACAAACATTTCAGGATGTATTAGCAAGAGTGTTGTAAGCAAGATGTAAGGAGCAATTCTGCCACTCTTACCATAAGGCCTCAACTGAAGTAATGTAGCCAGTTGTGGACACTACACTTTAGGAAAAGGTGAATAAATTTGAGAAAAGTCAAGAGAAGAGCAACAAAAAGGATTAAAGGTCTAAAATATGATGTGTGAGGAAAAACTGAAAATATTTAATCTACAAAAGAGAAGACTAAAGAGGGTCCAATAATAGTCTTCAAACATGTAAGAGTTTGTTATAAAGAGAAGAGTGATAAATTGTTCTCCTTATCCCCTGAGGATAGGACAAGTAGTAACAGGCTTAAATTGCAGAAAAGAAGATTTAAATTAGATGCTAGAAAAAATTCTAACTATAGGGGTAGTTAAGCAGCAGAACGAATTACCTGGGCTGGCTGCAGAATCTCTGTTCTTGGAGGATTTTAAGAGCAGGTTAGACAAACACTTATCAAGTATGACCTAGATAATATTTAGTGTAGTGTCAGTGCATGGGGCTGGACTAGATGGTCTATCAAGGTCCCTTCCACTCCTTCACTTCTATTCCTACATATTACATCTAAAAGCTACATTAAAAGAATTTTAAGGTTGTGAAATCAAGTACTTAAAAGATAGGAAATGTCAAAATCATCATTGCCTGTTCAACCTTGATTTGGCCCATTTGTTCTTCTGCATTATGATACCACTTTTAAATAAATGAACACATGCTTTTTTCCATAAAAGCCCAGCTTCAGCCAGTGAATATGTAGTAATTGAATATTACATCTTTTAATCCACTTGATGCATCGAGTCCCCGAAGCCCTCCCTGTTCAATGTGCAAACCTTGCAGTGAATATAAAATAATTTCCTCTGATTGTTTCTATAGTCTTCACAAACTCATATCTGAATGCCTCTTTCACCAACACACAATGATCCAATAACAGATACTACCTCATCCACTTTATCTCACACATATGAATGAATTTATCTTCACAGCACCGTTATAACCGTAGGTGATTATTTGCTCTATTTTACAACTGGGAAACTGAGACACAGAGATATTAAGGCTGTAACTGTCAGAAGTATCTACTAATTTTGAGCGCCCAAATTAAGACACCTATGGAAAGTTTTTTTCAAGTGCTCTTGAACTTAATAAAGTTATCTTGATTTAAATCAGCTGAAGATGGGACCCTTAATGCATATGAAAGGATGGAGATAAGGGAAGATATACAAACAAAGAAAAATAAAACACTTTGCCCCCCCCCCAAAAAAAAAAAAACTAACCAACTGATGAACTAACATGACAATTCCTGGGTTGCTCATATGTTGTATCTCTTTCCAGCCATGGTCAATTTAGATTGCAAGATCTTGGGAGAAGAGGGCATCTCCTATATATATATTTTATAGCATCTAACACAATGCCTCACAGATCATAACTGGGCCTCTAGTCCCTTCAATAACAAATAAACAAAGAAAAAAAACATGCTAAGCTCAGCCACAGCTATTTCTAACTATATGCAGTTTCAAGTAAAGTTGGATACAGTAATGCATCTATCAAAGTCAGTGACAAATAAGGAACATAGAGAATGGTATTGAGATAGTCCTGTGAGCTACAATTTATTCTTGTCTGCATACAGAAAGTTAGATGACATGCATTCCAAACCGTAACGTTAAAGACAATCATGCAGTGAAGGGAGAGTCAACACTGGGTCAGTGAGTACTGAAAAATAAATGTGGTAGATGTCAGCATAAATGCAACACTAAAGCTTGTGAGCATGAATAATGGTGTCCTAAAGAAGCATATAAATACAATATAGATGGAAACCAAAATGATCCCCATGTGACTCTATGAGCAATTTGGGCCACACAAAGTATAAGGACAAATATTGGATTGTGAGAATTAGAATCTGAAGCAGCCCAATGCATTACTGGGACTTGATACAAAACCTCAAACCTCATGGCCAGCAGAGTGAAATGAACTGGAATATATACTGGTACGTAAATCCCCAATTTATCTACAAAACATTTAACTATATACAGGTTACCACATAATGGAACAAGCACAGCCTTTGTCTAGTAGCAGGACATATACTCAGCACTTATTTATTTCTTTATGTTTTGAAAGTTGTACAACAAATTATCCACAACTCCTTAGTGAAGGAAGCAGGTGGCTTCCCCATGTTTTTTAGAAGGATGAAACAGACAACAAGTTATGTTACTCAGAGTCACATTGTGAAGACCCATTAAAAAACAGAAATTTCTGGTTCCCAGCTTGTTGCTCTTTCACTAGATCATGCTATCATATTTGTGAATGGATCAGATACCTCTGTAGACAGCATGTTAACTCTCTGCAGTCAGTGAAGGACTAAGGCTAAGGATCGGCCCTGGCATTAAAAGCTCGCTGGCCAAGTTCAATCGGTGACTTCTATGCTACATTCTCCCCTCACCGCCAATAGCACAGCAGCCTGACCTACAAAGTTAACTCAGTCAAGGGACAGACTGTTGTGCCCCATGCTGTTCATGTGCCATGCAGCTAGACTTGGTTGTGTGCAGGCTCCATGCCACTAACTGCAACCCTTGATGCCATCTCAGAGCTACCGAGGGGGGAAGTTACACACCCAGACAAGATGGCTTGATTTTATACAGACAAGCACATTGGTCTTTGGCTGATTCCTGGGGCAAGGAACAGTGGCTGGATCAGAGGTGGGGAGGAGGAACTTGTCTTTGACAAGCAGGAGCAGAAGGTTCAGTCAGGGATCTCAGAAGCTGTGGCTGAGCCAGGGAGTAGGGCGAGTGGAGGAGAAGGAACCGGTCAGGTCTGGTAAGCAGCAACAGCAGGGGTGGACTGACTACTTGGCAGTTCTGGCAAATGCCAGAGGGAACTGTTCACTCAAAGGCTGAGGAGCCACATGGGTTGCCCATATTAAAGGAAAGGAAGGGAAAGGTTAAGCCTTGTTTAAGAGGTGCCACTGAAGGCAAAAGAAGGCTAAGCCTTCCCTAAGAGTCACTGCCATTGAGAGCATGGAGGCATGATGATCCCACTTCTTTCCCTGCCCTCTCTACTAGGACGATACAAGTTTTTATGCCCCATGCAGGTTCCCTGGTGCCTGTTGATATCTGCTATTCAGTCTCCCTGGCTCCTTCTTGGACTCCATGCCAAGGAGTTATTGAGGAACTCAGAAAGCTGAATAATAGATACCACCTGCTGAGCCACGCAGGAACCTGCATGGAGCACGTAAAGTTCAGCAAACCAGTGAGAGACTGCCCACCCAGTGTTCTCCTCTTTTCAGTTTCCCTTTTTCTTGCCTGTGTGACTGTTGAGTGAATAAGAATATTCCTATTCTCTGACTCTCAGGGGTTGAACTCAACAGGGCAAGGAAGCAAGTAAGGCAACAAAGCAGCCTCAGTGGAGAACCGAGACTTTCTAGTTGCTCCCTCTCGTGATTGTTCTGAATGTGAACAAAGCAGACTGTCACACAGGGACAGATTAGCTGGCCGGGGATCCCTCGGCTCCCCCCACTGCAGGGCCCCCTCCTGCCTGGCCCCCTGAAACTGCAGCACCCCACCTGTCCCTGTTACTGCTCAGGCTGCCCCCCACATACTCATCACTGGGGGGTGGGCCCTGGCCATAATCTGTACACTCTGCCTGGGAGAGGGTGGGGGGGGACCAGCTGGCACGCGGCATGGGAGCCGCCGATGCAGTCCCCCATGGGCCCTGGAAGGCCACACCAAGGCAGCGATGGCCTCACACTGTGACCACCCCTCCGGGCAAAGAGAACAGGGGTTAGCCGTCCCCACCCTACCCCTGAAGCAGGCCAGCCAGCCGCAGGGAGTGGGGCGGAGTGCAGAGATGAGTCAGGCAGGTGCCGGATTACTGAGGTTTTAGGGGCTGAAGCCCATGGCCCTGGGCTTAAGCCCCTAAAGTCCCTGAGATAATTCAGCCCTGAGGACACTGTGCATGATGGAGGCTTAGTTTTTTCAACGTAAGTGGTAGACAGGGTATTTAGTGTCAGTGGGAGCAAAGTAGAAGCAAGGCAGGATGGAAAGGAGCGGTTTGGGTCAATGGCCAAGTGATGACTATAGGTATTTGCTGGTTTTTATTTTGTAGATGCAGCCAAATGCTCTTTGAAGATCACAATTTAATTTCTATTAGGTCTGTGGCACTGAAGATTAGAACCATTCATTTTCTTCTTAACAGCCTGGTTGGTGTTAAACAGCCAGAGATAACCTCATTGCCCTTCAGCTACGTCAGTATTTCTCAGGCTCCGTGGAACATCGGTGCTCCGGAGATGTAGTGCTGGTGTTTCACGAGATCCACCCCAACCCCTCCCCATCATGGGGACTGAGGAGGAGGGGATAGGAGCAATTTAATGCCCCAGCTGCAGCAAAGCTTCCAGGCACGTGGCAGTGGACATTGACATACACCAGGAACTTTGACATTTTAAATCTCCTGCTAGTTACCAGCTTTTTTGAGAATGATTTCATCAGGTGTTCCACATCAAGGAATTAATACCTTTAGGTGTTCCCTGGGCCCCTAAAGGTTGAGAAATGCTGAGCTATACAATTGCTATCTCCACTATCCACTAGCCATCCATACATGATAACACTATCAACAGGGTAGTATAATGCACAATGGATTATACCCAGTAGATCAATACAAGGAACAGAAATGGAGTAAGCCATTTGCAGATGAGATCATAATTCAAATTCCCTGAATAAGACTGAATAGTATTTTACTTCTTATATAGTTCCACTGACTTCAGTGGAGGTACAGAAGTACTTCAGTGGCAGTATGACTTGAAGAAATTGATACTCAGTCTGATTCAGGGCATGAGAATATGAATCAGTTAAAATAAAATCTTTTGAAAGTATTGTAAATGAGAAAAAGGACAAATTAATGAGTAAGACTGAAAAAATGATGAAAAAGAGAAGAGAGTGCTAGTGAAAAAAACAAAAGCTCCAAACTGATAACGCTATCAGAAAAAGAGGACTTGATAAGGATCTGATGGTTAACATATTGAGTTCTTTAAATATAATTTAAATGCTCTTAAGTGTATTGAATTAGTGAGTGATCAAAAGAATCAACACGATTAAAGTCAGTGAAAAGAATATATTCACAGTAGGTAACAAAATTGGAAATATGTTCAAAGAATTCCCCCTGTGAGTTTTGGTAAATTAATATGCAATTTTAAAGTGGGTGATTAATAAGGGAGAGTATGAAGACTAAAGGAAAAGACATGAGAAGACAGGGTATTAAAAAATGGAGACAAAAGAGCTTTCAAAACCAAAAAAGACAGACAGTTGTAATAAACCTATCAAAGAGGTAGCTGAACAGGAAACTACCCAGCAAACCTAATTAACAGGGAATCTGTTATAAGGTTCCTGTCATGCAAAATTAAAGACAAATATCTACAAATCTGTCTAACAGGGTTCCTATTACTATAGTGTCAAAGCTTTCCACAATTATATTTTTGTATTTATCTTCAATTCTATTGTGTTTCTTTTTTGATTGCCACAGCACATGAATCAGACGTTTTCAGAAAGTTATCCAAGATCTCTTTATTGAGTGGTAACAGCTAATTTAGATGCCATCATTTAAGATGTATAGTTGGGATTATATTTTCCATGTGCATTACTTTGCACTTACCAACATTGAATTTTGTCTGCCATTTTGTCATCCAGTCATGCAATTTAGTGAGATCTCTCTGAAACTTTTCTGTCAGCTTTGGACTTAAACGTCTAGAATAAATTTGTATCATCTGAAAGGTTTATGGACCCTGCTGTTCATTTTGTTTTCCAGATAATTTATGAATAAGCTGAATTATACAGATCTTTGGGGAACCCCACTATTTACTTCCCTCTATTGTGAAAACTGACCATTTATTTCCTGTCTTTCAACCAGTTACTGATCCAAGAAAAGACCGTCTCTTGGCCTCCATGCCCGCCTACTTTGCTTAAGAGCCTCTGGTGTGGGACTTTGTCAAAGGTGTTCTGAAAGTCCAAATATACTATATTGACTGACTCACACTTGTCAATGTACTTCTTGACACCTCGAAGGAATTCTGATAGATTTGTGAAGCATGATTTCTCCTTCCAAAAGCAGTTGGCTCTTTCCCAACAATTCTATTCTTTTGAGTAGTTTCAATCACTTTGTGTGGCCTTATAGTTAGGATTATTGACTTGCAATATAGGAGATGCCACAAATATAAAATTACAGAAACGGCTCTGACAGAAGGACATAGTTTGTTTATTAACCTATTTCTAAAATTATTGCCCTCACCACATACCTACATAACAAAGGTAAAAATTTCATCTTAAAGATGACTCCATGCAAAGTTAATGTTAGCATGAGGCAAAACCAGTAAGGAGTCCTTGGGAAATCCCTTTCTTACTTAAGGTCATGTTAGGACAGTACTTAAGAACTTCAGAGATTCAAATTAAAGTCCCTACACAGCCACAGACTTCCTGTGTAACTTCACATAAGACATTTAGCCTCTCAATCCCTCAGTCCCTTATCTGTAAAGTGGGATGAACAGAGGAATAGATGACCAGTTAATATCATGATTCCTCCACACCTTCAATACTGTGTGACGTTCTGTTTGCTGCGTCTCAAGAAAGACACATTAGAATTGGAAAAGGCACAGAAATGGACAACAAAAATGATTAATGATGTAGAGAAACTGAATAAGGAAGGGTTATTTACCTATTCACATAACACAAAAATAACCAATAGGCCTCAAACAAATATAAGGAAGTGCTTCTGCACACAACACAATCGGCTTGTGGAATGTATTGCTAGAGAATGCTGTGAGGTTCAATAGTATAAGTAGGTTCAAACAAAAATCAGGTGGGTTCACAGAGGATAAGTTTATCAATGTCCATTAGGGAAGACGGTCAGGGATACAATCCTATGCTCCTGTTGTCCATAAACCTCTGCCTGCCAGAGGCTGGGAAGGAGCAACAGAGAATGGATTCCTTAATAATTGTCCTGTTCTGTTCATACAATCTGAAGCATCTGGCATTGATCACTGGCAGAAGACAGGATACTAGACTAGATGGACCACTGTATGAACTCAGGATGGATACTCTTATGTTCTTATTGATTTCAAAGAGGTGAGTCTGAAATAACTCCCCAATCCACAATAAGGGAATGAAGACAGAACAAAACACTCACAATATCAGAAACGGTACAAACAGGGCTTGGTTAGTGGCATGCACTATTCAGTAACAAAGAAACTATCACCATAAAACATCATAGCAAAAGTATATAAAGTAAAACTAAAAAGAACTGAAGCAAAAATCCTGTCAAAAATAAACAAAAGAAGGAACAAATATTTATTTCCAGTAATAATGCTGAAATAAGGCAGATAATAGCAACTGCAGCTGCAGCTTCCCTTAATCCCATGAGTAACCCTTCACACTCCTGAAGAGCAGTGTCCCCTCTTACAAGTAATAATTTTCACACTGCAGAACAGCATCTTTTGTATGCAAGGGACATTAGGTCTCAGACACCAAATGTCAATATATTGTACGGACCCACCAGTGGCAACCATTGATAAGTTAGCATGACAGATTGTTTCAGCCTCTTACAGCATTAGCTCTTATCATTTAATTCCTATTCACCAATTCTCTCTCCTCAATTCTCAGTCACTGCTTTCTACAGAACCAAAGTCTCATATTCTTTCTTCCTTCACACAAAACTTGCTTCACCTTACCGGGAATATTTGTTCCTCTAAATGCTAATGCCACACCCTTCCCGCTCTTGTGAGAGATTTTAGCACCCAGCTCCATCCAGCCCTGCCAAGAGCACTTTAGCTGCTCATGTGGGATGGCTGCACTGAAAAAATGCATCTGTACAGTAACAAAGAATGCTACTGACAAACATAACTGAGTGACAATCAGGCTGAAAACAAGCAAAGAAAAACACCATGTTAACAGGAGCATTCAGAGGCAGCATTGCCAGCCCTTGGTATAAGATGTTTTCAATAGCAATTTTCCTGTCCAAGTTCCTGCTGCAAATCGGAGCACTAAATGTTAGCAAAGAAGTGCCAAACTGCTTCAGGATGTGTACAGTAAAAACTTCAATATCAATTTTTGAGTGACAGCCAAATTCCAGAGGGGTTGTAAGAACATTTGCAGTAACACCTCACTGTTAAATTTCAGCAACACACCAATCAGCCTGCAATCAATAGCACAGGTTCTTAGTGCATTTTCAGAAAACCAGGTTTCCATATAATGACAACAAACTTCATATGAATTGCGGTCAATAACATAGGGACCTAACGTAAGTCTTCAGTCAAAATGGGGCTTCACGGTTACTGGACTAGCTCCTCCCTTGTTTCTCCAAGTGCACCAGCCTTTGGACTCTGGCCCATATCTGCCTCAGGATAGAATCTCCCAATGCTCCTATGCTTAAGGTACGCCTAACTCTCCAGCCAATGGTGTGATTTCCAACTCAGGCTGCACAAGCAAGTAGCTGCACCACATGCACGTGTATGACGTGCTTAAATATCCCATGCCACCACATCCTCACCTCTGTTTTTAGCAAGCTCACTAAATTAAAGGGGAAAATGCTGCAACAGAATGGTTTCATCTGCACAGGGGATCTATCCATAATTCCTATAGTTACACATGGTGAGTCACCATAACTATTCAAGAACTTGGATGGAGGGACAGGTAGTGGGCTCCCAGAGAAGCTCAGAAAGAAAAAGCCCTTACCTTTTTTTCCTATTTCCATGCAGCTAGGATTCTTAGGACTCATAGCTTCCCTTCCATAGGAACTTTGCTACAAGGGATGGTACAGACTAAAGACTTGGCTGCAACAGATAACAGGAGCTGAGTGGGCTTTAGTGAATTTCCACCTACCCAGGACCTTAACAACACTGAATCACTCTGCTGGATTAGGCAGCAGCACCTGCAGTCAATACTTTGGGAACTGGGAACAGGCCTGTAGAGACATTTGGCCTACTGATACTCACTGATGAAATCTGTGAGTGGGAGTGGTAGGGGTGTGAGGTATTGTGATCATGGACTTGGAAGACAGTTTATTTTAGTCTTTATCTGCATATTTATTCTTTGGCTGGGGTTTTCCCAAGTTTCTAACTGTTCTCTCTTTCCCCTAACAAAGATATCCTTGCTTGTATGATCTCAGGCTGCTTGGGAGTGGAGAAATGCTACCTGTTAAGAGGACCTGGGAAGTAGTGCCCATTTTCTGGGATGGGGACTTTATGACAGTTTAGTTGTTTGTCAAGAAGAACCCTAGATACATTTATCCTATTCCTGATTAATGTTGTTAACTGTTTGGCAGAAGAATTACATATATAAACCTTAATAATAAACACACACACACACACACACACACACACAGCAGCAAATGGCACATTTTATTTTGCTGCTTAATACCAAGAGCTACTTTTATTCTACCAAAGGGCATGAGGATACAACAGGACCCCAAAGTGACATTTTTCTGTTATTTATAATCTCACCAGAAATTAAAAAAATTTAGAAAGCTTAAAGAATCCATTTTATCTTTATGGAGAAGTCCTATGCAATACCATACAAAATAGCTGTTCTACAGATGTTCTTGAAATAATCTTGTAAAAGTCAATTAAGAATTTTCTCTCTGCTACATAGAATGGTTCATGAAACCTATAGAAAAGTATCATTGTCTATTAATTTCTATAGGCTTACATTATTTTGAGAAAGCATTTTAATTAAGTAGAGAAGAGGGACATTTTAAGCTTTTCAATTAAAAAACAAACAAAAAAAAACCAGTTTTAGAAGGAACTATATAAAGTTTGAAGGTGTGTGTGTGGGGGGGGTGGTAGTATTCCCAGACCCAGCACATAAAATATTAGCTGACGCACAAGGCCAGGCATTATGCTAGTCATGTTTACATTTAAGGGAAACCAAATGGATTGAGATCTTCTGTTATGACTAAGAATGAGTTTTTATCCTTTCACATATCAAATACATGAATTGTGAATAAAAGGTGGGCAGAAAGAAATTATTTTTCTCATGTCAGTTAAATAAATGTATTCATTCCTTGCCTATACCTTCTGAGAGTGAAATCATCTGATAATAGATTAGAAACATTGAAACCAATTTTATCTAATACTTGTGGAATATCAAATGGAATTTAATTTGTTTCAGACTTTTTCTGATCACAGGTCATCCATGAGAAGTTCCCCTATTTTTGTTTCAAGTCACAACTATGTTCCCTCACCTGGTTCATAAGGAAAAAAAAACATACATGCACCCTGAATATATATATGTAACCTGCTAGGGTGGGCTCAAATTCATTCAATTGCCCCTCTCCAGTGCCTCACAGAGAAAACCCCTGATGAAAGCAACTGGAGAGCCAGGATCCAGTTGTTAAAAGGACTCAAGCGAAGACTGCTCAGTTTCCATCCCACATTAAACTCTTACTCAACAGAAACGTAACAATGAACTTTATTAACTAACTAAACACATCTTATCCTAAAGAACCATAATACATTTAAACAAAACAGTAAGAAACCCAAGAGTCCCAAAGTTCAGGTGGAGTCTCCCTTATCTCAGTTGCAGTCTTTTAAGTCCTTGGGGCTTGAATACAGAACGTAAGCAATCTTCATCCTCTCTAGCTGCAGGAATCTTCAGGCAGATGCCATGCAGTCCTTTCTTCCTCCTGTGTAGCCAGCACCATGCAAGCAGGTCACTGGCCATCCAGCTCTCAGTTCCACCGCAGACAACTCCCCCGCAAAGCAGTCGAAAGCTGGGAGAAAACATCCTGCAGTCCACTCCTGCTCAGCTCCTTTCACTGAGTCCCTTAGCCTATGTCCTCTGCAGCTCCCTGTTTGCTCCTCTCCAGGCTGCTCTTCCCAGGCTTCTCCCTGGGTATGCAACTCCAAATCAACAATAAAACTTGTGGAGCATGCTCAGTGTGCTCCCTCACCCTCTTACCAGAAGTTTCTGGTTTCTGGGCTGCAAAATCTGCCCAGCAACGTAACCCAGCCATAAGGGTCCCTAAAAGAGATTGCATCTATTTAGGCACATGGGTTACATACACACACACACATCCCAGATCATGGTTGAAATGTGAAAGTGAACTGGTTTGGCCCTGAGAAGCTTGTGAAGTTCCAAAACCTGCAGCACCATATAGGCTGCTACACATCAAAATCCTGAATCTTATCATGAAAGCTCAGGCTTTTCTATGAGTCCAATGTCCTAGACAAAGAAGACAGGGTGAGGATTAATTTGTAAAAAAAGAACCTTTTTTTAATATTTTATCTCCCAACCCCAAGAATTCTAACCCTACTGCAAGGGATCAATCCACTGCTGTCAGAATAAAGCACCTGAAGTGTCAATCTGCAAGACATGCACTCACTGATTTTAACTGTGAAAGACATGGGTGTATTTTGTATTGAGATTCTCATCTCATGCAGTGCAAACTGCACAATTGCTTCCAAGTTTAAAAGATATTCTCATTCCAATAAACAACAGATAGCCCCATAACACACAGAAATAACAGCTGAATTTGGCATTTCATGTGCAGTTATTACCCTCTAAAGCAGAGTGGATGAGGCATGATTTTGCAAAAGCCAAACCACTCCTGACTGTGAGGCTCTGGAATTGACCACAAAAAGGACTGCAACTGGTTGGCAGGCACTGCAGCCCCCACCCCAATAATGCGGTCCATTTCTCTGCTCCTGCCCCGGAATTCATTTTTGGCCAAGCAGGCTGTTGACCCACTGCTTTCTGCTGGACTTCCTGGTTCATAGGAAGAAATCCTATGAGCTGCTTCACTCTTCATGGGCTTGAGACAGAGCCGATCCCATCCATTGATGCGACCTAGGTGGTTGCCTCCTGCACCAGCAAGTAGGGGGTGCCAGGGAGTGCTGTCCCAAGGGAAGTGAGGGGAGCAATTGCCCTTGGCCCTGCAGTTCCATGGGTCCCACACTGTCCTGCCAAGAGCAGGGGAGAGTGGGGCCCACACCGCTGCACTCCATGGTCATGCTGCCCCCTCCCCCCCATTTCAGCACGGAGCTGAAGGCGAGGTGGGAGGCGGGGAGCATGAAACCCAGTCTCTGTCTGGGCCAGCCTGTCCCACCCCCAGAGCGGGGATCAGCTAGCCCAGGGGCAGAGTGGACCAGCCCAGAGGCCAGGCTCCACTTTCCCACCCCTCCCCTGCACCAGCTGGTCCACCCTAAGGGTAGGGAGAGCTGGTCCAGAAGCAGGATGGGAAACAGAGCCCAGCCCCTGAACTGGCCTGGTTTGTCCCCACAGCAAAATGGCCAAGTCAGGGGAGGGGCAGGAGTCGGAAGCTGGCCCATGGTGGTGATGCTGTCTGCCCAGGCTGGACCCTCACCCGGCACTGCTCCCCACCCATAGCCGGACCCCTGGCTTGGGCCGAACTCCTTCCCACAGTGCCACTCCCTGGCCAAGGCTGGATCCTCGCCTACAGCTGGATCCCAAGTGCCCACAGGTGTCACACCACCAAAATCCCCTGGCCTAGGCTGCTAGGAAACCTTGCACCAGCCCTGACTTGAGACACATTCTGGCAAAGTTTTCAATTCAGAAATATAATTTCAAATTCTAAAATGGGCAGAGATAAATCAATTGAAGAATATACACCACAAGCTAGGCTACAATTGTATAAAATCTATGACACAGGAATTTTCTCACCGAGCCACCTCAATAAATTACAGAGAAGAAATTACAGGAGTCACTGCACACCAAACATTGAACCAATCAATACAGAGAATTTAAAGTATCTGAAAGAAAATGCATCATAACAAAGGGAACTGTGCAATATTTCAGTGTGAACTTTTAGCTGCTATTCCTGACTATTTCAAAAAATTATCACCAAAAGCACTTCTCAAAAGGCTAGATTGTGTATTTGAGTCGAACCCTAAGAGACAGCAGCACTCATCTGGGTCATCCAAAGAAGCCAAGATTTTCAAAAGGAGCTAGTGATTTTGGAAGTGTCAGTTTAGGGGTGCTCAGATTAAGGTGCCTCAGATTAGGTAACCAAAACTGAGGGACTCCAAATCAATCATTTTATAAACTGTCAGTTTTGTGGGGGAAGAGCAGGTAATTGACCTCACCTCACTTTTTGAGGTGATGTTTACTCCATCCTTTATATCCAGATACCTCCAATTGCCTGATTCATGGCCCTTCTTATCCCCTTGCTTTCTTGAGGGTTAGGCCAGCAATCTGCATAGCCTTCAAATGGCCATTCAGAGGGAGATCAGAAGATATGCTTTCTATTTCTCTGAAGACCTTTATTAGGATTAGTGACAATCTAGCCTACAATAAGTAGTCTATTCTCCTGTGAGTGAATGTGTATAAGCTTCCAATAAAGTCAATAGGAAAACTCCCCTTCACTTCAGTGAGAAGGGTGTGTCCATTATTTGCCTCAAGGCACCTTTGCAATCTAGTGAGTAGACCATTGTTTGGATTTGAGAGCTTTGTTCAATCTGTTATAGAAACAGAACTTTTTTGTGAAATCACAATCCAAGATCTAGGTTCTGATTCTGACCCTGATCCTCCTGGGTTATTTGTTAATGTATGTAAGCGATTGCGGCCACTGGCCGGTCGGGAGGGTGCCTCCTGCTGGTGGTTCACGGCGAAGTTGGCCAGAGGGCACCCTCCCAGTCATGTGAACACAAGTCTGGAGCCCCGGCCCCCAGATGGGGTGGGCAAGCACAAAGTCTGGAGCCCCGGCCCCCAGGCGGGGTGGGCAAGCACAAATTGGGTGGTTAGGAATCACCATCTGATTTTTTCCGGTCAGGACACATGGGTGAAGGGTTGGGGAGGGAGACGCAGGCCCACCCGCTCCATTGTGTGTCAGCCCAGGGCCCTACCAGTGACTGTGAGGAGAGTCACTGGGCCAGCGGGGTCCCCGACCGCAACACCCTGGCACAGGGGCCTCCCGAACTCACAGCCCTCCCTGGGCCGCTTCCTCTCACCCCAAGCTCCGGGTACCTACTTCCAGAGATGGTAGGCATCCTCAGTATCCCCATCATAGCTGCCTTGGGGTATCCCACCGAGCCTCTCTGCATCTATTGGGGGTAGATCCGGGTACATCCCGGCCTCCTCGGCGAGAGGCAATTCCTCGAGGTCCTGGGGTCCGCACCCGTCGGTCTCCTCAGTGAGGGGCAGCTCCTCCAGGTCCTGGGGTCTGCATACTGCGGGGGTTTCTTCTTCTGCAGAGGGGAGCTCCTGCAGGTCCAATGGACCATAGGTTAGGGGGTCCTCGGCCTCACCGGGGTCTGGTTGTGGCTCCGGGGCTGGTTGGTGCCTCTGGGATCTGCAGGCCTTGAAATGACCTCCCCAGTCTGCTGCCTCCGTTTTCCCTTCCCGGTGGGCCGTAAGACTGGCGGGTGGAAAGGTCAGCAGCCCCTTGGCAAGCTCGGGCCTGCCTTCTCTGGTTCGGCTCCCAGCAGGCCGGTACCTCCTTCCCCTCCGAGAGCTCAGCCCTCACTGAGCTCCTGGTCGGGGCTTTCGTACTTCCCCTTCCTGTTCCGGCCCCGCCCCTCCGCTACCAGGGCCTAAGGCTTGTAGTTCCCCAGGCTGGCCAGGGAGGGCATTCGGGCCAGTCCTCTGGCTCAGGCTCAGAGGGCGGCCATAGCTCCCTGCTACAACGTACTTTTCAGTTCTTTGTGTATAAAGCTGATAAATCTCTCTGTGAAACAGATGATTCGCTAAGTCCAGCAAAAGAACAGAAAACCAGATAAAAAGTTATTACATGACTAATGCAAAGAGGGGAGAAATAACAGAGACATCCCATTTAGAAACCTGTTGCACTGAAAGAAAACCTCAAAAAAAAAATTCATCAAGTAAAAACACTACTAAATCTAGAAGAGTCTCAGTCTCAGGGAGAAGAAGACAACAGAAGGTTGCCAGGGTGAAACCCTGTCAGCCACCACAAACACATACATCCTTCATAAACAGGCTTTGTGAGGGAGCTACCTAATACTAATGATGTATTAGAGGGAGCCCTTCACAACAGACGGTTCCTGCTTCACCTTCTAGAATTGCAGTGATTGCTCCACTTCTATTGGAAAGTGTCACTCTCTGGATACCGCTGTACAATCCCTGTCAGAAATAACACCCTTGGCTCTCATGAAAATATTCTGAAGAAGAAACATCTTGACTTTGGAATGGACTAGACTGCACCAAATGACAGACGTGAAAATGTCTTCTTGCAGGGAGGAGGACACACTTGTCATCCCCACACCAATCTTCACTCTATTTTCCACTTCCTTATCACACAAGTTGATCACAGTGTTAGACTTTCCGTTGAGATGCAGTACATTTATCAAGAACAGAATACAGAGTTCCTGCATCTGGTAGTTCATATGTTTCTTTGCTAAGTACTATCACCACTTTCCTTTTTGATTGTATTATTTATTTTATTTAGATTTCTAATTATGTAAAGCACTTATCCCTAGCAGCTCTGGCTGCCATGAAAGCAATTAGAAGATCATAATCATAAGATTTTTTAATAAAAAGATATAAAAGGCCAGTCCTATCCAGTCAGCTCAACCCTGTAACAAAACTTAAATCAGAATAATAAAACAGTCCTCTGTTACATCGCATATCCACATATACTCCCAAATTCCAGGGTAAACAAATGAGTTACACAGCATGCTCAGCAGGTCAATAGATATAAGCCATTTTTTACCAAAGTGGGGAAAAGAACTGGTGAGCAGAAAGCCTTTCCTAGACAAAGTTTCTCCAGCAGTTGTCACTTTTTTAAATGAAGAAGTAGGGGACGGAACAACCACCATGACTATACCCACTACTGCAAAGGTAGAGATGATTTGCCATGGTTGTCTCTCAAACCACCGAGGGATATACCACTTAAGAACCAGGCTCTTGAATTCTGCATCAGATTAAGTTTCTAAATGGATTAAGGTGTAGCCTCATGAAATACATTAGCAGTCTAAACCCAAAGAAACTAAGCACCCCATAAGAGAGTGTTTTTACAACAGATTTCCTGATTCCCTAATACAATCCTCTGAAATCTCCCAAACAAGACAAAAAGGAACCACTCAGAAATAGCTCTGTTCAATCCACATGGGTGTACAAGAAAGTCAACAACACTACATTCACGCTGTTGATGAATTCATCCTGACAGATATAATATCAACATGGAAATCTGATCTAGAAAGAGATGACTGATGGAAGCAACACAGGATGTTTCTCTCACATCACATGCCCATATTTACAACAAGATTAACAAATATTGATATCTCAGCACTACTTTCCCAATGATCTTATCCTAAAAGGGACATTTCAAGACTAGCCAACAGTGACATACCTGTACGTTCACCCCCCCGACCGTCATTTCCAGTACCTCCTGATTATTGTTGCATGAAAAAGAGCTAGTAGGCTGGGGACGGCTATTTTATCTATATTAATTACATACAGCTAGTCTACGCCAGCTCTGGAATTAGTAATTAGTAATTTTCCATTTGTCTTCAAAAATGAAGAGGGCCATGGATCCAAATTAGAGCTGGTAATTTGCAATTCACATAACTCCAATACCTCAAATAATAAAAGCAGATGATGTTTAACTAGAAAAGATTTAATGCTTTCTCCCTCAAGATATTGCCTTAACCAAATTCTTGGTACAATATATATATTTTTTTCTTTAAATGAGGCAACAGTTGACTAGGAATAGCAGTACCTGACTTTGCACACTTGTAGTACACACATCCCAGATATATAGGGTTCCATCGCAGGTAGACGGATGAACATCTTTATGGAAAGACCTTAAAGTAGCAGCACAACGCTGAGTTTTGATGTTGAATTCCCCACTCTGCTTACTGGCTGAGTTTGGCATAGATTTGTTGCCCCCTTTTTGCTGGTCTTCCAGCCACAAACTTAGAATGAGGATCATTCCACTGGATTCACTCACACATAGGTCTACTGACCCCAACATTTCCCATATCAACACTCCAATTCAACACTAGGAACCCTGAAGCTGACAAGAAGTGCAGCTTTCTAGAATGCAAGAGGAGTACAAGCCCCTCTTTCCATCCAGCCTCTGTGCTCATCACATCCAAGCCATATGATAAGAGTCCCCTGCATTAATAAATGAATATCACCATAAGGAGATAATTAAAGAAAAAGAAACAGATGTTACTGTCTGCTATAGTGATGTAAATCTGGAGTAACTCCAGTGAAGATACAGGTGTTACTCTGGATTTAGATCATTGTGAAGGACAGCTGATTCTATCCTAAAATCTAGAAAAGGACATGAAATAGCCTAAGGAATTTTTTAAAGTAATAATACATTTATTGAAGAGGGGGTAGAGCTTGGAGATGATTCACCTGAATTCTATTAGCCATGACTGAGTCACTGATTGGAAAAAGGTATGATGCTAAAAATGTTAATGGAGACTATAATTCCAAAAGAACCGTTCCCATAGGTTAACTGAACAGAAAGGAGGCTTTCTGTTGTAAGTCTGGCACTACCGCTTTACCTATCTTTGTTGATTATGGAATAATAGGCATCCACACTGATCACTATGAAAATTTTAGCCTGTAACTAATGGGCGACCCAAACACAATTTTTTAAGCAAAGCATGCCTGAGTTTATTATTCCTTAAATGCAGCTAGCCTTTAATTTTTAAGAAATTTACTTCTTATCAGATATATACGTGGATACTATAGACCTGAAGACATCACCAAAGCTGCTTAAAAGATTTGCATTGACTCTACTGTAGTCACTCTGTGGTTCCGTGCTTTAGGCTTTGATTACACACATGCTTAACTGTAAACATGAGCAGTCCCATTGACCTTAAAGGATGTGCACCCACACGGGCACAAAAAAGGGTGTGTCACCTCACATAACATGACAAATGTTAACTAACAGGTGGTAAAATCCTGAGTGAAGAGAAAGAAAACAGTACCATAGTCTTTATACAAGTTAGTAGTTTGAGATAAAAGATTAATGGGAAGCCTAGGATTTTAGTCAGCCAACCATACAACTCTCTTATTTTCATGAGGATTTTGCCTTGTGTTACGTATTGCTTTTTAACCAGCATGGCGTAAGAATGTGCTTTTTTCCTCCACAAGGCAAAGTCAAAGTAAGTAAAGAGAAGCAAGTTGAAAAGTGTTTGCAAGATCAGGCCCGTCAAAAAAATGCTGTCCTGTCCTGAAGGTCAATTTAGAGATACTTTAATCACAACTCTGACAGAATCATTTCATTTGAATGTAATTGTACCAATGACAGCTCACTCCCTTTTCTGCAAGGCATAGGGGGCAGGGTAAGCGTATTTTGCTAAGTGGTCACAAAAATCGTCCTCCTCCCCCAAGTTCTCAAAATAGTCTTTCCCCATCTATCTTTCAGTGTTGTACAGCCAGCCCACCGGAGATTTCTCTTCCCTGCCTCTTTATTGCTCAGTAGTTTCTGACAAGGAAAAAATTGCTTTTTCAGTGCTTGCTGCAGAGCTATCACCTTTAAAAAGGCAACATAGAAATCAGTGAGAGGAAGACATCTAAATTTGGATCCAAATATTATTCACAGGTTTGAAAATAAATATCGCCTGGATCTCAATAGCAGCCATTTCACTTCATTCTTGCAAAAATATGACCTTGATTTCTACACAAGTCTAATATAAAGTTAGTGAATGTCTTTTTATATTTTTAAATAAATGTAAGTTTGCTTATAAGAACAGGTGGCAGCTATGTAAGACCATAAGCCAGATGACCAGCCAGTGTAAATCAGCATTGCTTCAGGGCCTTTATTGGTTTGTGTTTAAAAATCAAAGTATGGATTTTTCATGTAATAGCAGTAAAACATAATAATTGATCCCCTATTACAACACCATGATTAAGTGTTTTTACTCGGTGTTTTCTGTATGTTTTCGAGAGAACTAAGAGAAGTCTAATCATCAATACTTTGTACTCTAAGTGCCTTCCTTTCCTCTGCTCTTGCAAGGTATTCATTAACCAGTTCTATAAAATTAACATCGTTTACTCTTGTGGATAGGCAGTTAATAATGTTGTATAAAATTAACAGTGTTTCCTTAATTTTCCAGCTGGGTTCAGAGATTTCTAGGTGATACACAGATAACAGTACCTGATTTCTGGCAGTAGCCTGCTGTGGCAGCTGTTATTAACTCTAAAGACATGCATAAATATCTCAAAAGGTCAAAGGAGGACAAACTGCCTTGGTAGTAAGTCTCAGTGAATGAAGGTGACCACAACATCACCCCAAAATGAGCCACTAGCAAACTCACATTTCCTCCACTGTGTATGTTAAATCTTTACCAGAAAAAAACCCATCAATTTTGTAAATCAAGGACTGCAGGTTTATTTACATTAAAAGAATAGAGGAATACACAGAAGGAACCAGCTATAGTCATTAGGAGAAATTCTACAAAATCACAGCAATAAGCAGAACACTCCAAAAGAGTAACCTTTATTTGAGGAATCACTGTTATTCCTATCTGCAGCTATACACTTTTATAGTCTTAATTCAAATTCATTGAAAAAGAAAAGACCTTATTGCCTACGTATAAGGAAAAAAAACCCTTATTTCTCATGTGAAGGCTGCCTTATGATTTATGTGATTTGGCTAAAAAGATCCTTGTATAACTCCTGACTCTCTCAAGTTCACTGATCTCAACCAGAAAGCTGCAACAGAGAATGATCATTATCTTCCAATTGATTCTAAAATTGTCATTTTTTCATGAAGACCAGAACCTTGTTGAAAAATCTCACTTCTAAAACTACAGCTGCAAACTGAATCCCCTGAATGATAGCGTTAAGGAGTTGAAGATAGTCCCACACTAACTCTGATATGCAAGTGCCTATCATCTTGAATTCAGTTCTTAGCCTTTAGCCATCATCCTCCATTCTGGCTAAGGCAGACCAGCTTTCCACTGTATTTTCCTATGATAAAACTGGTGGATTTTTAATTGGATATTCCATAACAGAGATGATCGGTACTAGTTCCAATACAGTTGTTCCACTTGATTCAGAAAATGCAGTGCTTTGAAGGTTTGGCTGCAATGTCAGGGCTAGGACTGTAAATGACAAAGCTGTGGTACAGAAAAGACTAAGTTCTAAAACCTGTTGCTTCTTCCACAAATCTAAAATGCATCAGTATAGTTAAAACTTCTTGATCCCCAATGTGTGGTTGCAAAGTATATGGTAAGAAAGATTCACCGTTCTCTAGTGGACAGGGTACTAGACTAGGAGTCAGGAACCTGGAGTCTAGTTCCATTCCTACCACTAACCTGCTGTGTGACCTTGGACCAATCACTTCACCTCTCTGTGCTTCTGCTTCCCTTTCCACTTGGTCGATCTAAACTGTAATCTCTCTGGCGTGGAGACTGTGTCATACTATGGTGTATTTGCACAGCACCTAACACTTCAATCCTGGTTGTGGTCCCTAAGGGCATGTATTCACTGATGGCAGCAAATTTGCCACTGTCAGATCAACTTATCTGGATGGATTGAGTGGAAGTGAAGACCAGCTCAATCAATCTAGAACTAAATTTAGTAAAAACACCTCCACAAAAAGCGCAGTGCTGCATGAGAGGTATGCATTTCCTGTCAGCATGCTGTAATGCAGACAGCATGCAGAACAGACTTTAGAAAGTCAACATAAATTATGCAAATCACTTTATGCAACTTGCATCGACTGGTGCCAGATTTGCCAGTAAGTATTGTGGCAAAGTGTCCTCCTAGGAGAGAGGGGCGGACTTGCCCAGCAACAACTGTCTTCCCTGGCGATAGGGGCCTGAGGCAAATCTGTCCTGGACAGGACAAAGCTTCTGGCCTCTCCCCTCGACTCCTCTCCCTGTCTTTTGGGGCATCTAGAGCAGGCTTTGGTTCGAGCCCAGGTGAGGCATTCTTCAGCCCTTAGGGAGAGTTTATGGTTCTAGTTTGCCTCATTAAACTCAGGGCCCTGAGAAGTATCTTCTTCCAGCCTTCTTACAGAGTGAGGGAGGTGGTGGCACTGGCCTGGAGGGTCTAGGGCTACATCAGCCCTTCCTGCAGGCTGGGGCTGTGTTGTCCTTCTCTGCACCTGGCACGGGAGAAACTATCTCCTACTCCCAGGGAAGTCTCAAACCTGCTGACAGATCCCTCCCCGCTAGCAGAGGCAGACTTTTTATATGCCTGGAGTAACCCTTAATTGGGTCCAGGTGAGTTTGAGAGCCCTGTGCTAACCTCCCCTCTGCCTGCAGGGAGAAGGGTCTTTAAATGCCTAGGGCTCATACCTGCCCTGATATACCCTCCAGTAGCCTTCTGGCCTGAGTTTATCACAGTATAGAACAGGCCTCAAAGTGTGTGTGCATGCACGCACAAGTAAGTGTCTGACACCTTCTTAGGTATGGAAAATACTAAATGTGTTCTGTTTTTCAGTTCTGGGATTTTATGGTGCATCTCCATTTAATCAAATTAATTCCTTCATTCTTATTCATCCATTATTTGAGGAAAAAAGTCCTTGAATGTACACCAAGTGATAGGCCATTTTCTAAGCAAGGACAATATGGTCACACTTCAGGGCAATTGCACCTTCCTTCCCTCTCTTTGGTCCCTTGAGGGCACCTACATGAAGCTCCTGACTCTTCAGCTGACACCTCTCAGGCTGAAGCTTCCTAACACGGTGTAACACACTACATCTCCACATTCACCATGTAGTGTGATTGTGTGCTGTTTAATGAAAAGTATGTCAGAAAAATGTTTTTGGAATGCCAATGACAGACACATTGAGCTTTATGATAATAGTTGTATGATTGTTGCAGTGTCACGTGTATGATTACGAGACTTCTTTATGTGATCTTCCCAAATATATTTCTATTGCTTGAGGAAGACCCAGGGAAAACTCTACAGAGTGATAGGCATTTAAGCCTTACTAAGATTTGTATAGAACAATTGAGCTCAGCATTCCAGGAACAAAGCACCAGCCCAGACATCCACAAGCTAATTCACAAAGCACCACAGTGCCTCATGAGGTAGAGCTCCAAAGTAGTAGTCATGGTAATCTAGTTCAGCAAAACAAAGAGTCTTGTGGCACTCAAAAGATTAACAAATTTATTTGTTTCATGAGCTTTAAAAAAGCATGCAGAGATACTGTCTGTCACCTGATCCTGGGAGAGTGAGGTGCAAAGGAACATGCTGAGGAAGGGAGACATCTTGGCTGTTCTCGCTGTCTCTTCTACCCCTGTGTACCAACAGCATCTAACAGCTGAAGCACTGATCACAGCGGGAGGACGTAGCGGGAAGCAGACTAGCCTGTAGTGAGAATCATCTATGAGGGTAAGGTTGCTGAAAGTGTTAAGCTTTGTTTAATATATCATTTGCCCTTTATCTACTTTTGATCAAATCTGACCTGCTTTCTTCTGATTTATAAAAACTTAATTTTTTTCTATACTTGATTAATTTGTTTGTTTTACCTAAAACAGGGTGTGTAGCTAAGGTTCATGGACACCTCATTTGAAGTAACAAGGCAGTTGTGTATCAATTTCTTTGATAAATTGACAAACTGATTATGAGCTTGCATTATTCAATGGGCAGCACAGAACATTGTTAAGATAGAAGTTCCTAGGGTTGCATTTGGGACTGGGGGTGTTTGCTGGAGTCATTCTACTACATGATCCCATCAGAGGCTGGCTAGAGACATTCATTCAATGAATCAGGAGCAGCTTGCTTACAGGAGGCTGCATGTGAGCTGACCAAAGAAGGTTCACACAGCAGAGCAAATGTAAGATGAGCTCCAAAAATGAGGGATTGGGGTGACACAGCAATACACCAGTCCAGTTTGCAGAGGGGAATAACACACGTTTTTTCCAGGCTATACAGTTCCCTACCTACATTGTGATATTCTCAGCAAGTCAGACTGCCTAAACAGACCGCTTTCGGCATTTAACTTTCTCCCTGAAAGCCATGAACAACATTAATTACCAGCAGTTTAGTTATCTCTCACCTTTTTGAAGCAAATACATTTATTCTTAAGACGGTGACGTGATAGAGAAAACATTTTTTTTTAAATAACATAGAAGTTCATTTACACATGCTAAAAGCTTACTGGAGGTCACCCATCAGTCTCAACGGGTTTCAGTAGGCCAAAGTGCTACCAACCCTTCCCAGGAAGGTCCTGACACTTGCTGGATCACAAAGAAGCCTTGAGTTAGTTTAAACTCAGACTTATCAGAAAGTTTTTCTTCATTTGAACTCATGTAGGTGAGCCTCTCTCTGGAAGTCTTACAACCTGAGTGAACTTGCCTACTCACCCCTCTTCCTCCCACACCCATGGCCCTTAGTTCCTGAAGGCACTGTCATAACAATCTGCCAGGGAATTATACACAATCTCTGGTCCAAATGAAAAACAAACAAACAAACTTGATACAGTAAGATCTTCCAAAGATATTGCAGGAGACGGTCATATCTGTCACAAGCACACACAACCCACAGGGCCTAATTCTGCTCTTCCACCAATAAAAGGAGAAATTTCACTAAATTGACTACAGCACTGTAAAGGAGTGAAGGGAAGACTCAGGAACATAGTGTTCTCTCAACAGGATAACACATACCAAACTAAATCTGGAGAGACAACATTGGACTGATAATGACATGAAGAAAAAAATAAAGCATAAATGGAATCCTAGATTAAATTCACTGGCAATTGGCAGAATATTCACATTTATTTCAATATTAATGCATAACTAGAGATTTATTTGCCACACTTGAATTTGATTTCCGAACATTAAAAGCAATGTCCATTGAATAATTTAGACTTTCATAATGTATTTCCCAGAATGGAACATCCTCTCACGAGGGATGAGCTAAAGAATTGGTCTGTGGTAAAGGAAGGTTTCCAAACTTAGCACATCAATACACTTTAGAATCTCAGACATATAAACTATAAATTATTTTTTCATATTTTCCACTAATGTAAATCTCTCGTCATTAAATCACAATGATATTCAATTATTTTGCCTGAATAATCTGGATCACTGGAAGGAAACAAGATGAATCTAGTACTGGGGAAAAAATAGGCTACAAACAATTAGACACAAGTAAACAATAATAATAAACCTGTTCCCTAAAAAGTTCAAGGGGAAAAAAACCCCAAATGTAATGTAAAACAATTACAGTCTATCCAATTTTTATTGTTAGCATCAGAACGAACAGTAAGAAATCAGACATATTTTAGATCATAGAACATTATTTAATAAACAATAACACAATCCTGAGATGGCTTTTGTATGCAAAATGAAGGTGCAGTCTGCACCAAAAAAAAAAAAAAAATTCATTTGGAATTGCACAAATCATGTGGCTTCAACATTTTTAAATCCAGCATTTGAGATGCATCAGTGTCAAAAACAACTTAATTTGGAAGGGCTGGGGAAGCAGAAAAAGATGCAGCTAAATAAAGAGAAAATCCCTTGTTCTGATTAGCAAGACAGATACAGATTGAAGCAGTTAACATGGGAAAGGCAGAGATAAAAGTATTGCTTTTTTTCTCTTTGAAGTATAAGACTTCTCATGTTTTCTTTGCAGATCAGAATTCAAGAGAGGGGCAGATCTAAGTTACTTGGCATGCAATACATTAGAAGTCTGAATGTTTGGATTGCTAAGCCTAAAATCATATATGTTATACATGATCTACTATTTGCAGCCATAGTGTTGCACTAAATTTGTTGACGGTCTTGAGAAGGAGCAGGCAAAACACAACACTAATACAGCAGGTAGCAGAAGCAATAACATCATGAAAACAGTCCTTCCTGGTCAAAATTTTTGCATAAGTCCAACTGATTAGGAGTAGGCAGTTAAATGAAACGAAAAGGCAGCTCAAAATAAAAAAGTCCATGCTCCAGTGCCTGGAGGCTATCTGCAGGGCATCAGTTGAGAAGGAATGGTGGAAATGGCATTCCCTTTGTTATAATAAAGCAATCAATTTGATAACCATTGAATCAGGACAGAAAGGCAGGGGTTTTCCCTGCATTCACTTATTCCCCCACAGAACCTGGATTCCTTCCACCAAAAACAACAGAAAGCTGGCTGCAATTTTCCCCCGTTTCTCTCTGCACCTGGGAGATATAATAAGTGCGGTGTAAATCAGCCCCTGAATGATCCAACTACTTGATGCAGAATTGCAGAGACAAAAATCACATCATTCAGTTTCATACAGCAGAAACCTAAATGACAAATCCAAAATTGGAAACTGAACTCTCATTTCTGATTAAAGGAAATAGCATGAAATCTAATAACTAGCAGGGGGTTGTTCCCTGTACATAACACCCACAGTTGTGTGGACGTGGAGCTATAGTAGTTATGTACCTAACCAGCTAGGAACTTCTGAAAATCACGCTAAGTGCCTATCTGCATCTTAGATACATAAATATCTTTGAAAAATGTGGCTCTAAATCACTACTCACTGTGAGGAGGGACGCTGCAATCTAGCCCTGTATATCACAGAATCATACAGTTAGAAGGGACCTTATGAGGTCATCTAGTCCAACCCCCTGCCAAAAAAAGCAGGACCACTCCCACTAAATTATCCCAGCCAGAGTTTTATCCAGCCGAGCCTTAAACATCTCCAAAGATGGAGATTCCACCACCTCCCTAAGCAGACCATTCCAATGCTTTACCACTCTCCTAGTAAGAAATTTTTTCCTAATATCTAGCCTCGACCTCCCCAGCTGCAACTTGAAACCATTGCTCCTTGTTCTATCCTCTGTTACTACTGGGAACAGCCAAGCTCCATCCTCCTTGGAGCATCCCTTCAGGTAGTTGAAGGTTGCCATCAAATCCCCCCAGTCTTCTCTTCTGCAGGCTAAATAAGCCTAGTTCCTTCAGCCTTTCTTCATAGGGCTTGTGCTCCAGCCCCTTGATCATTTTTGTTGCCCTCCGCTGGACTCTCTCTAATTTGTCCACATCCTTTTTGTAGTGGGAAGCCCAAAACTGGACCCAGTATTCCAGATGCAGCCTTACCAGTGCCGAATAAAGGGGAACGATCACATCCCTCGATCTGCTGGCAATGCTTCTTCTGATGCAGCCCAGTATGCCATTGGCCTTTTTGGCAGCAAGAGCACACTGCTGACTCATATCCAGCTTCCCATCCACCAGGACCCCCAGGTCCCTTTTTTACGGTGCTGCTACTTAGCTGATCGCTCCCCAGCCTGTAGCAGTACATGGGGTTCTTCTGTCCCAAGTGCAGGACTTTGCACTTGTCCTTGTTGAACCTCATGAGATTAAATATGATATGCTGATGAAAACTACAAAGCATTAATACACAATGAGACAAGGAATACCAAGAATTATAAAAACAGAAGACTTTCAAGATGTATTCTGAATAATCTATGGATTCTCACATCTTCTTCCATATAGCAACATAAGACTGGAATGGACCTCCCAGATCACTGAATCCAGTCCTCTGCTAGCATCTCATAATCAAGTTCATATACTTATCAAGTGCCATCATAAAAGTACTTAGGTTTTTTGTCCCCACTGCTTCTCTTGGAAGGCTGTTCCAGAGCCTCAGTCATAGTTTCCAGTCTAAAACATGCACATTGCAGGGGGTTTTTTGTTTGTTCTTGACCCAACTTTGTTCTGTAGCTTAAATAACCTGTCCTTATCCCAAGTATTTTCTCCTGATGTATTTATAGAGAACAACCTCTCAGTATACATGCTGCTAGGCTAAATAAGCCAAGTATTTTAGCCTTCTCCTGTAATACAGGAAACAGACATATTTGGCATTTAAGCTCCTCTATGCTTATACACATTGGAATTCCAAATCTCATGAGGTTGACTCAGCAATCATGCAGGTTTTTTTGCCCTATACAACAAGTGGGAGCTTGTTTACTCCTAAGAAAAGGTAACATGATATTAATTCATATAGCGATGTCTTCCCCACAGAAATTTTAGGCATGGTTTCTTTAGATCTCTCATGTTTAGAACACTAGAAACCAAAGAAAAGTCTTGCTGCTGCCTGACATATCATTATAGCAGTTCCTCTGATGTAAACTATGGGAAACCTGAGCGTCTTTTTTAAAATCAGTATAAAGACGACAACCACAGAATAATAAAAATATCATTTTGGAGAAAGCTGTTGTTAAGTCTGCTCATTGTTTGGTTGCTGGGTATCTTTTGTTAACAGTTGTAGTACAAATACTTTTAGGCCGCTTCTCAATGTTTAGAGTCAAAAGACAACAACACATTTAGCTCCTCTAGTCTGTGTGAAAAGCTGTAGTTTGAAAATGACATGTTTCCCTCCCTGCGCTATGTCTGAATCCCAAGATATTAGTAAATATTGACACAAGTTCAGCCTGTGAATAGATACACAATAAGGTACCCATTCAACTCAAATCCTGATGGTCATTTAGACCAATCTGAATCACTGATGGCCAAACCTTCAAAGATTCTCACTGGTTCAGTTTGGAGCAAGACAAAATCAGAGCGAGGTTGGACGCAGAATTTAGACATTTTTTTGCTAAATAAATAATGCCTACTAAATGCTGAGAGTTGATATCAGTGATTTGAATGCAAATGCACAGCCATAAAAATGAAATATATTGTTCAGTGTCAGTATTATATCATACGTTAGGTATTTACTTACAATAATCCCTCATACGATGCATGTTATAATGTAAAAAAAAATGTACTGAAAGTATGTAAATAGTACACAAGCTAGGTTTTTAAGTGGGTACACACTACAGAATAATTTGATGTAGAATGTATTTAGGAAATATAAGCAGTATGAACATAAATTTCTCCAGTGCATGAAAAAAAAACCAACAGGTGTTATGTTCCACAAGTCAATTTAGTTTTGCTAACTGGCCTATGACCTCTGGAGAAAATATACAGCTTTATTTCTTGAAGTAAATTGTACAACTAAAATTCACTACAGTATCCCAGGTAAAGTTGGTATAATTTATACAAACTGTGTATGTTCAGTACTGTAGAAATAATGCCCTTAAAAACAGTCAACTGCAAGCAGCCTTAATGAGAACCTGTATGGTTTCCCAAATAATTATTCTTGTTTAGTCTACTCTGTAATCCATCAAGATATAGTTTTCATAATTTTGAAGACAGAGAAATCCATTATTCTATTTAAAATTGCAAAATGATTCTATTTCAGATTTCACAGGGATGGTAGTTTCCCAGCCATTCAAAATGCAAAAATTATACCATTTATTTGGCAGCAAGGAAATTTCCTGATCTCAGATTCTCTCTTATTTACATAATCATTATAGATTATTTTGTAAATACAGTATGTTGTAGTATGCAAATTTCTATGCTCTAATTAGCTAATGGTCATTCTTAGCTGATTATCATACTTTGAATATTCATATTTATGTACTCTGGTTCTGCTGACCCCATTTAGGTTTAGCTTCCATGCTTTGTGCTCAAGCTGTTCCCCAGCAATAAAGAAATCATTTCAGTTTCTTACTCCCTTCGGCACAGACAAAATGTTTGAACATTTATGTGAAAGGGGCAAAAAGCAAAGTCGATGAGCCTGTCAAACTGTGAAAAGAAAATTTGTTAATATGTGTGTGTGTGTGGGGGGGGTTAAAACATTTCATTGAATTTTTCTGTTTCAGGCCTGCTCTTGCTTTCACTGATGGCTACAGAGCAGCTTATGCAGTTGACCTGAATGTAAGCAAGAAATCTTCCAAACAGCAGGACCGTTGTTACTGGCTAGGGTCAGGACCCGGGGCCCAGGACCACCCCCCTCTGTGGCCCCAGGACCACCCCCCTCTGTGGCCCCAACCCTGCTCTGGGGTCCAATCCGGCTCCAGTCGCTGCGGCTAGCAGAGGCCAGATCTGGCTTCAAGCCACTTGCAGAAGGCTCAAAGCTGGAGCCAGCTCCTGCCACTTCCCACAAGAAGCAGGAGTTGTCTCTGAGCCTCCTGCCGCTGCCCGGTCAGGCCCCTTCTGCTGCAATGCTGGCCAGGAGAAGCAGGACCCATACCTTACTGGTCCCACCACAGCCACGCCGCTGCCAGACAAATAAGAGGAAAAAGGTAAAGCCTACACAATTTTAAGCCATTTTCCATCTTTCTATGTTTCCTTTTATACAGAAAAGAGTAGATATGTGTGGATAGATATGTGTATATCAATTTCAAAATGTCCGAGTTCTTTCCTATGAGTTATAGAGAGAGGCCAGATTCAGGGCTACAAAGCAGGCTGTACATTTGCTTTTCTTGCTTTACCGACACAAAGTCACTGGGTGCATTCATCAAAGGTTATAGACATTTTTTTTCCACTCATTTAACCTCCTAAGTACCAGAGCACTGGCCAGGATTTTTTGAGAAGCTGCTGTGTATTTCCTACCATCTAGGCTACACCACTATACTGTTTCACATATCTACTGAGTACATGGATTGACCCACTGGCTCCATTTTGTTTCACATCATCTATACCGAACACTCACCACAGTCACTATTATTGTATGTACACATTTACTAGCAAGACAATGATCCATATGTGGTCTTGTGTCATAAGCAGGAATGGTTCCTTTACAACGGTTGAATCTGTACACTGGTCCCCTACCTGATTGTCTGGCCAAATTAGAGACAGCTTGCTATATTTTAGGGGCTGTGGTATTATTAAAGACTGTCAAAGACTCTTGTTCCATGCTACACTCTCTTTCCTTTTGCTTCTCATGATAACTAATAGAAAACATGATTGTATTAGCACTGACTTCATCATTCTGCTGAATATTACACTCTGCTCGTGTCTGCTAAACTTCCAAACAGAGGGTATGAGTGTGGGAAAATTGTGGCCTGATGGCCTTGTTGTACATCCATATGCTCATCCATATATGAATATTTAGATTCAAATGCACAGTGCCTCCACAAAGATTAAAAAAAAAAAACCAAACAAACAAACAACTTGTCACAGAAGGTTCAATATAAATATGGATGAATTGAGAGTCTTGGTTCAGATTTTGCAACTATTCTTGCAAACAGATGTTCCCATTATTTGAACAACTCAAAAAATGTGAACTTTGACTAGTTACAATCTTCACAAGCTTAGTGAACTGAAATTTGTAAGTTCCAGATAGTTAGCCATGTTAGTCTATTTCAGCAAAACAACTAACAAGTCCTGTGGCACTTTTAAAGACTCTTTTAAAGCTCATGTAACAAATAAATTTGTTAGTCTTTAGAAAAGTACCATTGGACTCCTTGTTGTTTTTTTTTTTGCTGAAATTTGCCAGGCATCTTGAGCTACTCAAGTGAAGGACACAATCCAAAGTAAATATAAATTCATTGTTATAATACAAACTAAATGAGATTAGCGGTGACATAGAATCTCAGAGGAGAACCGAAAATAAGATCTCAAACAATAGCGGGTCTTGTGGTTTTGGTTTTTGTGTCGTTTGTTTTGCTGAAATAAACTAACTCAGCTACCTCCCTGGAACTTGTCAAACAACAGTAACTCTCAGCCTTGTGAAGAGGTCATGCTGGAGTTCAGGGGTGCACATGGGAGAGGAGAAATGTAACTAAGGTCACTTCTATTCAACATTTCCTGTGAAGAAAAATGCAGGTAAAACAAAAACCTGTTTAAAAACAGGCCCAAAAGAAAAGTGATACAGACTAAAAGTTTTGCAAAGGTCAAAGCTTACAGCAAAATTAGATCGGCAACAAAACAGTAGGTATAGAGGCAAATTAACTAAAGCCAAAGTGCGTAAGAGTCTGCTGAGGCAAGCTGCCCAAGACAAGTGGAGTGTCTAAGTCTTGACAGCATCTCAGGCTACTTGGAGAGGTCTTGTAACAACCCAGCTCTGGGCTTCCAGCCTCAGTAGGAGGCAGAGACTCAGAAAGAAGAGGAGGAGACGGTGGAGCTTAGTGGTGAGCGGGAGGCAAGTCCACCTCCACTACCCCCACTACCCTCCAACAGCTCCTCTGGGACTTGGATCCCACTTGGACCACTGATCACTTTATCGCCTCTCCCACCATAAAGTGTAGGCCCTGCTGTGCCTGCCTGAGGTGAATTTTAAAAGTAGGGGGCCATGGCCTCCCTCCCCCCCCAGTTTTGGTACCCTTGCTTCCTATCTTTCTTATGCATTGGGATACTTTGCTCTTATGCCCTTAATAATCTCTCTCTCAAAAATTACCCATTCTTCTCAACTTTTTCCCCCCTTAGGCTTGCTTCCCAAATCTACCAAAACTATGTGCTTATGAAAATCTGCTTTCTTGAAGTCCACCATCTTTATTCTGCTTTTCTTCCCCTCCTCCCTCCTTCCTTAGAATCATGAACTCATTATTTCATGATCACTTTCTCCCAAGCTGCCTTCCACCTTCAAATTCTTAACCAGCTCCTTCCAGTTTGTCATTAGAGAGTTAGCTTACATGGAGATTTTGTTTTACAAGGTTTTTTAAAACAAAGTAAATAAGTGATATTCAATGTGTTCAAAAAGTGTACTTTTGAGCATAGGATTTCAACTTGCTCTCATTGAAGACAACACAAAATTTGCTATTGACTTCAGTGGGAGTAAAATCATATCCCTGTTTCAGGCTATCCCAGTTAAAAGACACGAGGCCCTCATTGAGATTAAATTTGGGGCTTGCGTTCTCCCTCCTGCCCCACCACCTCTCATTTGAAAAAAAGGCAAAATTATGTTTGGAAAATATTAAAGAGAAATTCATTAACTGGTTGTGCAGCTACGTTTTAAAAATAGATTGTCCTGCTTAACATTACATTGAACAGCTAAGATAGATGAGTTTAAAATGCATTCTGTAATTAATTCCCTGAAGAGAATTCTACTGGTATGCAAAAAGAAACGGGCATAATTAGTGGTCAAATATACTTAAATTGAAACATCAAATATTCACATGCAACTATTGCTTTACCCACCATTGAAATCTAGGAACACAACACACAGTGATTGTTTAACAATGCACAATAAAACTACAAATCAGTTCTGAAAAGGAAATGAAGAATAATTTATTCTGTGGTTTCTCAGACTTTTTGTGTAACACAATTCAGTGAACAGATTGTCTCATGGACAGCCCATGATATTATGATAAGGAACAACTTCCAGGGACTGGTCTTGCTAGTTCAGTTTAGGAGAGGGGCACGTCTCCCTTGCTGCCCCGTGAGTGTGAGACAGCTGGGGGTGCGCTCCCTACTGCCCAGCTTGCTTGCCGGGATCTGGGCATTCAGGGTGTCTTCCCCCTGCAGCCCAGCCAGTGTGGGGGAAGCTGGGCGCATGGGGATCCCCACCCATTTCAACATTTTTTAATAAATAAATTAAGAAAAACTGAGATACAAGAAACATTTGTGGAACGTTCAAATGATATGAACTACAGTTAAAATATTAATCCCACAAATAATATCATACAAATACAAATTATGAATAAATAAAGATGTGTTTCTGGTTTGAGCATAAGTATGAGACCATGATTTCAGTGGGTATAGGGAGATAAGGTGATTCAAATTGCTACATGAGTATTGCCCTTGTAAAAGCATTTATTTTTCTAGAGAACTATAAATCAACATAATGAATGCCTCTAAGATTTAAGGCATCTAATAATCCTGATCATTTCTTAAACTGGAAAGGGCCTGGATGTGACCCAAACTGGTAGAAGTGCAGTTTATTCTGCAACATATACACCATTCAAAATCTGTTCTGTACCATGCGTTGGGTATTAACTGACTCTTTAGTAAGTCAACTATCTGCAGAGATTTTTCATCTCCAACTAGCATTCTAGCTGTGTGCACGCAAATTGGCTTCTTGGCGCTTCCTCCAAGCTTGCCCATTCTGTTTCCATATAGGTTGCCACAGAGGTGGATACTTAAAATCTCAGAGCAAGCAGTTTGTATGATTTTGGAGCCATCAGACAACTTTCCATACTAACTGGAATTAATCAAGCCACTCAACTCCACCTTCCCAGCTGATATCACTCAACCCAGAACTGTCATTTTCATTCGATTGAACGAAAGATTTAAACATCCACAGATTTACAAAAACTGAATTGAAAAATGAAATCTCACAGAGAAGTGGATGATTGCAGGAATTGGACGATGGCATGTGGAGTCTTTTAGCTCTAAATTGCATATTCAAATCCAACCTATGTTAGCAGTGACTGAAAGCTGTTTCCTTCTGATAGTAGTTAAGCCGTTTATGTGAAATTAATTGGTTGTCTCAATCAGTCCTAGTAGCCTTTAGTATAAAACCACTTTCACAACTGGCATGAGTTGGAACCTTTCTTAAAAGTTTCAGCAGAGAGATTGTGAGAATAAACTGTCCGCTCCTTCCTAAAGTGGGGACAGAATTATGTGAGGAAGCTTGTAGTGATGCTGTGCATGCTCATCACTGAATACATTGTTTGTTTTACTGAATAAATGTAGCACTTCAAAGTTGAGTGCAGTCAACCTGGTACCTTTGACACGTCCCAAATACATTTAAACAAATAAATAATTCTTACAAGTTGCAAGGATTGCAGTCACAACAATATTTTTGTCTCACACTGGTCAAAGATGTGATTGTTGGGTCATGGGCATAAATGATTTTTTTCAACTGGGTCTTAAGGAAACAAAGTTTGAAAACCATTGTTCTATCTTGCTATATGCATGGTCTCAAACATTCACTTTAGATCATGATTACTCAAATATATGGGAGAAATTAAGCAACTATAAATCATACACCATGATATTGTTCTGGACAGCTGCATATCATCATCATGATGAAGGTCACTGGGCACAATTAGTCATGTCTGATAATTCTCAGACAATTAGCATATTTCTTTGATGTCTCTCCCTTGAGCCCTTTAGAAGGAAAAATACCAGTCCTAAGATGCATGCGTGCACACATGCACGCGTGCGCACGCACACACACAATATTAAATTCTCAGGTAGGGTACCGAGATCAGCAAACTGACATTTAAGCTAGTGGGTGCAGGCATTGCCTTTCATGTAAGACAGGTGAAAGAAATCACTGAGCTCCTTTATGGGATTCAAAGCCTAAAACATAGTCACAGCCTAAAACAAAGACATGTGAGGGTTAAAATTTGCTGATATTCTTTTTAGTAGAGAGGTACCATGGAATCATGGTATCATGGAAAAGACTGAGAAAAAGCAAGTCAGACACAGGCTGAAAAGGTACTGAGAGTGTGACCTGCAAATAGCCTTTATAATAACCTTTGAGGCTGAATGGAGCTTGGCGCCATGAACAAAGGAACAGGACTTTGTATGCTCTTTGTAAGTCAACAGAATTTCATGAAGATATCTGACTCCTCCTACTGCCACCCATCATCAGTGTCTCTCCCTAATGGGAACGAACTACAGGGCACTAAATTTGGGCTGACTAATTGAGTCAAAAGGGGTATCAGTGTGTCTGAGTATGGGCCTTGTAGTCACAAAAACTACTTGTTTCCTTGAGGGTTCAATACAACTATTCAGGAAGAAAATCCGTAACTGCTTTTCAGTGACAAATCTATTTGGTGAAAGCTATTAGAATATTCCAAATATGAACATTCATAACCAGAGTCTCTGCATGGCTGCATGTAATTAGCAGGATTTATTAATGAGATTTTGTGGGTAAAGCTTAAAATGTATTTGGGGACTATAGGTGTTCCAATCCTGAAGTAGTTGTGTCTTTACCTGATAAAACAGTTACTAAAGTCAGAGACTTTCTCTTCAGTCAGACTGAGAAGAAACTGAGGAAATGATCAAAGAAACCAATTTTACATACAATGGACGAATTCTTGAGGTCTTCACTAACTTTTCATTCACTTCACACTCAGGCAAAACTGTTACATTATTTTTTTTAAAGTCTCTTCTTTTAAAAATATATATTGCTTTTCTAAAAGTATAATATTTATAATAGAAGGAATGTAGATTCTTGCACTGTAAGGAGAGAAATCCAATGTGATTTGGGTTCATAACTTTCCTTTGCTACCTTTAAAAACCCATGCCTTCTTATCAGAGCAAACTGACAAGTCTGACTCCATGAAAAACTGCTAAACTATGGCAAATGCCAATAATCATGGTATACATCAACTGGACTAATGACATATTAGATCATAAAAGTGATAGAGCCAAATTCTGATCACTACTAAAAACCTCTGGATAGCTCCCTCAACATCAATGAGACAGTATGGGTGCTGGAAAGCAGAATTTGGCCTCTCTCATTAAATGAGAAAAAAAACTAGCCAGAGTCTGGGGAGAAGCAAGACTGAATTCTGTACAAAGTTATATATAGGCTTGGCAGAATTTGATTGTAATTTTTTCAAGATTTTCAACAAATACCACCTATGTTTATTTTTATGCTTTTTTCCCCCATTTGTATTGATTTAAATTTCCACAGTCATGCAATATTACAGGATTTAATCTTTTTTTTCCTATCTTTATATATTTAAATTTTCACAGATGTAGGAAATTATATGTGAGGGGTCAATTATTTAAAGACAGGAGACACTTAAAATAAAAAAAAAATGAAGCTTTATAACCATTAACACACAAATTGCCATGACATGTCAAAATAGACCAAGTAAATATTCCTAAACCAGGATACGGTAAGATAAAATGTATAAGCTCTCAAGCAGTATTTTTCTTACTCTGCTTATCTGAAATTTCGAATATTATTGATGGAAACATTTTATTGGGTTGTATATGCTGATAAAAATCTAATCTTTCCAAGCTTATTTATATAGCAATCAGCTCTTCATACGTTGTGTAAGAATTCATTTTAAGAGCAGTGCTGGTGGTGAAGATAACATTCACAACTAAGCATAAAGAAGAGAATAAGATCATTCATATTTTTAATTGAGGGCAGAAAAGAACTTGACATATGCATAATGTTTATATAATTACATCATGCATTGTAAAGAGTAAGGGTGATGGCTAGGCACAAGCATACAAGAAGTCAGATTAGAATAACAAATGCATTAAAAGCACTGCCATAGAGAAATGTTTGGTTTTAAAATTAGGCACCCATGGGCACGTTCAGTAGTGACATGTTATAGTCCTACAGGAAAGCACAAGTTGTCACACATGACTGGTGGACATTTGCTCCTAGACAACAGTGGCTGCATATTATGGTGAACAAGCACTACACAACATGCCCCAAACATATTATTGAATATCTAAAGGTAATATTTATGTAATGGGGTCTACAAACCCATACGGAGCAGAGGTAGAAGGCAGAAAGCAGAGGGAATCTTGCTCCCCCCACACCCTCCTGTTTACAGGCAAGCAGGCTGATCACACAGCTTCCACAACTGCCAGTCATGGAGGCAGACATCCTAGCCACAACCGATATGAGAAAAAGCTTGCTATAAAAGAAAAGAGCTCAGAAACAGAAGGGCCTGGGACAACACTCCTGCACCAGGCTGCTTTCAGAAACATGGCCCAAAAGATCTAAAGCAAACCGCTAGACCTGATTAGAGGCCAGGGGCCAAGAACTGTCCTGACCAGGGACAAAAGAAAGACAGTCAGGAGGCAGTAGAGACTCTTTGAAAGACCACATCAATGAACATCAGCAATATGTCTAGTTGATATGACAGTTTAAAATGGGTTTGAAATTTTAACAACAGGATTTGAACATTTGAACGTTTGCTATTCAACATCTTTTTGCTTTCCCTTCTTCATATTATTTCTCTGAAGAATTCCTTATGGAAGATCTGGTGAACTAAACAGGGATGAAACCGATAGAGTCTAACAGACAATAAAATTATTTCTACAGAGAGGCTTATAGAATTTAATAGAGATTTATATCTCTGTGATGGGATTACATAGATATGAAATTTTTAGCCAAAGGAACATTCTGTAGAAATCTATTCAATTCCATTCCAAAACAAAGTATAAGCAGTATGCAGCACAATATACCAGAAGAGGTAGTGAAACAAGACTACAATTCCCATTAACACATTACCTTGTTAGGCACAGAAACAAATCACTAAGGCAGAAAGATTAACACTAATGAGAGCTACAAAACAAAAATCTAGCACAACACTTGATTGTGCAAACAGTTTTATTATCACAACATAATTCTACAAGATCTATATCTAACAATTCTATAGTAGCTTGTCCAACTACAATGAACTAAATACAGCAACCTATTGCTAAATTGCATTTAGGATAGAACTATTCTGATACTTAAAAACAGTAGCAACAGGTGCTACAGAAAACTATTAAATCCAACAGATTTGAAGCAACAGACCAGGTGAAATAGATTGACAGAAGAGGAATCAACCATACTCTGTTACTAAAATTCCAAATAAACCTGAGTCCAATTTTGTAAGTTTATGAAAGGTTCTGATAACCTTTCCAGCCCCTTACTCTCCCCACACTGACTGCACTGTATGTTATTATCATATATCTTTCTAGCTAGAGGATTTGACCAGATATGCACATTCCTAATTATTATGAGGGTGGGGACCTTTTTAACCAATTTCCAGCCTGGACAATAGTGGAATCACAGAAGAAAGCTAGTTCTCATGAGTTTGTAAACTTGCTCTGGTAGACCCAAATACTGTCACTAAAGTTCAGGTAACTATTTGAATTTCTGAATGCCTATCCAAAGTCAGTTGAGCTTTGACATTGCTGAGGTTTGCCCAAAACTGATTCTACTTCTTTTTGGTTTCTTTTGGACCTGATTCTCTGCTCATACTAAATAAATGATGAATAAACTGGTGTTGTATATGTGTGAGAAAGAAAAACAGAATCTATCATTTTCAAGGATTCTTTTTTAGATAAGGAGAATCGGCCAAGAAAGAACAAAAGAGTAAAGATCCTCTGAAGACACCACAGTATATCTCCTCTGCAATATGATGAATGAATTCTGCCTCAGAAAATGGCATCTGCCTTCTTCAGATACCGGATTCCTATATGTTTAAAGTTGTGGTACACAGGAACAAAACCATAATTACATAGCTACATTCACAACTGATCTTCCCTTATTTTTGCTTTTTTGTTAACAGAAGATAGATGGCATTTTTGGAAGAATACTCATACAGTCTGTCACTTGAAGTGTCCCTGTTTAAATATTAAGAGATACTTAACTTTCAAAGATGTTAGCACGTCATTTTTTGTCACAGATTATTGCAGAAGGTATATTTGATGTCCGCTGCTGAGCAACTTTCTGTGTTCATAAATAAGACATATCATCTTTCATATTTCATCAGATATATGCATACCTTCTTTAGTTAATGAAAAATGGCAAGTCTATCTTTTAGATGAAATGTCCATTTTTGTACAGAACATAACAGGAATTATGTTTCCAAAACACAAGTCATGGCCCCAGTCCTGCAACTTTTATTCATTGAGATTATTCCATTGAAGCTGGCAGAGCTACTTACATTAAGAAGGGTTGTAAGATTGAACAAGAAAATTTATGGGGGTGGGGGGGATGACAAAATGTTTATGTCTTAATACTACTCACTCAATTTAAAACTAAATTTTAACTCTTTCATCTGGAGGGATTTAACCCCCCCCCCTTTTTTTAAATAGTGTCTTGTCTTGTGTATAATGGAGGCATTGAGGGATTGTCCACACAGGCAAATTACATTATATTAATGTTACTGTTCACACTAAACACATTCACAAACATTTTTTAAAATGAATGGTATGGCATCTTAGATCACAGCAATGGATCCCTACTGGAACAAGATTAACTCCACTATGCAGTGTTTGTACATTTTGAAGTTTGTGTGAATGCATTCCTTATTAATGTCCCTCAGGTTTTTGGCCACCCCCACTTTTTCCTTTTCTTATTTGTGATTTGTGCTTTGTGCTGTCAATCAGATTAGCATGCCACCTGACTTACTGACACGAACAGTTGGGGTGGGGGGTTGTGTGGTGGCTCCCCAGGAAACTACCCCAGCCTGCTGTGACCGAGACTCTGATTGGTTGGCCGACTGCAGCAGAGCTGAGCCGGGATTGGCTGGAACACTTCCTTTGCTCCCCTGTGCTGTGACTCTGATGGATCATGCGAGTGCGTGCGTTCATGCACCTGGTCCCGCTCCTTTCTGCTGGCAGCCTGTGTTTGCTGTTCACAGCTGCTGCAGAGAGATCTCAGGCACAACCCAGGCAGCAGCTCCATGGGCCACATCAGCACCCTTGGGTGGCCATAAGTTTGACACTCCTGTGTAGACAGTTTTCTATAAAGAACACCAGACAACACAGCAAAAGCCCAAGAAATGATGGAAAGCATCTTTGACCCTGCAAATACCATGGGGCTGATTGGGAGATTTTTCCGGGCAGCTGAGAACTGGTGTAACCTTCCCATGAAGACAAGCCCTGAAAACTTCAGAAATTGGCATATTAAAGATTGAACTTCAGAGCAGAAATTCTATAACTTATATACAGTCAAATGACAGTTTACCAGCTTGGTTTACAGCTTATTAAAACAACTTATACCACCAACAATCTCCCCTTCTCTCCCACCACTTTATTTCAGCTTTATGACTGAAGAGGTGTTAATGGGACACTTCATCCTGAAAGTGCCTTGAAATGTGCTGACTGTGCTAAACAGTCTGTTCCAGCTTCAGCACTAATATTCTGAGGACTACTTCTACTGACAGGATAACTACTCCTGTCAGACTAGTTAATCCACCTCCCCGCGAGATAGTAGCTATGTAGAACAAACAAGGAGCCCAGTGGCACTTAAAGACTAACAAATTTATTTATTGCATGAGCTTCTGTGGGAGTCACACATGAAGTGGGATTTTCTCTCACGAAAGCTCATGCAATAATAAATTTGTTCGTCTTTAAGAGCCACAGGATTGCTTGTTTGTCTTACTGAACTAGACTGACACGGTTGTCCCTTTGGAACTAGTCATCATGCAAGTAGCTATGTAGACAGGAAAAGCTCTCAAGTCAGCCTAGCAGGGCCTACATCGGGTTGCTCAGGAGTGTGGATTTTGATAGACCTGAGCAACACAGTTATACTGATGTACATTTGTAGTGCAGACTTTGCCTGTGTTAAATGCCATCTGCACTAGCTCGCACTAGCGAGCTTACAGTGGTACAAGATCACTTGTGTAGCTGTTTTATGATGATGGGACAAAGCTCTTCCATTGATATAATAAAACTACCTCAACAACTGGTAATAGCTACGTTGGTGGGGGAAGCTCACCCACACTTTCCACACCGCCACTTATGCTGGTAAAACATGTGTCGCTGGGGGAGGTGGTATTCATGCCTCTGAGTGACATAAATTTTGCCAACATAAATGGAAGTGTACTCATGGCCTTAGTTTCCCAGACCTGAAGGAGAGCTCTTTGTAAGGTTGAAAGCCTGTCTCTCTCCCCTACAGAAGTTGGTCCAATAAAAGATATTACCTCACCTACCTTGTGTCTCCGATTTACTTAGGTCGGTCAGTCTGGTGTGCCTTTCTGGTTCATGCTCCATCTAACTTAACATTAAATATTTATTGTCCACGTCTCTCTTTGTCCCTCTCCTTTTCCATCTAAAATGTTTTGTAGACATCACTTGTAGACATGTGTTGAACACACCATCTGCATAAGTAGCTCTGTGTTTTGAGGCCTGAGATTAATTGTCTAGCAATTTTTCTTACATCACAGTAATGGCATTAGTAACACAGTATGCAAAGTCAGATGTTTGTTATTTTTTAAATGAATGTTTTATGCATTTAGAGGTGATTTTGTAATTCATACTTCATATCCCATTTTAAAATATTTTCCAGTTCTTAACCATGGCTTTCATGTCATATGTGCCAGTGTCTTACGAATCAGAGTGATAAAGGCTGCATAATGTCTGTCATGCACTTGATGCAGTTTGTTCATAGGAGGAGTGAATATCCACTGGCTATATCTACATTGTAAAAGTTAAGTCGACTTTATTAAGTCGACTTATTAAAGTCTATACACTACATTAAGTTGACTTTATAAAGTCAAATTTAAATGGGTGTCCCGGCTTAAGTCGACTTTATAAAATCGACTTAATGGCCCCACTGCACTAAGTAGACTTTAAGGTCCACATTGCCTGAAGTCAACTTAATAAAGTTGACTTAACAGTAAAGTTCACTTTATAAGTGGACCTTATAAAGTCGACTTTACTGAAATCTAAAGTTGACTTTATTGCCCTGCAGTGTAGACAGGGCTCTGTTTAAGTCGACTTAAGGACCCTTAAGTCAACTTAAACACATAGTGTAGACGTACCCACTGACAGGAACTGAACTGAATGGGAAACATGCTGAAAAGAGAGAAAGCTGACTGGAAGTCATGGAGAGACTCTCAGGTTCTCAGGGCGAAGGCCAGAAGGTATTATTGTGATTGTTGAGTCTGACCTACGTAAAACAGACCACAGATCTGCCCTAAAACAATACCCTAAACGTGTTATTTTAGGGAAGAAAAATAATCTTGATTTTAAAATGTCAGTAATGGAGAATCCACCATGAGTTGTTCCAATGGTTAATTACTCTCCACTATTAAAATTTACACTTTGTTTCCTGTCTGAATTTGTCTAGCTGAATTGTCAACAATCCTAACTACAAACTTATAATTGGACACTGACAATCAAAAGTTTGTTCTAAACCATGGAAGTAAGAGCAGCTGCCATTTTTCATATATTAACGATGCCTCTAACACTATTTTCCCAACAGGTCACATTTTCAGTCACGGAAATGTGGATTAAAAAAAAGGGTGGGGGCAGAAAAACAATATTCTTTACTGGAAAACTTAATGGGGAGGGGAAAAAAAACCATTTTGCAGCTTTACAAAAACTTCCTGAACTCCTTTGAAAATGATAGTTTCTGCAGCTGCAAAACCAGATTATACTGCAAAATAGACCGTTTTCTGTACATTATTTTTAAATGATAAAATGGCTGAATTAAAAAAAAAATGTTAATGAAGAATGGTATTTCTCACAAAGTAAATTAAATCAATCAGAGTAGCTTGCATAATTTGGCATAGCTCGATTTACTTCAGGTGAACTACATCAATTTACACAGGATGAGAATGAGGTCTTTTAATTTATTGCAATGTAGGCACACACTTACTGATGAGTTAGAACAGGTTAACCAAGGGTCATCAATCAACAATTGAATATATGTAAATTGACACCAAACCATGTGACCTATACACTGTGCATCAGGTTACATAAAGGCCATTGGCTTTGAACTCATATTCCTTATTACAGAATAAAATAAATAATAATATCAAGGGACCTGATCGTGAGATCTCAAAACTTCCACTAATCATCTAAACATTTTCTAACTGATGATTCCTTAAGTTTCATTTCTCATTCATCACGTCTTTTTGGCAGATAAATGCACATTGCTTATTAATTGGAATACTTATGCATCTCTCAGGATTAGATTTATCACCCCATTTAAATTGGCTGACTATATTAAGCAGAGAGTTGCAAATTATTGACACATTTGTAAAATGAAGACTTCCTTAATTTGTTTTTTTAAATGCATAGAAATTATCACTGTGTTTTGAAACTGAATATTAAAATACAACAAATAATCCTGGAAATAATTTTGCAGATAAGGCAGAGTTAGGCCCTTCTTTGATCAGTAAATTAATAAAGGTTTTACTAGTTCTGGTCCAGTTTTCCAAGGCTGTACTCTGAAATTATTCTCTATGTAACTGCATAATATATAGTGAAATTGGAGAGTTTTCCTAGCTAGTCTTTCATTTAAAAACAGTGTTATTAGAAAAAATCTTACACTTATATTATGCAGCAACTTGAAAAATAACTAATGTCACTACCATTATTTCAGTATTATTTCTCACACAAGTTTAACAAAAGAGTAGTGGCAGTAATTTATAGCTCTTCTAAATGGATATGAATATCTACTTCCCCCCCCCATTTCACTGTTCAGCACGTGAAACATAAGGATTCTAATTAATAAGCAGTATGTACTTACAACCCAACAAGACATAATGATGCACGGCCAATCGAACTGAAGGAATTAACTAGAAAATGCCACAACATTGATAGTTTGCATTTCTGTGTATCTGGAGAAACATCAGTGAAGCACCTCTGTATGTGGATAAGAAACTATATAATGGTTGTTGCACCCAAGAGAAAACAAAATGGAGACAGCAGGCCTGATTCCCTTTGTGCTCGTATTGCCGTATATCTGGTGGAACTTCACTGAAGTTAGTGGACTTACACAGGTGTAAAACTGGTGAAAGGTGAGGAGGATCGGGTCCCAAGAGTGAAAGACAGAAAAATACTGTCTTGTGTTTGTGGTGGTGTGGGGGTGGTGGTGGGGGGGTTTGTAGGAAAAGTGTAATAGCCCCAAGAAAAGCAAGCCAAGAAGCTTGAGATTTCTGGCTCATCAGAGGGAATTCAGCATGGTAGAATGATCTAAAATCATATTTTAATTCTCAAAAACTAAAATAATGGTACAGTCAAAACAAATGATTCCAACTGATAAGGATAGTTACCTTAGGAAACAGCATCCCCCCCCAGAGTCATCATGCTTTATGAATGTGATGAAAATAAAAAAAAATAAAATGTGTATAAAAAAACAAATACAGGCATGATACTTTTATAGGAGTAAGTGGTAGCCAAGACTCACTCAGGCAAAGCACCATCATAGGAGTACAGCAAGGAACACGCTGAAGTTGAAAAAGAAATATGAATTGTGAAAAAAAGTCAATCAGCTCTCACTGCTCTTTTACAAGAGATGTTTTTTATTCATTTTTTCTCTCTGGCAGAAATAAATCTTTCTACAGTCCATTCTTCAGAGTAACTTAGTCAAAACTGCATCTGTTAACCAGCATGAGTACCAGACTGGTTTGGCCAATCACTGAACCAGAACCAATGCGGTCGAATTTTTCGATGCAATGCATCCTGTGTGATCAGTTGCAAACAACTGAAGAAATTGTAACATGAATATTCGTCCTCAGGGTTTTGAAGTCATCCTAAAAATAGGAACTGTACTCTTGAGCCTATACATTGCCAAAAACAATGGTTCTGACAGACATGTGAACTGCTTAATTCATTTCAAGGGGGGTCATTCTATAAATCAATCATGGTAATTTCTGTTGGCTGTCTCTCATTATTGATCATCTAAATGTAGACATAGCCAGAGAATTTCATGTTGACGTCAGCAAAATCCTTCTGTTTACCTGAATCTACAGAAGGACTTGCTGCCCCCACATGCTGGAGAAATTAACAGCTTTAACATACAGGTTAGCCCCATTTTAGCAAAGGGCACACAATATTTGGATTATCATGCTCACATATTGTTTAACATTAAGTATAACAGAATGTATGAAGCAAAGCATGATATTAATTTGATCAGTTTTCAGAGCTAATATTATTTAGATTCCTTTTTGTTGTCATAAATTGACTGAATACCTTTTCTAGAAGGTATTAACAGTCCATTCTCTTCTCTGTTGTTGCCTCTCACACTTTTAAGCCTGTTACAGTATTGCTTCAAAACCTATTTGCCTCTGATGCCTGAAATTTCCAACTGTCAGACAGCAAAGACAGCTAGCAATTAATTGAATCCTAGACAAGACATCTGTCAGGGTAATGGGCAGAGTAAGTTTAATATTCATTTTCTTGAACTATCAGAGACTCAAAGTGCAGTCTCTGCCATCAAAAGACTTGTAGCATGCTGAATTTAATTAAAACTAAGGGAATCTTAGCTTCTTAGTGTTCTTTCCCTTCCAAAATGCACTATTTTTTTTTACTTGAAAGGGAACATATTTACTTTTTTTCAGTATTTAAACATTGCCCTGGCCTACACTGCAGGGGGATTTTGGTGGCAGTCAAAGCGAGACAAAGCAAATTACTTAAAATAACATCTGTATCTCCCTTTGGCTGCTTAACACCTACTTACTGCAATGTCTTCAGTGTGCTGAGTCAATGGGCAATGTCCTCCCATCCACTGAGCAATATGCTTCTTGAGAGGGTAGTCTTCAGGGCTCAACTTCCCGATTGATTAAGTGAGGTCTTCACAAAGGCTGTGGTGTCATGTGTATGCTGCTGCTGCTTATAATATGCCTGACTCTGGCAATGTACCCAAATTCTGTGTTTTCCCTGTTCTCCCAGAGTCTGAGATGAACTAAATGAAAAAGAATTGTCAGGGACTCAATACAAAAAAGACTGAAGTAAAGCTATTATTAGAGGGATGGAGGAAAGGATCTAGGATGGAAGTGGACAAAGGTTATGAGTAGAGAAAGCCTTCTATGTTCTGTTACACAGAAATGAAGTGCACTATGCTTGTCCATCCCTTTGGCACTTCCAGGATGGAATTCTCTTACATAGTTCAACAGAGTCCAAATTTGGTGGCCTTCTGGTTACAATGTCCATTACACTAGTTTTAAGGGAGTTTTAGGCTGACTTTTCCATATGCTGGATGGAGAAAACACCAGCCAACAAAAATAGCTATTTAACTCTATAGTAATATTTGGTGGCAATTATTTTAAACTAATAATTTACAGAAATAAATAAAAATGAAAACAAATAATATTGCCAAACGTCATTTTTGTATGCTGAATTAACTTGCTTTTTTTCTCTCTATCGTGTACATCTAAAATTTTTTAGAGGCTTTTCATTTCAGAACTGTCTTTCATAGTCTGTTTTTGATACATTTGCCTCTTATTTATTAATCTCTTCCACCTTTTCACCTTCTCATTGGTCATAGGAAGATCACAAGACAGAAGTCCCCATTAGCACATCTATATGGAAGGTAATACATGTAATGGCAGGGCTTTTCAAAAAAGTCCAATGTAGTTTGCCCATTCTTAATGTCCTTTGAACAGCTCAGCCAATCTATTTCAGTAACACAAGGCAAACACAGAGTTTACCCATGCTTCAGAATATATACTTTTGAAAGTTGTGATGTAAACAAATATCTCAAATTTTTCATTAAAATTTATAGGATCTTTTAAATGTAACCCCCCTGAGACAAACAAAATCAGATACATGTATACTTATATTTAGGTGGACAATAACTTTCCCTAAAATAATCTAAGGAGTGAAATCCTGGCTTTGTTGAAGTCAGTGGAAGTCTTGTCCTTCAGTTTATGAGCTAGAGTTTTGCTTTTGGTCTTTAGACACTAGAAAACAATGGAAAATACTATTCTGTATTTTTGTTACATGCCAACGTTGTCCCCACAAACACCCTCCACATGACCCTCTTCACATATTATCATTTCAAAACGCCTAGTTACACTGTTTTCTGATCCTTTAAAAAATACAGCATTTTCTATGTTTACACACTTTAAAAGTTACTTGCTCTATTTATTCATCTAGAAGTTTCCACATTGTTTCCAGTTTCTTCAATGGCTAATGCTTGAGAATATTTTAAAATTGTTATATCTTTTGAATTTTGTAGATACATTTCCTCCCCGACCATCCATCTTATCCGTTTCAATGTATTTCAATCTGCCTAGATCATTGTTTCTAGCATTCTATCTGGGATAGAACATTTACAAAACAGTTGAACATAACATGAATTTTTCCATATCAGTATTAAATATTCAAAACATCTTTAGCTGATTTTTTTTATTTTAATGCAAAACTGCTTTAAATGAATATGAAATGCACAGGAAATCATCTGTTTTAAAATGTATTTGACTTCTACATTACATACATGATTGTGTGTTTGAAAAAAATCTTGCCAAGTCTCATAGTTCATTATTAAATGGTATTGAGCTTTTAGAAATATATTTTAACTGACTTCCATTTGTTTACTTATTTGGGAAATGACAAGAAAGATCTACCTGATAAACACAGATTGAGGTTGATATCACATGGCAACAAAGTCAGGAATCAGAATCGGTAAGACTGCTACAGACTCAAAAATCACAAACAAGGAGTCCCATGGCACTTCTAAAGACTAACAGAGTTATTTATCACATGAGCTTTCATAGGAGAAAATCTTAGTTTGTCAGACGCTTGAACATGGGGAATTCACAGGAGTGGGATTTTCTCCTATGGAAGTTCATGTGATAAATAACTTTGTTAGTCTTTAAGTGCCACAGGACTCCTTGTTTGTTTTGCTGACCTAGACTAACACAGCTACCCCTTTGGAACTTGTCAACAAGAAAAGTTACACTGACCAAATTGTATTTTAGAAAGTTTATAATGGCATTTGTAATAGTCCTGACACTTGTCCCAAGAGACCATGCTTAACTACAAATCTGAGATCAACATTTGCTGTATTTTTTCATCACAGGAGAGATTTGTCTTTGGGGAATACAAAGGGCCTACTTAACTATTTGATTATTGAACATCTGTGATTTTCCCTTAAGATACAATTCTGAAAAAATGAAGACAAAGGCAGCTGAAGTTCTTTTCCTTAGTTATTACTAACAGAGTTACTAAGTTAAGGAACCTCAACCATCCTTAATCAAACTTCTTTCCCTCTTGCCTGTCAGCTAATTCTAACTACTATGAGTTTGCTTCTTGACAAATGGAGTTGCTACAGGCATTTTGGAAAGAACATTAGTTTTGCATGGTTCCCAGAACAAGGAAGAACATTTTAAGCGTCTACATTTCTGGGACACTGAACTAAAAATCAATGCTTTTGGAATGTTCCTCCTATGCAACAAAGTCTTAAAAGTTAGGCAGGGACTACATGAAAATTAAACACATTAAATATATTGACATTAATAGGACAAGTGAAATTTGTTCCTAACCAACCTTCTTGGAGGTCCAAGTATACACTTCATAGCCTAACTTTAACAGCCCAAGTTTGCAAATTCTGATTTTGATCCTTCATTTCCCAGTAGTTACTAATTACCCTGCTACAAAATAGAATATCGATCTCAAGTGATACTGTGAGACATAATTAGTATTTGAAAAACAGTTTTAAGATCCACAGAAGAAGAGTACAAATGCAAAGTACTACTGAGTGCAATATATCAACAAGATTCAGATGGAAGAATTGTTACATTATGCTAGCTAACATAAATTCTTAACAGGAAAAGCCCCAATTTGATACTTCATAAACAAACCTCTGTGCTAAAATGAGAATACACTGAACAATTATAGGATATGGTACTGATCTGATTCAAAGAGAAAGGTTACCTATATGAGTGTCTCATGAAAACACAGAGCTTTCAAGATACTGTGTTATGATTTTGAGGACATATATAATATGTAAGATTCTGGAAAATGATCACAACTACTGCCATTTACCTTTCTGAAATTATTCAAAATCTTATTACTACACTGTTATATGTGATTACACATATACAAATTTTAAAATCAGCCTTATATTCTTTAACAACTGTGGAAATGTTATTCATTATTCTGGCATACACTTAAAGCAGATTTATCTCAACATAGTTACATAGATTATTTATCCATATGGACATTTTCATCTTTTTTTTCTTTTTTTTTTTAAACGGGATAGTCCTCAAACAATGCCACACTCATACAAATGTGAGCTGGAAAGAGCCTTGAGAGGTCATCTAGTCATTATAGTCCAACCCCCTGCACTGAGGGTAGATTAAGTTTAACTAGGCCATCCCTACTAGGCGTTTGGGTTTTTTAAACCTGTTTGAACAATATCTAATGGCAGGGATTACACAACCTCCCCTCCATTAGAAGCCTATTCTAGTGTCTACCTATCCATACAGTTAGAAAGCTTTTTCTCGATATCTAGGCTAAACTGTGTTAGGTGCAGATTAAACCCCCAACTTATCATCCTATTTTCAGTGAACTTGGAGAATAACTGTACACCATCTTCTTTTAAATAGCCCTTCAGATATTTGATATCATAACATAACAAGTGCAACCTCTGTCTTTTCTCCAGGTGGAAGATAGCCAATATTTTAACTTTTCCCCATAGATCTTGTTTTCTAAAAGTTTCATCAGTTTTGTTTCTCCTCTTTGGACTTGTGCACATGACAAAATTATAACCATTTTTTTTGTAATTGCATCACATTGACTCATTAAATATGTGATCCACTATAACTCACAGATCCTTTTAAGTACTAATGCCTGGCCAGTTATTTCTTATTTTCTAGTTGTGCATTTCATTTGTTCTACCTAAGTAGTGCTTAGTGTTTTTCTTTACTGAATGCCATCATGTTGATTTCAGATCAATTCTCCAACTTGTAAAGGTCATTTTGAAGTCTTATCCTTCCGTCAAAAGTGCTAGCAACCCTTCCCCATCTTGATATCATCTGCAAATTTAAAAAATACACTCTCCACTTCATTGTCCAAGTTATTAATGAAAACATTTACTAGTACTTGATCCAAGACAGACAGTTGCAGGCTATGTTCCCTCTAAGCTGTGTGCATGCGCACACAGGTCATGAAACCCACACACATAACAAAATAAAGTGTGCACAAAAAAAATTCAAAAGTGCTAATATTTTATGGCACTTCAAGAAGGCAGTTTCAAGTAGCATGTTTCGAATAAGGTTTTGTAATGTATAAAATCATTTCCATCACCATATCAAAATAAAGTTTATATTTTATTTGCATCATATACATTTGCCTTGCTGTGCTCACAAGGTTGACCACACTCACTGGAGTGCACACCAATTTGGACACTAATTCCAAAAATTTGCACAAAAGACATTTTTTGTGCGCACAGCCTACAAAAAATTAGAAGGAACGTTGGTTGCAGGATACTACTTTGTCCTCCTAGTTCAACAGTGAACCATTGATAATTATAGTGTAGATGGTCTTTCAACCAATTTTGCACACACTTTATAGTAATTTAATCTAGAGTACATTTCCCTAATTTGCTTGTGAAAATACCATGTGGGACTGTGTCAAAAAGCCTTATTAAAATCAAGACAGATCACATCCAGAGTTTCCCCACTATCCACTAAGCCAGTTTTCTGTCAAAGAAAGAAATTAGGTTGGTTTGGAACAATTTGCTCTTGACAAACCATGTTAGTTATTACTTATAACCTTATTACCCTCTAGTCTCTTACAACCTGTTTAATAATTTCTTCCACTCTCTTTTCAAGGTTTTGAATTTAGGCTAAGTGTTCTATAATTCCCTAGAAACTCTCTGCTTCTCTTTTTCATGATACTTAAGACCTTAAGAATTTATTTCCACTTCCAGTCCACCTTTTTTGGGGGGGAGGGGTACATAGCACAGAAGCAGCTACTCTGGTTTTACACCTCTGTACACAAGGAAAATATCTAGATGTAAAGCAGTTGAAAGTGGGGAAGACCGGAGAATGTTTTCCAAAGTGTTCTGAAACTTCCAAACATCCACAGCATAATTATGGGCAGGGCATACTGAAGCTGTTTTTCTTTTGTTATTAACCTGCAGGTCAATGCAAATATGACCACCAAGCTCAAAAGAGCCACATAAGGAGAAACTGATGTTTCAGTCATGACGGTTGATTTTTTCAAAATAACCAAGTGACTTAGGAGCATAAATCCCATCAAAAGTCAGTGCAACTTATTCTTCAAAATTATGTAGGTGCTTTTGAAGATGGGGGGATACCACTCAGCACATTCTTAGCATTTTCTTTTTAAAAGGAATTCAGAGACTATTTTATCTGCACAAGAATTTTCCACTAGTACAAATAATGTAAAAGACTGTTTGGGTCATTTTTCGTGGCAATCACTCCCAAGCTATGAAGCAACTGCTTTTATTTTACATACTTTTATTTTTAATTCTGAGGAAGAATATGTTTTTGATCTGCCAAAAATCAAACAAAGTAGACATTTTCTAAATTACACTAATGACTAGACCCATTTAGGAGAAGAGGGGAGCAGATTTCCAAAAGTGTTCAACAGTCAGCAGCTCCCATTGTGACACTTATGGACATATTTGCAAATTAGCTCAGCACCCAGTGTGCTGAACTCTTTTGGAAACCTAGTTATTTTGTTTCTTGCATAAATGGAAGCTGAGCTCTTCTGAAATTCCAGCTAACTGGAGATTAGATTTCTGCAAACCCAACTTTAAAGTGAGCATGAATGGTGTACCGTTTTTCATGTCTTTGAACAATTCTGTTTGAGTTTTGCTGGTAATTATTTATGCCAATATTTCTTAATGTGGTGGTAAAGTAGGGTGTAATATAGTACACTTTGCAAAAGTAAAGAGGAATTAATAGTATCTGAACACTACAGCACTTTGCTTTTAAAGTTTTGCTGGCTTTAGCATAAAGTAACATGTTTACAAATTAGCAAAGTGGAAGATTGTTAGGTACTACTACAACTTTAATGGAAATTTAAAGTTAAAAACCTTGTTGCTCATTAGATATACTATCTGATTTAAGCACATCAAATCTGGCATAGATGTCTAGGTCTGAGAGAGAGGGAGAATTTCAGATGGCTAGTATACAGCAGAGAACAGATATAATTCACACAAATGTGGAGAACCAGTACAAGACATTCTACCCCTAGTGAACCCAGGCAGAACTAACTGGTCAGAGGGTAAAGTCAGTGGGCAGAATAGGAGGACTCTTCATGACATGCAGAATTACTCATGAGCTTCATGTAACAGAATTTACTGAGGGATTACAGAACCTTCATTTGGCCAAAAACCAACAACAGAATGCTGACCACTACTCCATTGTGTAGCCATGAGTAGCACGTGTGTGTGACCTGCCTCAAGATCAGGGAGATGGATTTTGGTTACTTCAACCCTGAACAAGATTACTTGGGTTTTGTACAGAATTTGAAAATTTCACACCTTAACTTAGCTTTATTCAAAAAGAACAACAGATCCCCTCCCTCTTCAGCCTAAGAGCATGGCAAGGATTCTCTTTAATCTTAGAAGCGCAAGGGTCACTGGTTCTTAGCAAGGTCCCATCTTCATTTCCAGAAGGAAATAGTTGTAACAAGACCAGACTCTTCCTTCTGCCTCCATAGAGGCGGCAGAGATTCTGCCTTATCTTTTAACCCCATGAAGTAGTGCCATTTTTGTTCTCCTCTCCTGCACAGACTGAGCGAAGCGGGGGTAAGGGGATATTGTCCCCTAGAAATGAAACGCTAGGCACATGATTGTGGAGGAATCATACAAAGCATGAAATTAAATGACAAAGACATCAAATCTAAGTGGCTGAAGTCAAGTCAAGGGCATCCTTTGAAACATATAACAAGTCAGACTGCATTAAAGTTTCCCAAAACTAACCCTATCACAACAAATTAAATATGCCATCTTTTGTTAGGCACCCATCCGAGGATATATATTGCTCCTACAAATACATCATGCAGACTTTGACAAATTTAACCACAGTGAGCAAGATCTGTCTCTATCTACAATTTCAGTAAGGTCTGGGGCACTTTTTTTTCTTCGTTTTATTGGTAAGTATAGTAATGATATGTAGCTAACAGTATGCTGTAATTTTATGACTTCTAGATATGTGAGTTAAACTAATTTATGTAAATTACCATTATGGGCTGTTATACCATTTCAAATATTTATAGGAATAAAGGTTTCTCCTTGTTCCTTGCTAACCGTTCCTTCACATCTTCAGCATCATGCAGCAGTTCTCTCTCCCAGCCTCATTGCATTCTGTGTTTATATTATCCAAGGTATCTGTGTATCATAAAGTTAGTTTGCACAATGGTGTTATAGCCATGCTGATCTTGAGATATTTGAGAAACAACTTCAATCAGCTTCTCTTGGTGAAAGAGAGAGGCTCTCAAGCTCTGTGTAACTTGAAAGATTGCCTCTTTTGCCAACAGAAGTTACTCCCGTAAAGGCAATTACCTCACCCATCAGGTCTCTTTCCAAAAAAATTGTCCTGTAACACTGCAAAAACATTCAAAATGTGTTATGTGAGCAAGATTTTTTTTATACCTAACAAGGGATGGGGTAGCCATAGATGGGGGTGGGAGAGTGGAAGCCCTCAAGGACTCAGATATTTTAGACTGCTATAATTTCACTCAAAGACTTCCATCCAGATTAAAGACAGCCCAAATTCTCTCCTCCTTGTCCAGCCACATTGCATCACTCAGAAGATCCAGTTGCTGAACCTGATTCCAACAAGGCCCACAGAGAATTCTTGCAGCATAGGGAAGGTTTCACTTGGCACTATAGGGATTGAACTGGACTTCAAGGGTGACCAGAGTGCACCTAAACTGTGACAAACACACACCATAACCAGTTTTTCTAAGTTAGAATAGTTCCTAAACCATTCTAACTTTTAAAAATATATGGGGCTTAATGCAGTTGCACCATGAGACATGGGGGGATGCAATTTATTCTCTGACAGCTCCCTCCCTCTCCTGTGCTAAGTACAAAGAAAAAATTTGGTTTTACTGTTTTACACACATGCTAGTTCTCCTTGAATTTTAATATATAATATATTGGTATAATGGTAAGAAATAATATACCAGATAGTCAATTAAATACATAACTTTAAAATTAAGGTTGCCAAGTGATGCACTGAAAAGCCGGAAATTACAAAAATAAGGTTCCTTGTACAACCTTAACTTTGCATTTTTATGAGAAACTACTACAAACATGCCTTGTATTGCATGATCACTATTGTTAATAGGACCATAGCTACAGTCTGTGCCCCCATATGGACAGTGCACAGTGAACAAAACTACTGTTTATCTTGCTTTTACATCCTTACAACTGAAATACATGCTGCCCAAGACTATGCAAACACTGCACTGAGGTGTAGAATGTATTCTTTTCTATAGGCTTGTTTCTGGCTCAATTTACTTTAGTATTTTCATAAAACTTTCATTTATTATCACAATACTGCTACACTAATGTCCCTGTTTTGCAGAGGCAGATTTGAGGCACAGAATGTTTCCATGACCTCTTTAAGCTCACACAGGAAGTCAATAGCAAAAGCAGGTAGTATACCCTTAGCAGAGAAGTCTACCGTGAGCTGAAACACAAAAGAGAAATTTACAAGAAGTGGAAGCTTGGACAGATGACTATGGAGGAGTGTAATGATATTGCTTGGGCCTGCAGGAATAAAATCAGGAATGCCAAAGGGCAACTGGAGTTGCATCTAGCAAGGGATATGAAGTGTAACAGGAAGGGGTTCTACAAGTATTCTGGTAACAAGGAGAGGATCAGGGATGGTGTAGGTACCTTACTGAATGGGGCAAGGCTGAAGTACTCCATTTTTTTTTTTTTTACCTCAGTCTTCAGAGGCAGGGTCAGCTCCCAGGCTACTACACTGGGTAACACATAAACAAGAAGGAGAGCTCCCCTCAGTGATGGAAGGTCAGGTTAGGGACTACTTAGAGAAGTTGGATATGCGTAATTTATGGGGCTGGATAAACTGCATCCAACGGTGCTGAGGGCATTGGCCGATGTGACTGCACAGTCACTGGTCACTACCTATGAAAACTCTTGGTGATCAGGGGAGGTCCCAGATAACTGGAAAAAGGCAAATATAGTACCTATCTTTAAGAAGGGGAAAAAGGAGGATCTGGAGAACTACGGACCAATCAGTCTCACCTCAATTCTTGGAAAAAGTCAGAGAGAGGTGCCCAAAAATCCATTCTGAAATACTTGGAGGAAAACGGTGATCAGCAGGGGAATCGCTGTTCTGGGGCCAGGAAGGCACAGGCCCTGCATCTACCACCTGCTGTGTCTGGCTGGCAGCCCAGAGGAAGGGGCTGCATCTGCCTCCTGCCACTGCCTGCAGGCAGCAGAAGTCTCGGAGCCAGCTCCTGCTACTTGCGGGCAGTGGGATGAATCAGCTATGACTCTGAGCTGCTTCAGGAGGCTTAAAGCTGGAGCCAGCTCCTGCTGCTGCCCGCAAGTGGCAGAAGGCTTGGAACTGGCTCCTGTTGCTTGTGGCAGTGGCAGGAACTGGCTCTGACTCTGAGCTGCTTGCAGGAGGCTCGCAACTGCAGCTGGGTCTTGCTGCTGCATGCAAGCAGCAGGAGCTGGCTCAGAGCCTCCTGCCACTTACAGGGAGTGGCAGGAATCAGCTCCGGCTTTGAGCCTCGTGCAAGTGGCAGCAGCTGGGGATGGATCAGACCCCAAAGCAGGATCAGGCAGGTGGTGGGTGGACCTGGGCTCTGGTCCCGACCCTTAGCCAGCAATGCTCCTGGTGATCGGGAATAGTCAGCATGGATTCACCAAGGGTAAATCATGCCTGACCAACCTGATTGCCTTCTGTGATGAGATGAATGGCTTTGTGAATGCAGGATTAGCCAGCAACACAATATACCTTGACTTCAGCAATGCTTTTGATATGGTTTCCCACAGCATTCTTGTCAGCAAGTGAAGTAAGAATGGGTTGGATGAATGGACTGTAAGGTGGATAGAAAGCTGGCTAGATCATTGGGCTCAGTGAGCAGGGATCAATGGCTCAATGTCAAGTTGGCAACCAGTAACAAGTGGAGTGCGCCAGGGTCGGTCCTGGGGCCTGTTTTGTTCAATATCTTCATTAATGATCTGGATGATGGTATCAATTGCACGCTCAGTAAGTTTGCAGATGACATCAAGCTGTGCGGAATGACAGATACACTGGAAAGTGGGGACAGGATTCAGGGGGACGTAGACAAATTTGAGCATTGGGCCAAATGAAATCTCATGAGGTTCAACAACGACAAGTGCAAAGTCCTTAGGATGGAAAAATCCCATGTACTTCTACATCCTGGAGGTTAGAGTGGACAGGAAGCTGGCTATGAGTCAACAGTGTGACTTTGCTGCTGAAAAGACCAACGGCATATTGGGCTGCGTCAGTAACCGCACTGCCAGTAGATCGAAAGATGTGATTATTCCCCTCTATTCAGCACTAGTGAGGCCACATCTGGTATCCTGTGTCCAGTTTTGAGCTCTGCACTACAGAAAGGATGTCAAAAAATTAGAGTGAGTCCAGCAGAGGGCAACGAAAATTATTAGTGGGCTGGAGCACATGACTTATGAGGAGAGACTGAAGGAACTTGACTTATTTAGTCTGCAGAAGAGAAGACAGAGGGGGAATTTGATAACAATATTCAATTGTTTGAAGGTGTGCTCCAAAAAGTAGGAAGCTAGGCTATTCCAAGAGTTAACAGAAGACAAAAAAAGGAGCAATGGTTTCAAGTTGCAGCTGGGGAGGTTGAGGCTGGACATTAGGAAAAAAATTTTTTTTTTACTAAGAGGGTGGTGAAGCATTGGAATGGGCTACCTAGGGAGATGGTGCTATCTCCATCTTTGGAAACATTTAAGGCCTGGTTACATAAAACCCTGGCTTGGATGATTTAGTGGGAGTAGTCCTGCTTTTAGAAGGGGGTTGTACTAGATGGCCTAATGAAGTCCCTTCCAGCCATAACATTTAAGTTTCTATACCCAGTTCCCCTGCATTCAATTTCATCTGTGAATCACTAAACTATTCATCTTTTTGAAACATTCTTCTCCATTCATTACACTGTTTACAATTTCTGCAGTGAGGAAAGGAAGGAAAGAGCAGTCTCACTCCTAAGACATCATATCACAACATCAGGGAATGAGACTGGGTGCTGTGGACTCCAGAGTCCAATCGATTACATGTATCTACTCTGGCTAACGTGTGTACTGAATGAGGCTGGGAACCTCTGGAAAATATATTCTCTCTCAATGTATCTTCAGAATGATGCACAAGGGGCAAAGCTAAGGTTCCCTATGAGATCTTAACTTTGTCACTTCCTATTTGTTTAAAGAAAAACCTCACTAAGTGTCTAATTAGTAAAGAACAGTAGAATCCTCTGCAATGTTGTGCAATCAAATGACGTATGGACTGTTGCTTCTTTCTACGCTAACCACTTTATGGTACAAGTAGGATTTCCTTCAGAATTCCTTTGTGCATGACTTCCATATCTTATCCTTCCCTGCCTATGTCCACTCATCAGAGGAAAGGATGAAGGATTCTCCTCCTAAGCTAGGAGCAAACACACAGATCTAGTAGAATGATAGCAAAATTGCTAAGTATTTCATTATAAAATTCAATTCACACATGTAAAGCCTTTATAATTTTAACCAATTACAGCCCATTCTAATCTGACCACTGGAACATTCATTTTAGGCCTTCACACTTCTCCGTCAAACATTTAGACACTACTTTAAAACCACAAAGGTATTGCAGCTGTAAAAAAATAAAAGTGTATGAGGGAACAAGTGTGTATTTCCCCCCCCCCCATCTCTTCATTTTTGTAAATGGCTCAATACTTTCTGCCTAAAAATAGAAATGACGACTCATGGGCTGAGAAGGAACCCCCCAAATTTCAACCCCTAATGCAAAACACATGAACAACTGAAAATGAAGCCACAGAATGGAAACACACAGACTTACCTACAAGCATGAGTATAGCCTCTTACCATTCAAAAGAGCACCACACCACAAAAGAGAATGATTTATAGTTATTTGAAGAGTTAAATTAAATAGAATGTATTAAATCAGACTTCAGGAAAATCTCATGCTTTTACAAACTTGACATTGCAGATATTGCTCAGAAATAATTACAATTCATATGTGTGTATCTTTGTGTGTATATATATATACACATGTATACAAATATATGAATACATACATATGTATACAGTAATCATTTATGAGAAATATCAAGTTTGTAGAAGCATGAGATTTTCCTAAAGTCAGACTTAATATATTTCATTTAACTGTTCAGATAGCTATAAAATATTCTCTTCTGTGGTGTGGTGTTCCTTTTAATAGTAAGAGGCGCTACTCATGCCTCCGATAAATATCTGATCATACCTACCATATCCATGACATCAGTCTATATCTATCGACTGATATGGATACTATGATATGGATACTATGATCAGTCACTGTATGTAGATTTTTAAAAAATATATTTCCTGTTTTTATTTAAGTTGTAATACTGTCCATTCCCTGAAAAGCAATTTAAGACATGAGTTACAAACTTCTGAAGGTTTTTCCTGCTACCTCAAGAGGTAAAGAGATAAATAACATTTACAAGCAAACTACTGTAACACAATACAGCTTCAAGCATTTAAATCATATGGTAAAAGGCTATTAAACCTTACACATGATGATAGTTTTATACACTGATCAAGTTATGCGTTTCATATGCACAGGAAAAAGAAAAAGCAACACATAATTGGGTCAAAAATTGTAGACTCACTATGAAACAGAAGATTTCATAATTTCAGAATGCAAATATTTAGTGGTAGGTTTCTATCCTAAAAAGGGATCTAACTCAAGCAGACTTTTACACACCAGGATAGTTAACTAAAGGCAGTGGAACAGGGAATCAATGGACCCTGATGCTGCTCTGACTTGTACCAGCTGGCCATGTTCTAAAAGGAATGCCAGCTGGGGGTAGCTAGAGCACAACATACTCCCTTCACTCCTCCTCCCTTAAATTTTAGGCACACAAATTTGAAACATTTTAGTCTTTCATGGCATCATCTGCTATTTTCTTATCATGATCTCCCTATACTTTCCTATAATTATTCATGAAAATAGAACAATGAGAATCTACTTTTATACAATTATCTAACAAATCTAACAATGAGAGAGACAAGTGGATGAGGTAATCATCTTTTACTGGTCCAACTTCTGCTGCCAAGAGAGAGACACTTCTCAAAAACTTCTGTCTCTAATATCCTGGGATGAAGACAGCTATTACACCACTAAATAATTCTAGTAATGTTTATATGACCTTTTTCTTCCTTGGTTTGCATGAAACAAGATACAAACTCTTTGGTTATGTAGGTACAAAACACAAGGCACATATTTGCATAGTTGCAGCTCTGTGATTGTCCATGTGTTTTATTGAAAACAATTGTAAAGTCACAATCTTGACAGAATCCTTCAATAAAGGATTCAGCTGAGGTCATGTCTCATTAGTGAAATTAAATAATAATGCTTGATTAAGCTCTCATTTAATTAATTGTACACATGGAAGACTGCTTCAACTATAGGAGGGCATCTGAATAGATCAGATAAATCTTCCTTTTTTTATCAAATCTATAGTAAATGTATTATTGTCAGTGAAGCATTTCCACACCCATCCATTTCCCCCCACAGAAACAGCAATTACTTTGGCTATTTCCAGGTCTGAAATTGTAGAAATAGGACATATTTTATTCATGTTCTTACTCAGAATTCCTTTCACATATATAAATACAAGGTACAAAAATGTTGCTTCAATATGTCACTTGAATTGTTACCATGAAGTAGTAGGTTGTTAAAAACAAGTAATTGTTCAGCTTTCACAGATTTAACCCTTTGGAGACTGTGTATCATACATACATGTCTGCATGAAGATGATTGTATAAGACAACAGTGAAAGACAATATCACTTTCCTCAGGTGCAATTTTGCTTCTGAAACTAATTGTTAAGTATAAATATTAGCACACTGATATCCAACTACAAGGGTGTGTCTTCAAATTACCCATCCTCATAAATTCCGCCCCATTGAGTCAAAAGATCCAGCTATACAGAGCTGATGGTCCCCAGTCCTAGCAGTGAACAGAAGCCAATAAACTGAACTCACAAAGGCTAAAAGAAGGATGACCCAGTGGGAACCAGAGTATCAAACCTAACTTCTGCAGAAGGAAATATTCTGAGAGACTCTTCTTCCTAACAACAGTTTCTTCAGGAGAAGAAGAGCAGAGGCAACAGAAGACTTCCCCAAAGCCCACCCACCAAGTTTGCTCCTGTTGTGAAAAGAAGGTCTCTGTCCTCATAAACAGAACATGCCCTTCTTCCCAAATATTTCCATCCTTCAGACAAAGCTAATGCCAACTACTTTCCCTCAGTCACTCATCCCTTGCCTAATGAAGTCATTTGCTCTCCTCCCTTAGACGCTTCTCTCTTACTCTGGGGGAAAAGGAACCCAGATGCTCTCTTCTCTCTGGACAGACCATCTGGAGATTACAGAACAAATATCAACTACCTCTAAGACCATTATCAGCAAAATACTGAAAATAGTTCTTCCAAGTGAGAAACAAAGGCTCAAAATTGGCTAGAATTTGAGGAATATTTTAGTGTACTCAACTTTTGAAATAGAAAATGTCTTTTGTGCAGTTTATGGTTTCTATTGTCACAGACTAAAGCTATGGTAGGGTGCAGAGCAGCTCATCTGAGGTAGGAGGTCCTAAAGAAATTCTAGGCTATGTAAACTACACACTTTTAATTGGTGCCAAATATGTTCTTCGTCCACATTGGCTGTGATCTCCTAACCAACAATGAGGACACTGGCTTATTTCACCCAGGCCACTGTGGGGATTCCAGTGCTATCTACCTCTCACACACAAACTCTAGCTTCATGAGTGCAAGAACTGTAGAAACTGTGGCTGTTCTTCCACAGATGTGCATGTTATGTTCATGGCATACAAACTGCAGTTGGATAAAAAATAACATGCTCCTGATGGAAGATTACAACATAACACTACATAGTCTTTAAAATTCAGAATAACCCACAAGAATCCAAAGCCAGGTTGTTCCCTGAAGCAGAGAAATATCACAAATGCAGGCTGCTCCCTGAAGCGGAGAGACACCATTCACTCAATCTTTCCCAACCTAGGCTGTCTGGTTGCTGCTAGACCCAGATAATACACTTCACTACAGAGCTCCCTAACCTCCAATCAGGATCAGGAATGCCTCTGAAATTTAAAGAGTCAGACTACAATTTCAACAATTTGCAAAACCATGGTGCATGATGATGGAATGCTACTTGTACTTCTCCTTTGCACAAATGCAGCTTCCCTTTTTCCCCCGTTTCGTGGCGGGAGGCTACCAACAGGAAAAAAAGTGTGATGCACCTTTTAAATGTTTCAACTGCTTTTCTGTCTTTTTCTGGACTTATTCCGATGTTCCAGTCTCTCCCTCAGCTTCAAAACACCCATTATTAAAAATCAAACCAGAAAAGAAAAGAAAAAGAAAAGAAAAAAAGATGAATCAGTCTGCCCAAATTTTGTTTCCTGTGAAATTTCCACCCAGAATGTGGCCATCCCAAATAACTTATCTACTTAGTGCACCTCAAACTATTCCATTAATGTATCTCAATCCCTATTTCTACATATAAACACACAGGTGTCAATATATAGGTATGTTTTGGTATATCACTGATGCCCTTCTAAGCATATACACTTGCCTCATAGCCTGAAAAATGGCAGTGCTTAAAGGGTTAAAAAGTAATGTAAAAATTAAAACAGAATACATAAATTCCTTTTGATCTCTATATGCAAGACTGTAATAGATTATATTTCTTTCCACAAAAGGGGACCAATTATTTTTTTTTTAGCTATCAGCCATCATAATCTACACAAACTAATAAGATTTCCACCTACAAAGTAAACGATTCATTCATCAGTGATTCATTTAACATGTCTTATCAAGAATTCTGCATCTATTTATTTGAAATTATTATTCCCTTTTCTGGTGGCCATGATTTGTTTAAGGTACTTATTTTAAGTCAATTATTTCAATTTTATATTGCATGTAAAATGCTAACAATTCAGTAGCCTGTATCTGCACCAGTAATTCATTCTGTTGTTTTCAATATATAATCTCATAGTGAAGCTAAGGCATTCATATGTATTGGAAGAGTTTAGATTGTTATTAGTAGATGGATATAAAAGACACACAACTGAAATATTTCTTCATGAATTCACTGGGGAATTCATTGAAGCCATCAAGCACTGTTGTTTTGAAAACTGATATAAGGTCCAATCAAGGCAAGCTCTCCACACAGTTAACTCCCAGGGAAATCTTGATGAATTCTGAGTGTGCAAGGAAGAGGCCTACAGGATCAGGCTCATGAAAAAGGTAAACAAAGCCTTTGTCATGACAATTTTCTCAGAAATTTATCTACTAAGAGTTAGGTACCTATTGATTGGTAAGCTATTTCCCCCTCTTTTCAATTCTTTGCTGAAATCCACAAGCAAGCTGATACCATGTCTTGCTGGAATTATGGGGATGAATCTAGACCACTGTAATATCGGCTCTGATCCATAGAGCCCTCCATGGATACAAATACATGGATCCATATCCGACCTGCATCCGCAAGAAATGGTCTACAGATATCTGTGTTGTATCTGCGGATGCAGATATAATGCTGATATCCGCATATTTGCAGGGCTTTAGCTCTGTGCAGATAAAAATATGTGGAACCGTATCTGATCTGCATCCACAGGAAACGGTCTGCAGATATTCGTGTTGTGTCCGCGGATGCAAATATAATGTGGATATCCACAGATATCTGCAGATTTGCCGGGCTCTACTGGTCCAGACCCTGTCCTGGAATCTACAAACTGCACATGTGCAGAGCACCTAACTGTATATATACACATGCATTCTCACATACATATACCATATCAGTTTCCAGTCCACAACTAGGCCAATTTACCTGGAAATAAGGTCAGGTTTATGAACAGTAAATTGTATATAATTAGCATTTGTTATGTTAGAGTAACAGCAGGCAATTATTCTCTTTAACAGCTGTTAAGCGGTGTTAATTGTCCTCTGTAGATAATAGTTTCCCAGATTTTATACAGCTTGTAGAAATCTCTCTATGTATGAATGAAACAAAATATGTTAAGTGAAAAGTAGCAGCAGAAATTTTTAAAATATGTGCATTAAACCGAAATACGCATTGAAGACCAAGTAAAAACTGAACCGATGCATTGTACACTTAAAACACAGAACATGTCGTGTCTTGGGAAAGAAACAACAGTCCAGAAGAGACTGCCGATTCAGTTCCTTGTCAGAGTGACTACACTGACCACAAAGGAGTTATGCATACAATGAATGTGGTTCAGTTCTTGCTGTTTCTTAATTTATGTTTTAGTTTTTAAAAAATTACATCCAGTGATTGTGATGGAAGGTTTTTAAACAAATTACAATCCTCCAAATTTACTCTCAAAAGCAGCCCTGCCAATTGGATCTTAATTTTCAAGAATTAAACTTTAAGCAATCATGTTGAGGCCAGAATACAGTTTCTTGTTCAAAAGCAGAAATTCATTATTACAGTAGAGAAAGTAGAGAAGAATAACTCAACCAATTGAAACTTCTGGGTGAATTTTTGAAAGAATAAATAGAATTATCCACATTTAGCCAGGATACTGTTATGTTAAATATCACAAAATATCTAATCAGTGGCACCCACAGAGGGGAAGAGGCTGCTGGGCCAAACCAGAGAGGCAACATGCTAAATTAAAGTGAGATTAATTCAGTTGTGACTAGCAGGTAAAGAACCGATGAGATCTTAGCCTGAGATGCTGGGATATAAACAGATTTGCAATTCAGTCAGCTCATTAGTTTCATTCAACTCCAGGGAACCCAACTTGATCCATGGATAAAGTAGATTGTACCAGTATTTGCTACTGCATTTCATGCAAATCAAAATGGATTATACTTAACAGATATAATAATGATTATTTTTAAAATGCGCTTTTTTGACAGAAGTGGCAATATACTGGGGGCTTTGATTCCTTTTGTCAACATCCCACCAGCTACTGCTAAATAGCAAGAGGAGTTATGCTGCAGGAAAGCATTTTTCTCACAGGAAATGAGATTTGAAACTTCAGAAAGCATCCTGAATGCCCTTACATATTTTTTGCAAATTCTAAGAGCCATTTTCTTCTCCCCCAAAACCCAGATTTTTTGTTTAATAGGAACTTGAGCCCAGATTCACAAAAGGGAAAAATTTTAGGTACTCAGAATATTACAGGAACAATCACAAAACCTGAGTTAGGTGCCTCAGCTGTTGTACAATCAAAGAAGGATAGGCACCTTAATATGCAGGTCACAAAGCCTGCCTGCTAGGAAGGGAGATGTCTAAACCAGTCAACAGATGTTGTGAGAGATTCCTAAGACATGGATGTGTGCCACCCTTTTGGCAGTTTGGTGCCTAAATCCAGGCTGCAATGAGGTGCCTATTTCTGTTTGTGATTCACAAACTAGGAGAATATAGCTCAGCTGCCTAAGTCACGTGCAACACAATGGTCACAGTGTGAACCAGGATACGAACCTCAGAACAACTCCCATGCACACCTGATGAGAAGAGATTTGAACAGGGATCAACTACCTCCCAGGTGAGTGCCCTACCCACTGAGCTAAAGAACAATTCCAATTCTTTCTCAGTAAAATAGAACAACTTCAAGAAAAGAGACTGAGACCCCTATCAGCATATGCCATAACATAGTGGTTGGGGTGCTCACATGAGGTCTCTTCAAATACCTTCTTCTCATATAGTAGTGTGGGGGATTTAAACTGCGGTCTCCCCTATCCCAGGTGAGTAGCCTGTATAACCAAGCTAAGGTTATAAGGGAGGCTTCCCTTCACTGGACTAAGGTGGTGTTAGAGAAGACTTTTGAATAAACTTATAAATTGAACAGTAATAAGTCACCAAGACCATCTGCTATTCACCCAAAAGTTCTGAAGGAATTCAAATATGTAATTGCAGAATGGCTAACTGCAGTATGGAGCCTATCATTTAAATCAGCCTCTGTACCCAGATGACTGGAGGCTAGTGCATGTAATACCAATTATTTAAAAAAGGCTCCAGAAGCAATCCCAGCAATTACAGGCTGGTAAGGATGGCTTCTGTATCAGACCAATTGGTTAAAACTATAGTAAAGAACAGATTTATCAGACACATATATGAATATTATTTGTTAAGAAAGAGCCAACCTGGTTTTGTAAAGGGAAATCATACCTCACCAATCTACTAGAATTTTTTAAAGGAAGTCAATAAGCATGTGGACAAGGGTGATCCAGAGGATATAGTGTACTCAGATATTAATAAAGCCTTTGACAAGGTCTCATGAAAGTCTCAAACAAGGTAAGCAGTCATGGGATAAGAGGTAACATTCTGGGTCTGTACTGTTTAAAAGATAGGAAACAAAGGGTAGGAATAAGTGGTCACTTTTCAGAATGTAGAGAGCTTGTGTCCCCCCGGAAACTGTACTGGAATCAGTACTATTCAACATATTCATAAAGGATCTCAGAAAAGGGCTAAACAGTAAGTGACAACAACATTTGCAAATGAACAAAACTATTCAAGTTAGTTAAGGCAAAAGGAGATGGTAAAGAGTTACAAAGGGATCTCAGAAAACTGGGTGACTGGCAACAAAATGGCAAATTAAATTCTGTGTTAATAAGTACAAGCCAATGCATATTGGACACATAATCCCACCTATGTGTATAAAATGGTGTGGTCTAAATTAGCTGTTAGTACAAAAGAAAGATCTTACAGTCATTGTGGATAGTTCTCTAAAGCTATCGAATCAATATGCAGTAATAGTCAAAGATGCTAACAGAATGCTGGGAATCATTAGGAAAGGGACAGATAATAAGGCAGAAAATTTTAGATTACCTTTTTATAAATCCATGGTAAGACTACACCTTGAATACTATGTGCAGATTAGGTCACCTCATGTTGAAAAAGATAAAGTGGCATTCAAATAGGTACAGAAAAGGGTAGTTCTTCTCATAACACAAAAACAAATGAAATTAATTGGCAGCAAGTGTAAAACAAACAAAAGGAAGTACTTCACACAATGTGCAGTCAGTCTATAAAATCTTTGTCAGAGAGAGTTGTGAAGACCAAGACTACAATTGGGTTCAAAGAAGAACAAGATTAGTTCATGGAGGATAAATCTGTCAGTGACCATTAGTCCGGATAGCCAGGAACTGCTGCTTCCCAGAGGGTTGGAATGACTGACATGATCGATCATTTGATGATTACCCGTTCTGTTCATTCCCTCTGAAGCACCTAGCACTGGTCACTGTCAGAAGACAGGATACTGGGCTAGAAAGATCATTGGCCTTACCCAGCCTGGCCATTCTTATGAGCTAGCACAGTTGTTATTTAACAACAAAAAATCTTTTTGGTGGGTTTTGAAGGTCTGATCACCGGACAGATCATTTGTTGGTATTTAGCAGTAATGTCTGGAAAACTAATTGACAAAGTTTTTTAGATTTTAATGCATTTTCTCTGTGATACTTTTGCCTTAGAAATAAACATCTTACTGATGAACGGCAATGGAACAACCTATAATGGCTGTCAGTTATGTGGTTCTTAGCCTTGAAGGAGAATGCAAGATAGAGATGTGGCCCATTTAGGCAGTCTGATTTTCTGGGGAACTCATTGTTGTCAGGGAACTGTGTAGCCTGAACATCTTGAAGAGGGGGACAGTGATATGCATCTCCACTGTAGAGGTTATAGTGGAGGAGATGGGAGCCTGGAGGTGCAATTGTCATGAACTATGCCAGGGAGCCTTTAAATGAGCTTTGAATCAGTCTCTTATATTGTGGAAATCCTTGTGGAGGCTCCACTACAGTATCCCATCAGGAAGGATGGGTTTGTTACAAATAGAAAAGGGATCCATCCCCAAACTCAGTGATCTGTACAAGGCCAGTTCACCTACACAGAGCCCATCACCTGAAGTCTGGTTTGTCTCTGTTTAGGGCAAGTTAGGTGCAAAGAGGGAGGAATATGACCCAGAATCAGGGTAAGAGGGTATGCTAGGCTAGCCTTGAACACAATTCATTCATACAAGGAAGAAAAAGGCATCTGATGGAACAGCCGTGAAATATAGCTCTCCCCCAATGGAAATAACAGAATTGGAGGCTTTTGCTTAGTAAAGTATTTTAATATTATTTCAAATGTTGATAACAGAAAAAGAATTTGGAGCTTCTCTCACCTATCTAGTTAGCATGTTGGGTTCATAAACCACAGACCTAACTCTTGGCTTGATCCTACAAGTATACATTCACAGATGCACAGTGCGAGATTGTATGTACACCTACAGACATTACAGAAGTGTTTTTGATTCTTTTTTTCAATTTTAATCATAAATATTTTACATATTTAAAATGTTTGACATTAAGAGCAAGGTCCTCAGTGGCTGCAAATGATTTATATCTGAGTTTCCACTTCTGTAGACTGGTGGCTTCACTCGAATCATAACAAAAGTGAACTTGGAATATATTGATGTGAAAAACGGTATGGAAGACTTGTACATCTGCTGTCTGAATGATACTTGGCCTAGTGATAAATGCTAGCTTTTTTCTTTTGGCTCAGCATGGGAACCCAATATTTTTTTAATACTTCAAATTTCATATGGGAAAGAAAAGCCACTTTTGTAATTATATACTACTGCACAGATGAACAACGATAACACTGCCTACTATAAATCTAAATGGAGTCCTCCTTTTCTGTTTCTGTGAGTATTAGATCTATGGTGTAATAAGTATTTTATTGCCCTTATATCTTTGTCATTGTTTTACTGAATGTTAAATAGATCCTGAGTATTCTCTCTTTGATTTCAATGTGAAATGAATAGTCTCTTGCTAACAACATTATTGTAGCTCTATTAAAGAGAAGGAGGTGAGTTATTGGATAATGCAAAAATATATCTTTCTGATATATTACAAAATAATTTCATATCACAGAAAATAATAATCTGTGTTTTCAGGGCTGAGATTTGCAGAGAAGATCTGTGATCTCAAATTACTCCATGGTGATTTCTTTTGAGCAAGTAAATCTGTGTCTAATTGTTTTTAAAATTAGATTTGTAATAGTTATTTCTAATACTGCTTGAACTGTTCAGATTTTAAGTTAAGCATGTTTTTACATTTTTCCCATGTAAACTTTTTAAAATTGATTTTTAAATAGCTTTGATTTTTAACACACTGACCAATGAAACACTGATAAAAATATTACATATTTTCAGATGTGGTTTCTATAGTTCTGATACATTTTACATGTATAGAGTTCAATGTACTATGAATTATGAAGTGTGGTATCTAGACAATAGAGATTTACTCACATCATTATGCTATTATGCTCTGATATAGTGATTATCCCTGGACAGTTGGAATTACCATTCCAAAAGGTAATTCAAAATGCAACAAACATCCAAATACAAGAACAATTTAAAACCTGAATCTGATAAACTCAGCGTTCCATACGTCAAATAAGTCTTAATGAAGTTAGCCTGGTGAATTTAGCCATGATAGCATTTTGAATAAGATATCCTATGTTCCTCCTGCATTATCTGTGCTATGATGGGCTCAGTATAACTGTCACTTTTAAAATACCATAAGAAACCATTAAACTTCTTTATCGAATTAGGTAAATGAAACAAAAGCAGCTTCCATCCACAGCACGAGCATATCACTGTCCAGAACAAAGACATGAGAGACGTATTTGGACAGAGGGAGTGTGCTGGGTAGTGTTTAATGAAGTTTAGTAGGGCTCAGAGGGCAATCTTAGGGATTCCAGGATACTAGGCAAACGTCAAGGATGGAGCCCTGCATACTACATGACTTTTGCCCCTGGCTTGCCTCACTGGGGCCCTGCCAGCAGGCATGTCGTGGGCCCCCCAGGCCTCTCCACTGAGCTGGCCCCCAGGCCCCACCAGGGCCCCTTCCAGCCAGCAGGCCCCAGTGCAGGCTGCCCATGCTGCTGGGACACTGCCAGCCCACTGGGCCCACCACAAGACTGCCAGCCCCAAAGCACGGGGCTAAGCGCCCTCCTCTCAGGACACTGGGCAAATGTTCACACAACCCTCCTCCAAGATTGCCTATGATAGAGCTGTAAAGAGGCAGAAAGATCAAAGAATGCAGCAAGGAAGCACTAACCAGTAGTATGATGCTAAGTAAAAAAAAAGTGGTAACTTCTAGAGTGAGTGCTGGCTAGAAAAGGAGTTGGTGTAGTGAGCAAAGAAACTGTGTCCTATTTGATTCATCTTGTATTCACGTACACAGGACTTTTACAGTCTTTGTAAGTAAATGAGATTGCATGCATGAATAACTGAACATAGTCTGACCATATCATCTAACAGAAACAATCCACAAGGGCCCTCAGTTTTGTCCAACACCACATATTAAAAAAGGAATAATGGTATTTTTCCTCATATTTCAATTTATAGCTTCAGTTTCTAGAAGGACTCCTAGTTCCAAGATACTTCCTGAAGATTTTTACCTTTACCTGTCATTTCAGCAATCTTTCAGTTAGCCTCCATAGAGGAAAATGATTTGTGCAAGGGAAAATACCTTATTCATATTTTCAAAATGAACCAGAAGAAACCTCTAATAAAAAATCAGCAGTCTGTTTTTAAGAAAAAAAATTACCTCTTGGATTTATGGTCTGTTTTTTTTTTAATAACTGCCAGTGACAAATCAACATCTCTCTCTAGCTTACTCACACCATATCTATGTATGGGATTAGACTAAAATGCCATTATTTTAGACTTTTTTACAGCACCTCCAATATGAAAGGTATCCCAAAGAAGTTAGAAATGAGTTAGATACTAGAGGATGGACCCACCTCTCTCTTACATATGCATAAAACAGAAGTAATTTCATCAATAGATTTACACCAGTATTAAACTGGTTTAATGGAGACAGATCTGTACAAATGCTTATGTGACAGTGCCATGCTGGCTGACACGAGGGATGTCCACAGTTAAAAGTATGAGTCATGCTAAATGGATTGAGCCAAGCTCAAGCCAACAGCTAGCTGCAAACAGCCCCATGTCCTCTATTCATCTGGCACAAATGATGACAGTGTAACACAGACTGTGCAGCTTGTTCCATTTGTGCGCACAACAAAATATTAAAATATGCTTTAGTAAGAAAGAGTATGTTGGCAAGAATCCCGGAGAGATCCCTAAAAAATGTGGAGAACCAAGACAAATTCTATGCCAATTTTATTTCTCAATATGTGCAAGCCTCTCTGTTTGGTATCAGATGCAGAGATAAAAAACCTGTGGACCCAGTCAAAGAATTTCCAGAAAACCAAACTATGCTACTACTTACTCAGCCTACTCTTACTATACCACAACCAGATCTAACAAGCTATACTTCTGGTGTGGGATAGAGCTGTACAAGTAACTGTTTTCATTTTTTTTTAGTCCATCAGCATTTTGGGGGGAGAGGAATAAATAAATAAAAAAAAAAAAAATCCCATTGACCCAAAAATGGAATCTTTTCAAACTTTTGGGTTAATCAGAGAAACCCCCCCCCCCCCCGGGGTTTTTTTTTTTTTTTTTTTTTTTAAGATTTTGAGTGTTTTAACACTTTTAAAAGAAAGTATAGGAAATTTCAAAACAAAAAATAGTTTTGAATCAATTGAAACATTTCATTTTGAATAGATCAACATTAAACACAAAAACTTTTTTCCATTTTTTTCTGACACAGTTAGACGACAGCAGTAAGAATTCACAAGATATTTTGTGTTGCCAAATCAGCCTTTTTTTCCCCCAAAATCAGTCACTGAAAAACATCACCCAGCTCTTGTGTTGGTACTACATGGTCTTTCTAAGGTGGAGTCTACTATCCAATGCTTGTTTTATTTCCCCTTGCATGCTTTGTCTTTCAAACGGAAAGGGACTGTCTTGTACTGTGTGTTTGTACAATGCCTAGCACAATGAGGCCCTAATCACAAGTAAACACATTAGGCACTACTATAATACATAAAATATATTATAATAAAAGATTTCCTCTCTATATACACTGGACATTCACTCTATTAAGTGCTCTCCTGGGACAAAAAGGAAAAGCTGAACCATGTTTATCATCCTTTCAATGCTGAATACCCAACTCTTCTAACTCTTCTTTTCCTCCATCAAAGTTTAATTGTGTTTTTTGCACTTCATTACATGCAAGTCCTATCCGCCTCCTACCCATCAAATTTGCCTCTCTGAATACTTTCAATATTAGTTATATTTATCTCAAGGTGAAGTGACTAAAATTGGAGACACTACTGTAATGTCATGACATTGCTAAATACAATGTCATTATAATCTAAAATATTTTAGTGTTAACCTACACATTTCTCTACATTCCCAAACAGACAATCTGAAAGGATGACTTGCCACTGCATAAGCTAATCATCCAGGTTCTCTAGCTGAGAACAGTGATAGACCCTTATCCTCTGTAGATTAGGCACAGAGAGAGGCACGTAGCACACATTTACCATTGAACTACTATGACCGTAGATGATTGGCTAATGACTCTTGGGTGTGGAATTTGCTTTCTCCTGTGGTTTGATGTAGCCTGAATCTGCTGGTTTTAGGGCAAAATGCAAAGCACAGTTGTTTGCTAGTGCTCCTGGGCAGGGATCTGGGCATTGGCGTGATGGTAGTTGGGGTGGGGCTGTGTTGAGCAAGCCCACAGCTACACTGCTGCATAGTTATGCCCTGTCTTTTGTACTGAGAGTTTGCACAACTCAGTTGACCACAGGTGCAACAATATTGCACGGGGAAGGAGTCTCCCATGTTGACAAGTCCTAAGTCACGTAGTGCTTGTATAGCTCAAAACCAACACATTAAACTGAACCTGGAAATCAGTTGGTCATTGGTGGGCAGAAAGCAAGACTGAGGACAACTATAATGGAATGAGAGCTCCCATACCTATTGCTAGGTCCCAGCTAGTGGGCATAGGAGCACTGTATCCTCATATAGTATCTCCTGATGGAATTCCACTGGAGAGGAGGAAGAAGAATGGGAGGGACTTGGATCTGGCTAGTTAGTAATGGACTCTTCATTCATCCCTGCGGTGTTCAAAAGGGTATAGCAAGGTCAGAGCTGCAATGCAGTTCGATGAACACAGTTTATTTCAATAATCACAGAGTTCAGTTTGTCTGGGTGACAAAATAGGCTGGAAAAGGTAAAGGAACTGTCTGTGACTCCCTGGTAAGACTATTATAATGATTTAGGAACTTACACTTGTTACTGGGTTGGTGAAAATTAATTCTAGAACATAAAACTAGTTGGGGGTCTCTGCCCTGCAATTGGCACTTATGGTTGTAAGCCACGCCAGACAGCATGACAATCAACATCACAATATTCATGTAATTCATGTCATACAAAGACCCTGTAGAAGTCATGTTATTTTAGTAGTACTTCTATAATCTCCAGATGGGGAAAAATTTATTTTCATTCTAATTTTTTTTTCTAATTTTCCTTGAAAATCATGCAGGTATAGCATGTAACCCAATAAGATCAATCTGGTTTAGCAAAAAAATTTCTTTGGAAGCATTTGCCTGCTTATCTATGTAAACATCTCTATAGCTCTGATATATTTCATACGCTTGTAGACATGGATATGTTCCAGCTTTTTCCAACATTTTTGCTAGATGGCTTGCTTCAGTTTTAGATTACCCTTCTTGATCAACATAAAGAGCTCGAAAAAGTATATGACTGGCTTGCTTTTATATCACACTGATAGAATTTATTAGGAAAACAGTGCTAGAGTGCAAAATATGAATTCAGGAGAGAAGCAGTAAATACTCCAACACTGGGTCAAAAAGAAAGATTCTCAACAACTGTCAATTAATTCCTATATGATCATAAATATGTTGTTAAATAACTTTATTCAGGATTAGAACTCCACAGTTGTACTGTTGGAAAAGATTCATTTTTGAAAATGGTCGATTTGGAGAAAGATGCACATACTCTGGAACTAAAAGCAGAATTTAAACCCATAATAATATGTAAAATAAAATCCTGGGATTAGCTGATTTACCTATATTTCCTTTATAAGCAATATATAAAGCAAAATACCCCTTTTCTACTTGTCATTTACAAGTAGGCCCTTAATAAAAATATTCCTCCATCAAAACCAGAACTCACTTGATCACCTTCAGTAACGTACAAATTATTAACCAACGTCTCCATTGAAACAGCTCCCAAACACTCTCTCTCGGGGCTTTGTTCTTCTCCACTTGAAGCCAAAGGGAGCTTTGCAATTGACCTCAGTGGGAGCATGAAGAAAGTCATAGTAATAATGTCACAAACTTGAACCATTCTTTTTTAAAGAGGATTGTTTAAGAACCAACTCCCTTGCAACACAGTTAGAATAACTCTGAACACTGTTAACATAGTCCAAGGCAACCCTAGTCCAATTGCAGCAATGATTTTAAGATGAAAAATTGAGTGTTTAATTGGGCCGAACGATGTATTTGTTTTGTACATGGAATGAGTTAGATTTTTTTTTAAAAAGCAGCTTAACTTAAACAGTTACTCACCAGCAACTATAGACCTAACAACAAAAACATTAAAGCAGGCAAATGCTCCTGCAACAAATCACGCTGCCAACTTTGCCCACATATCCGCATAAAAGACACCATCATAGAACCTAATCAAGCCAGCTGCTCCACCAAGGGCTCATTCACCTGCTCATTCACCAGTGCGATTTATGCCATCATGTGCCAGAAATGCCCCTACACCTTATACATTGGACAAACAGGACAGTCTCTGTGCGAAAGAATAAATGGGCACAAAACTGATATCAGAAATCACAACATTCAAAAACCAGTAGCTGAGCACTTCAGTCTTCCTAATTGCTGTGTTGATTGTTAATAACTGTGCTCAAGCAGATGGGTAACATCAAGACTTCAAAGAGAAACTGCAGAACTAGAACAGATTTGATTGAGTGAAAGCAGGATTAAATCATGACCATGGATTCTTTTCCCATTAGAACAGGTGATTTGACCTCACCTTCCTCTATGTGCTGTTCCCCAGTGTTTGAATCTTAACAACTGCTTTGATTTACTGTTACAGTATGACTTGATCCCATGGCTTACACTCCCCTGCATTTATTTCCCTCCCATTCTATAAGTTCCCCCATCTTCAAAGCGTCTGACAGAGTAAGATTTTTCTCCCATGAAAGCTCATGCGATAAATAAATTTGTTAATTTTTAAGTGCCACAGGACTCCTTACTTATATTCCAGCAGTGTTGCATACTTTTTCATGAATGATTATATATTTCCATTGCATTTGAAATGAGGAATGGTCACCTGGCAGGTGCCAAGATCTGTGTTGCCTCTCAGATATTATTTGATTTTTCCTTGCAACCCCTTTACATTAATAAAGCAAAAATGAAGATATAGCTAGATTGCATGTTGGGCTGAAACTGTAAGTAACCAACAAATACCAAATGACAATCATTTATTATAAAGCTAGGACAAAATTAATTGGGAAAAATCAGCAGTCTAACAATTATGAAGCTTTTTAATAAAGCACATTTTTGGAACTCAGGTTTTAAATGGGTTCTGGAGGGTCAAACTGATTATAAAAAACAACTTGAAAGACACTGAAATGACACATTTGTAAAATATAAAACAACAAATCAAACTAATCAGGAACAATGGAACAAACTTCACACACAGAGTAAGAGGAAATTAACATGATCAAAATAAAGTAATTCTCAATAATCTTTTATGTTTGGAAAGCACTTCAGTAAAAATTCTCATAAAAGATTTCTATTTTACAGCACTACATAAACTATTCCCCTGTTGCATCTGCTGCAGTCATGATTTAAAAGAAAAAAAAATCACTCAATTTAAAAACAAAGGTGGTTTTAGATTCCCAGATCTGACCCTGTACGCTGGTACAGTATATTATTAAATGAAAAGTTAGCTGGATCAAGCTGGAAAACATAGAACAATGTAGGCTGTTCAGATACAGAACAGGAATCCCTCAACCTGTCACTAGAACGCTGGCCCCTAACAGTTGCTTATTCCATAACAGTAACAAATATCCAATTCAACAAACAATTGCACACATGAGAAAAGTTTGCTTTTCAATATCAAGGGCCAACGCACATGAAAGCTGCAGTAAGTCCACCTGAAATAATCCAGAGATTAAGCTTAAAGATGGGAAAATTTGCTGGCAAGGCTGAACCCAGAAGGGGATTTTTGAAATTGGGCAATTTTATTCTGAGTGTATATGTACAGCATTTTGCAGCTGCTAAAGCAATATGACAAGAATAGACTCAACTGCAGAAGTACTTGCAGTTAAGACACACAAGCAATCAGGCCCTCAGGTTAAATGGGAACAATTTGCCAAGTACGCTTCATATGCTTAAATATGTGCAAGGCTTCTCTCTTATTTAAACACTTGGATTATTCACATCTAAGTACCTCAGTTTATATTGAGAGTACCTGAGAAGAGAGAAAGAATCATGTGAGTCTTCGTGGTTCATACAATTAACTCCATATTATATATTAGGTCAGAAGTGGTACAGAAAAAAACAAATACTTCTAGAAACTGGTCTGTAGAAAAGATGGGAGAAACTGGGCTGCTGAGTGTACGTCAGTGATGGAAATGTAGTAACTTCAATAGTTCACAGAGATGCATTCTTTGGGATTGACAGATATTTAATAGTTCTGTTTATGGGTTACTACTACTTTAGGCCCCACTGAAAAATAGAATGCTCACAGGTCCTTGCTTATACCTATGCAGACATTTCACTTTGAAGAATTGCTTTCTGGGGGAAAATACTCTGTTTTCCTTTGCCATTCTTCTTGGAACACAACGGAGCTAAGGGAATTATCTGATATCCAGTAGAAATTATACCTCAAAGCATCCTCAAATCAGGGTTTATACAATGAAAACCAGACTATCATCTTGGGGAAAAATGATGGTAAAATAAAAAATGGAAATCACAGCTGGATTCTTCTTGGGCCTGCTTTTGGTAAAATTAATGGCTATGGAGCAGTCCTACTGAATTAAACGCTTGAGTCCACTTTTAAGTCTTGAAAGCATCTCTCTGTGAACCTAAATTGTGTCACCTTTGAAGAAATATAATTAGTGTTCTTGAAAGAATGAATTAAGGTACTGTAAAGGAAATATGCTATAAGTATGAGGCAGCATACATCTTTAGGAAGCATGTACATGGTACCCTTTTCTGTTGCCCCTCCTGCACCACACTTTTTTTTTGTCTTGTGATTGATACTTAATGCTTTGCTAATATTTGAGTATAGATGATGATAATTTTATTTTAGGTAACATGCTTACCTTCTTTTCTCTCCAAAATTTAATGATGTTCATATGTCTAGATCTGTCCATCCCAATTCTATCTCCTAGTATAATATTCAGGAGTCTATGCCTGGCCCAGAAAAGAGGGACTTTCATTACTGAGTTTACTTTGTGTGTGTGTGTGCGTGCGTGCATGCACACTCCTGAAAAATCACTGTCTTCAATTCTAGACTTTAAAGCGTTGCTTGATGGGGAGGAAATAGTGTCGGTGGCAAATCCTTCTGAAACTTTCTTCTACAACCTTTTGTTTCAATTGGATGTATTAATATATTGAAGGATAATAATTTTGCTCATAATAAGGCATTTGTAGGTTTTATATTCTTAAATAAACTTAGCATCTAAATTATATCTGACCTTATTTAATTAAATAGAATTTTCCTCTCATAGCTAATGTAGTTTATGGAAGTGTAAATTTGCTCTTTGATATTCTCATCTATCTTCCTAATGAAATATATAAATAGCAGAGGGCCAAATTTGGTCCTAAAACACTTCGCATTACCTACAACTATTCCACAATAATCAGACCCCCATTCAGCAAAGCACTTAGGGTAAAATTTGGGACTTAGGCACATTCATTTTCTTTATGTATATGTTTATGTCCCACTGAAATCAATGGGACTAATGCATGCAGCTGATGTAAGAGTATATTTAGCTGCTTTGTGAATAGAAATCTTACTGTCTTTGGTACACTGAGAAGATAGTATAGCTGCATGCGTTTTAAAAAGGTAAAGTAAAAAGTGAGGAGCAGGACAAGAAACTAAGGGGTGTCCAATGCTGTATCAATGAGATTGCCATAATATGACCTCAGAGTTATGCCTACACAGTAGGCATAAGTGAAAGGCCAGCCAGGGCAACACATAGCCAAGTACTGCAAGAGCATGTTGAAGATCATGCACAAAGATATGCCTCCTCAAACACTATATCCAGTCTCAGATCATGCCTCACATTTCTTATACTCTGCTCTTTTATCCTAGGGCTTGAAACTTCTTACTGTCACATTTGGATAACTGTATCTACTTCTTAATCTTACTGGGGCTCCTGGAGAGGAACAAGGGCGGAAGATACAAGCCTAGATACAATTGGCAGGAATGTATAGGCAAAGAAAGACAAAAGGCAAGCCCATAGATGTTCAGGTCAAGCATCCTAAATAAAGAACCTTCCTTATTGCTCTATATTTACTCCCAAATCTGGACTGCAGCAATACAATCCACAGATTTCATGGCCAGAAGGGACTATTGTGATCATCTTGTCTGGCCTCCTCTCTGGCCTCTAGAACTGTATCTTTTGAAACTGTCTTTTGTTCAGGTTCAAAACAATATTGCTATAGAGAAGAACATGAAGACTGTACAAAAGTGCATGATGAACACAGATCTATCTCTAAAACAAACAAGGAGTCCTATGGCACTTTTAAAGACTAACATTTATTTATCATATGAACTTTTGTGGGAGAAAATCCCAGTTTGTCAGGCACTTGAAAATGGAAAACTTACAGCAAGAGAGGGGAAAAATAAATGAACAGAGCTATCTATGATTTCTTAGAGCATACAGAAAACCATTAATAGTTCATCAAGTAAGAGGCAGCAAGAAGTGGAACTAGAAGAATGAAAACTACAAAACAGATTAGAAACAAGTTAATGGGCTGGAATCTCATGAGACTCAGAACCAGCAGAATCTTCTTGGGGGGAAAAAAATTACACCTATTGTCTTGATCCAAGGATGTTAAAATATGATTTGATGCTTTTTGTATGATTTGGAAACTTTTCTTCATCTCCTTCTAAAGGCAAATCTTTGCCCCACCTGAGGATACCATTATCAGAGTCTATAATTCTTCATTTCTGTTTGCAAAATGTAGGATAACTGTGCAAACTTCAATTAAGTTAGAGACACCCTACCACACATCAGCACAGGAAGAAAAAAAACCAGACCTAAAAATATAATCTTCATGATGGCTTAGCAAGCATGTTAAATATGGGATACTAAGCTATTCTTTAAACATGCAGCCTTATTATGGCATGTTTTATATTTTTGTTTTAACTATTAATTATAATGAGGTATTCTGTCAGTGTGTGAAATATCATTTGCAATTTGCAGTGTCAAACACACCCCTGGCTTCCCTAATTCTGATTTTATTAATATATAACACAACAGTGTGAAGACTCAGACATTAAAGCCAATGTATACTAAAATTCTCCAGTTAGCACTCCAAACTTTTCTATGAAAGTTAGGATTTAGTAAACAATGAATTTCAAAAATACAGCATGTGATGGAGTTTAGACAACTTTATCCACCCCTGTCCATACTGCACTCCCCTTTAAAATATTTTATATTGCATTTTCTACTCAGCTCATAGTCTGGCATGGAAAGAAACTTGATTGCAGAGGCTAGAAGATTCATTACCTTCAGAAAGGGTGATCAAGACAGAGAAGCAATTATCAGAAGATCTTGATTCTGACCCTCTTCTCAAAGACAATCCCAAAATTCAAGTTCTTATGGGGAAAAGGCTAAATCTGAAGGTTGGGAGGAAGAAATGAAGAGAATCCATTAAGAAGGAGCATGGGAGCATGTACACTGACTCAGAACTTCTACCAAAACAGATCTTCAAGTCCTTTCAGACACAAAAAGGCCAAAACCTTGACAGTTAGGGAAAATGTAAGAAGAAATACGGAAAGGAGAAAATGGTTGCTGATTTCACTTCAACTGTTTAACTGCTCCAACAGAAACTATCTTTATAATATGAATAATAAGCAAAAAATGAAAAACACCTTCATAACTACAGCATACCAGGAATGGGTCTGGAGCATGACTGAATCAGAATGGTGTTTTGCCAGATGAAGTAAGAATACAGAGTTACAGTGGCACAATGTATCTGTGAGGCAGGTATGTTCAAGAAAGCTAGTATGTTCAATCGACTTGTTTGCTATTGCCATATTGGAAGGACCCAAGTGTACTCCCCACCTGATCTCTGACTGGTTAGGGGTTGGAGGAACTGGCCTTTCCACCTCTGGATTCTTAACTGGTTAGGAACCTGGCAAGAAACATGACCTTTAACTTGTCTGCTGGACTTTCTCGCAAGGAAAATGGGAATACAACTCCAGAGAAGCAGAGCAGTTTTGCCCAAGTGGGCAGAGGTAACTGGCTGCTGGCCACCTACGTGCATATTTTGCACGTGTGCAACAGAGCTGTCATTGTGATCTGTCATTGCCTTGGCACCACTCATTAAGATTACAACACACCACTCTGAATGAAACATGAAATATTCATGAAACATCTTGAATAAGCCTTCTCCTGCTGTGTGTCCTGGCCCAGCTTTACAAATGAGTCAGTTATCATCAACACAACTAACAGAAGCCTACTTCACAAACATCAGTGTGACAGAACTAGATGTGCAAGTTGATACATCAATTCCTGTCAAGTCCCTTTTCTTGAGTTTTGAAAGTAACTGCTCTTGGACAGCCGTAACCAAGTCAATGGAATGGGTGAAACAATGCAATATGACAAAGGTACTATTTTCAACCTAGTACCAGTTCAGTTCTTATAACTTTTCAAGCCATGTCTATTGTACAGAAAAGAATAAGATTTTATGTAGTGCTATGTACCTTATTCTGTTCTACAATTTACAGATACCAACTGAGATGATGGAAATATTTGTGTGTAGACATTGCCAAGCTAAATAATCAAGCATGTTGATTTTTCAAGGTTTCAGATTTTCTGCAAAACCCCCTCAGGTTTCTTGTGTTTCTAAATGTCACAACAGCACTGAAGGCTTTATATTCTTGGCAGCCAGCCCTTCAGAACACATTACTCCATAGGGTTTTCAAATCAATCTATCCTACGTCACATATTTGTCATTGTGGTCTCACATTTTTCCCCTTTCTGGCTCTTTCACTGGAACAGCTTGATACTGTCCTTGTCACAAAACAACCCATCTCACAGTATTCACCCCTCAGCCAGAACTGAGCTGTAGCAAAAACTGAACACCGTATGCAAGACAGTAATGGCAAACTCAGATATAGTGACAACCCTCAATACAGAAGAGCACTTGAACATCTTCTTAGTGTGAGCAAGTCAATTCATTTTGTAGACAAGTCTTGCAAACAAATGAGTAAACTTGCTGATGAGAGGTGTCTCATTGCCATTAGAAGGATTATTTGAGTGAGTAAAATTACTCACATACTTGTTTTCAGGACCAGAGCCGTAAAGTGCAGTGCAGAATGCCTCTGCTTGCTTATTAAGCTAGGCTGCACAGAGAGAGCAATTAAAATCAATTTTCTGAAATCTGGCTTGGCTTCTAGGTGACATAGCTGGTTTTGTTTGCTTTAAACTGGTTTCTTAATTGAGATAGGACCTAACTATCTATACTAAACTACCTAGCTACTACAGTCTGTTTCTCTTTGTGCATGATACTGCTGCCATTCTGATCAGTAGAGGCACTCAAACTGACAGCTGTCAGAGCTAAAAAAAAGAGGTAGTTCTCACTGATTTCTCTGAGGAAAGACTTGATGCAGGAATCTGCATCCTTCCTTATTACAAAAGAATCTGAATATGTTTAATTTTAAGGCACACCAGAAAGCTCACCTATTTTCTCAGGTTCATAGACAGATTTTGGGAATATGAGGTAGGAAAAAAGATGAGTGACATGGAGTTATTTTTTGGATATTAATGTTAACTGTATTACATATCAATATTAATGATCAGTCTGGGCTAATGTGCCTAGACAGTTTATTAAGGATTTATGGGTATCAAAAGCCTTGTGTATTTTTTTAAACATTCGTAAAAGTATATATAACACAATGAAAGAAACGAAAGATATAAAATGGCCTATCAAATTATAATTTGAACAAATATTCCCTGATTAAAACAAAATGCATAGTGCAAAATTAATTTCAAATAGAAAAATAATTTTGAATTGTTTTAACTTCAAGAGATAGACATCATTAAAGAGTACAAATAACATCATTGCTCAATAAATATCAAAATACAGTTCTTCCCTTAATTTTATTAAACTCAGTGTACCTCACTACAAATGAATAAATGCCTTGAAAAATTAAGGTAATTGCAGGAATTTGGATTTAAATTCTATTCTAGCTCCAAATCGTGTAACTGCAGTACTAATACCAAGAAATCCCTGAGCCACAGTTAAGTTTATTTCATGCCATTAAACATTGGCACTGATTTTATCTGACATTTAATTCTGTGCAGCAGTAACAGCTCAGTAACTCACATGATAAGTGCAACTGTAAATATCTAAGGAGTAGAATTTGATTCAAAGGATGAACAACCAAAGAATTTAGGAAAATTGCCAAAACAATGGAATTGATGACCAGTCTGTTATAATCTGTCTAATAACAGCTATACTGGAAAAATTACTTGAGACTGTCTGCTTTGCAAAACAAATTAATTATCCTAATAACTGTGGCATTCACCCATCACTATCTACAATATTTGAGTGGATATGGGTCAGTAGTTGACTGCTTTAATTTTAGGTGTTCCTATTAATAGTTATGAGACAGAGGGAAAACAATCTAGTCCTCTTGATTCTATACACTGCACTTCATAATCATATCTCAAAATACTTTACAAAATGTTCCACCATATATGCCCTTGAAGGATGAAATTCACTCCTCTAGAAAGTCAGCACAACCTATGCACCACTTCAATTCCATGAAAACCCTACAGAATATTAATTAAAAGATACAATCTCTGCTCTAAAGAGACTAGAAGAAGCTCTACACAGATGAACACCATATGGAGCAGTGAATGGAAGAAGGATAGAGATAGAAGGTCATCAAGAGGTAGAAAGGTAGACAATAGACAAGATAGCAGTAGAAGGTCATCAAGAGGCAGTGGAGGCACTGATATATAGGTAGATATTCTCAAGGAAGAGGGTGGGAGATGCAACGAGGTGAGGAGAAGTCTCCAAGTTGAAGAAACAATTGAAAAGTGAGGGATGTCAAATAACTTCAGTATATTATCAACAAGCAAGTACCCGTAATATGAAATATCATAAAATCAGTTAGGAAGAATATCAATAAAGAGAGAGAGACTACAATAAAGGTGGCGGGGATGAGCATTATACATGGCAATCAGTAACCATCCAGTGGAACAGCAAAAGAATAAAAAATATATTGTTTTAGGAAAATAACTGCAGAATTTTTCAGTAAACCTACAGGCTGTGTTCACACGGCACTTTTGTTTCGAAACAACCTCGTTGTTTCGAAACAACAAAAACCATGTTCACACGACGCACAGTTGTTTCGAAACAAGAGGAAGCCCTTGTTTCAAAACAACTGTGTTGTTTCGAAACAAGTTAAACCCCATTTGGGGACGAAACAACCTTTAAAGGGCTGCCGCCTCAATAGGTTCCGAAACAATAGGTTCCGAAACAACATTTAAAGGGCTGCCGCCTCAGCACCCTGGCCAGGGAACACTCAGCACCTTGGCCAGGGTGCTGAGGGGTGTCCCCTGGCCAGCAGGCACTGGCGGGGGTCAGCCCTGCACAGCGCTGAATCCACCCTGTGCCTGCAGAGCCGGGCTGCGGGCACCGGCGGCGGGCTTCAGCGCAGCCCAGCGCTGCTCGCTCTGCAGGCAGCGGCGGGGCTCAGCCCTGGGCTTCTCCCCCGACC
>ML682006.1:3052101-3305634 GCA_007922195.1 Podocnemis expansa
CACAGTGAACTTGCTATTTCGTTTCCCGCTTTTTTTCTTATTTCGAATTAACATTTTGTTAATTCGAAATAAGATATTTCAAAATAAGGTGTTGTTTCGAAACAAGCTGTTTCGACACAACTTGTTTCGAAATAACCCTGTGCGTGTGAACACAGCCTCAGAGATTTCTCAGTGATACAAAAGGAAAAGAAACTATATTTAAACAAAAAAAAAAACAGCAATTGAGCTGGGACACATTCCGTGAATCTCTCTTAACCAGTGTCCTTCAAATGAGAAAAATCTAAAAATATACAAACAGTGTGTAACTAAATAATAATAAATAAGAGAGCAAAGGAAGAAAATACGAAAATCTTCCAGTCTTGGATATCAAATAACTACATCTAAAGCTTGCCAGCAAAAAACACAGACTAGAAAACCTGAAGTTTCTGAACTGGCACTCACCTGCTAGTCACTACCCACAATGTGAGAATGAGTCTTTAGAATAAATACTTATCTGCAGTAGACCCTCTCACATGCTCTTTGAAAATGCCACCTATACATTTGCCATTTAAGATTATGAGGGAGATTTTCAAAGGTGTATGCGGGAATTAAGTGTTAAGTACTATTGACTTTCAGTGGGCATAGAGTGCTGATATGCTCATTATACTTTGGAAATCCCTCCCCCTGCATCAAGGGTAAAGAATAATAATAATAAAAAAAATCTTATATGCTGCCCTCCACTCCCTATATGCCCCAAAGAACAGGTCAACAGATTTCAGGATTACTGTGGGACACAGGACAAGATGTCACTAAACAGAATACCATGTAGACAGAGTAGAACAGGGACATTTTTTCAGAAGAGAGAAAGAAAAGCCTCAAATCCACTTTACAGGGGTTCAAGTGCCTTTGCTTCTGAACATCAGATTTAATCTGATGACTAGGAAGTCTTTGAAATTCAGTGATTACTTAGTAGTTAATTTTTACTTACTTTGATTACTTAATGAACTGAAAAATCTTTAAACTCAAAGGTCTTTAGATCCCAGATGAGCTGTTACTGCTATTTCTGAAATAGTTCCATCACCCTTGCCATATTTATATAAAGGTAGAAGATCATAATTGTAGATCATTTTGTGTCAAGAAGCCCAGAAAGGCAAGAATATTTGGACCTATCCAGCTTGAATTTTGTTTCAAATGCATGAATAATGTTCAGCTGTGGAAGAATTCTGAACCCTTTTGATAATCAAGAATTTGTCCTTTAATATCAAAGTAGCAAAAATTTGAAGTTAGAAAACAGGGCCTATGATACAGCTTGTTGACATGAACCATGACTGAACCAGTACAGTAAGAAGCACAAATACAAAGGAGCATCCCACTGTTTCTCCACTGAACATATCTAGCTTCCTTGAAATAGAGCTCATTTCTTGTTAAGAGCTTTATGAGTTTTTCTTTACACTTGATCAGCTCATGAGCAGACATAGCATCTCCTGTCAATAAATGTGACAACTGGTGAGAATCAAATCAATGTCCCAGAAGAAGGCAAGATGGATTAATAGGTTAGAAGCTATGGTTGGTTCGAAAGCCCCCCCCCATACCTACATACTTCCTTAAAGTGTGAGATTGAAATATATGGTGGAAAAACAATGCCTAGAGAGATACATGGCTGGAGAGAGGAGGATGTGGGGATCACAGCTGCTAGCCACCATAATTTAATTTGAAAATATTACACTTTGCACTGCACCCAAGTCAGTAGTTTGACTGGAATTGAAAACAGGAACTATGAAGAAGCTCCTTTTAGTTCAAGCTGTGATAGCTGACCTATTGTGCTCTGATCACTTCAATAGTTCCCTCTAGAATTATTTAAGCCAATTGAAGGTCGATACCTCAATCTTCAAATCCTTGAAAAGGACGAACCAGAGTTACCTAAGGGCAACCTTGCCCTCCATGACCATGACCTACTCAGAACACCACACATCAGGTTAAACAGAATTTTCAGCAAACACACCACTCACATATTGAGAACTAGCCTCCCCATGTAACCCCCCCCCCCAAAAAAAAAGAGCACCAAAAATAATTTGCAACCCAGTTTAAACAGAAATTATTTTAAACTCTTTTAAAATTCAGCAGGATGAAGTCTCCCCCAGTGAAGAGCGCTAGAGTAAGGAATGTGCACCCACTTAAAGCTGTGTTTTGCTGTCTTGAGGACATGCATGGCTGTCGTTTTTGTACTACTCCTCTACATGAAGTGGCTTGTGTTCAGAAGCAAACATGGATAATTCTACCCTAGTTTGTAACACAGAAACCCATACCAGACCACATTTGATGACCAATTTGGAGACTCTCTCTCATTTCTTTTCCTGTTGTGTTTCTTGTTCTTATTGCAATAAATTGTACTAGCACCATTGTTTCTGCCCTGATCTCTTTCTTTGGGATTTCTTCTTTCTGACAGCTCTGGAGGACAATTATATAGCTCTGGACTAGCATCTACAATTTCTTTCAAGTTAGTTGGGGTGGTCCAGAACACACACATATTTTTATAGATGAAGACAAGTTAGGGTGAATTCCAAAGCACTTAGTTTGTTCTTTGTGGTGTATGAGTATACTAGCATGGGTTTCCCTCTTTCTTCCATTGAGCCTTTTGTTATGTAGTTCTAGATGAATTCAGGTTTCTTTTTAGAGACCAAATGATGTGTCCATCAATGTTGTATAGAAGGGAGTTCTGGTGTCAGGTTTATAAAAGAAAGGTAACTGCTAAGATATTACTGTGTAAAGCAGAAGGGAACCAATGAGCACTGCTACCAACTTACGTGCTGGTTCAAGGATTGTAGAATTCATGAATCACACCCCATTTCACAACACATAGCAATCATGTGTTGATGACATTTGCAAAACTAGACAGTTGACAAATCTTTGCACCAGATTAATCAACCCTGCACAGCAGAACCCTGCACAGCAGGAGGGAGAATGAAGTAGATGATTTACTTTGTTCCATCTCTAATGTTATAATTCTGTATAGTCCCAGATAGGAACAAAAATCCTTACTGGCAAGGACGTGTACCCTTTCCTTCGTAACTTCATATTGATCACCAGCAACTTTTTCCCCCATCTTTTTTTTTTTTTTTTAGACTGAAGTATTTAGTAGGCTATAATAGGCAAAAAAAATCTTATTGTGGTATGAATGAGTTACTATGTACAGTTAATCTGTTTTGGGTCAGAACTATAGAAGCATGTTTGCCTTTGAACATCATACCACAGAAGAAGAGTGTGTTATAATTATACATATGGGGCACGTCTACATTGCCCAGCATTTTTTAAAAAACCTTTTTTGGGATAAGTATTTTGAAATAATTATCTCAAAAAAACTTTTTTTTTCAAAAATTATATTTCAGGACAATAGTCCATTGTCCCGAAATAGCACAGCTATTTTTATTTTGAACAGGAAAGTCTGCACCAGACTTTCTTTTTTTCAAAAAAAAGCAAGGTAAGGGAAGAGACAGGGAGGCTTCTTCCCAAAAAAAAAGCCTTTTCTGTGTCCCGCAATGGCTTTTTTTGAAAAAGCTAGCTGGTAAAAGGCTTTTTATTTTGAAAAAATTTGTTGGGTTTAGCTTTTTTGAAAAAGCACTCCTGCATCTCGAAATACCGGAGCACTTTTTTGGGATTGTTAAGCTTGATTTAATATCAAAAGAAAGCCTTTTTTGGGCTAGCTTTTTCAAAGAAAGCCATTGCGGGACACAGAAAAGGCTTTTTTTTTTTTGAAAAAGCATCCCTATCTCTTCATTGCCTTGCTTTTTTTTTGAAAAAGAAAGTCCGATGTAGACTTTCCTTTTCAGGAAAAAAAAAAAAAAGCTGTGGTATTTTGGGACAACGAGCTGTCCCCAGACTGTTGTCCTGAAATAGCATTTTTTGAAAAAAAAAGTTTTGAGATAATTATTTCAAAATACTTATCCCAAAAAAGGTTTTTTTGAAAATTCTGGGCAATGTAGACATAGCCATGATTTTTAACTACAGTTATGCAGTCCTATGAAAATATTTTTAGAAAATATAAATAACTATTTAATTGCTGTCTGAACAATTACATTCCCAGTTATATAATTTGGAGACAGTAACTGTATACAGATGAAAAATAGGAAACCTCTAAAAGAGCCACTAGCAAATAGTTATAATACAAGCAAATGTAATTGACTGATTGTGTGTACACTATGAAAATGAAATAATGACCCCTCTAAGGACAAAACAGATAAAATAGTGGTACCTGTAAGTACTGCTCCAGTTAAGGGCTACCAGCATTTCAATTGTGTTTCTATTTTTAGGGATTTCTGTGGCAACAACTGTAAAGATTTGCTCCAGGCTGAAATCTGACATACAAATCTTAGTCCCAGAAGCAGAATTTTAAAATGCATTTTTTAAAAAAATTGCAAGAAAGCCATTAACTGTGTTTAATTTTAGTAGACAGTAAAAAATGTAACTATTTTAAAAATATGTAACTATAGCACAGTAACTAAGTAGATAATAAGGGGTGAGAATGTCCTGATTATGTTTAGCATAAAGCACCTCTCTACCCGTCTACCTTATCTATATTTTACAGTCAGCACTATGGCATTTAGGCAACTGTTTTAGTGTGCTTATTAAGTTTAGTCAACAACTTTCTTAAAATATAAAGAAAAAAAAGTCACTCCTAAACTCATGCCAGAGAAATTAGGTTTTTGGATTAATTCAACTTCTGATGAGCTCCATATTATTCCTGAATAGTTAACAAATGATCATTTCTTTTTACCAGTCTGACTAATTGTAATTTAAATGTTAAGATGAATTTGGTTGAATAGCAATAGAATTAGTATTTCTATTCCAGTCTCTATTTATTACCACGTTTCCAAATGTATCATAAATAAATGTTAATTCTGAGCTTGAATATGTGGATCACATTTTGCTGAGGTTACACAAAGTTAAATACCACTACCAAGAATCATGTAAAATGAAAGTTTAAAATCCAGCCTATATTCCATTGAGTTGAAGACCAGATGGGATGATTAGATCATCTAGTTTGACCTTCTGTTACATTGCAGGCCATTACATTTCTCCCAACTATCCCTATAATGAGCCAAATAATGACAGTTAGATTAGAGCAGTCCTCAGGAGACTAAATTATTGTTTCACTGGTAAAGAGCAGGAGAGAGAGAAAGGTACTACCAATACTTGAGGCCTACACAGTAGCAGGGAACTGCTTAGCTGAGAGTTGCCCAGATGAGGCCAGCAGGCAAATCATACTCAATGATGCAGATAAAGTAAAGAAAAGGTCCAAGCCAATCTGATCTGGGGAGAAATTTCAGCCTGGCACCAAATGTATCATCAGTTTGACCCTGGGCAAGTAGCAAGTAGCGCTTCTTCCATAGAAACCTTCCCAAATCAACTTAGAGTTCCAAGAAATTATCAGTCTGAAAGAAACTTTTAATATGAATATTTTGTAGGCAACTGTGTTAAAAAGTACAGATCTGTTTATGCTAAACATCAGCAGGACATTTGTCAACCCTTATTATTCTACTTTAGAGCCGTTCTTTATAACACATCTAGCACTTCTAAGCTCCCAAAGATGGGAACAATTCAAAATTAAAGGGTGGATCCTCAGCTGGTGCAAACTGGAATCACTGCATTGAAATGATGGGAGATGTCCAATTTACAAAAGTTGTGGGGCTGATTTTGGGGTTGTTTTTAATGCCAGTTATAATAAAATCTTAAATATTCTTTTCAAATCACATTTAATAAAAGCCAGCAAGTTTCTTCAGAAATTTTTATGCCTATAAATAAATTAAAAAATTAGGCATAAGTTTCAGTATGGTTTAAGCCCTTCATCCTCACACTTACTGAGGAAATGGAATTGCATGCCTCATAATATTTACCACTGAAACAACACTGTTCCACATATTAAACAGTCACTATCACCCCTTTTAAGTTTGCATTAGTTTGCAGCACCACAGCAGATCAGTATTTTGATCATTTTTGGTTAACAATGTCATCAGCTGTTAATTGGGCTACCCTGAAATAATGAAACTGCAGTAACATTTCATCTGCTTCTCTAACTATTCGAGAGCATCATATGTATATGCTGGAGGCCCTCACTCTTAGCCACGAGCCTTCCCACTCATCTACTGTAAAACATGTGAACACAAGAACTCCTCATCAGGGTCCTGATTCAGCAAAGCACCTAAGCAAACTCACTTTTACAAAAAACACAGGAAGTGAATGGGACAGAAGGACATTCTTAAAGTGAAGCTCTTGCCTTTACTGCTTTCCTGACTCGGGTTCTTAAAGTAGGGGTTACTGCACCACAAGAATGAATGTCCAATACCCAACCTGGTTTCCACTAAAGTTTTATGTTCTTTCTAATTACCAACTTCTTGGGGATTACAATTTCACAGCCCTCAGTGGAGCATAGTTTTGTTATTATGGCCACGGTATCCAACAGAATTTGAAGTTGGATCTTGAGTTCCACCATGTATGAGACCTAGAACAGTAATGCCAGGAGAGCAACAGTGTAGAACTTGCAGCTAGCTTTCACGTTCCATTTCTGAGAGGATCTCACACAGGTTACATATTGCCTGAGGAGATTTTGAAAGGGAGACACAAACTTACAGGCAAAGTCTGCTTTGTCCTATTTCATATCTCAGTTCTTTACACACATAGGGAGAATTAAACTTGGTTACTCTAACTTTTAGCAAGATACAATTTTACATGCACCTGGTGTATCTTTGAAGCAGGGATTTATCACAAGGAGGCCAGCCCTTTGCTGACATTCTGTGCTGTGATTGCAGAGACCCACCTTGCTTTTTCAGTCAGCAGCAGGGCATGGAAAACCCTAGTAACAGCATGTTTGGCCCTTGGGAAAAGCAAATGCTTCAGGATGCTTAGCACAGACTTCTCTAGCTGATTAAAGAGCAGAGCTAAAGGACTCTAAGAGCATCCAGGGAAGTCTCATTTACCATGATGGCATCAGTGTCAAAGGTAACACAGCTGCTCTCAAAATCAGCTGTTCAGCATTGCTGAATGCAGGCACTCTACATAGACAAATCTTTTCTATGCTGGAAAATGATATGAGAATTTGTAAGGTTTCTTAGAGCTGCCAATACAATATTGAGCTCACCTCTGAAGCAGCTGAGACAGATCTGCAACCTTTTGAGCATGCCCCCTATCCCCTACTCTGCCCCAGCCCTTTTGCAGCCACAGGAATCAAGAGCAGCAATAACATCTAGCAGATCACTGCAGTTCTCCTGCTGTCCAATTTTACTAAAACTGCTGAAACTCCTGTTGCAGCCTTGTGAGGTGAAGTGTTCTCCCTATTCAAGCCCAGGAACAGTCTCTTATTGCCCTAGCAGTTGCACCAGTAAGACTCATGCAGTTTTAGGATTGTGACTGGCTCCTTACACCTGCTACCAATCCTTGAAAACTAAGACTAAGCCAGCTGCTAATAGTCCTCCACAATTATTTCAATACCTACCTTTGGGGAGAAAACTGTCATGCCCAGTCTAGGCAAAAAAGTGACCTGTTTTTTTCCTTAAGCCTTTGGGCAAAACCGGTTTAGTGAAATGTGCAGTAAAGCACCAGAGCGCAGCATCTGTTCCTGAAATAGTTAGTGAGCTTTTACAGGTGGAATGACACCTAGTCAAACTGCAAATATTGTAAAGGTCAGTATAGCGTAAAAGCCAGCTCAGAATACCTTAGGCATTAACATTTTGACACTTTCTGGTGGCAAAAATAGCAACAGGAATTAATGGTACAACTTAAATTCATCCCCATAAAATTTAGTAATTTTAAACACAGGCTCACCCAATCTATTCTTGTCATGCTGTTAATATTGCAATGTCATCACAGATCTCCTTGAACTCAATGTCTGAGGAATATACTCTGTGAGAGTTCAGAGCTGCAAATCTGAGCCTCTACAAGGAGGAGACATTTTTAATTATTCATGGATAGTTTGGATTCAAAGGCAGCCTATTTCCCATGGATCTTTTCTGTGCAGCTTTAAGCCATATGTGCACAAAGAATGAAACACACCCTCTTTCCAAAGAAGCAGATGTATTGCTAGAGAAGCCCATGCTGACTTTACTCCAGTCTGCAATAAGATGCTAAGTTGTGCATTAAATTGTACCACAATCTTCTGTAGTACACTCTACAAGGATAGGCTCCTGTCCTGCAAACTGATTTGCCAAAGCAGATTCCTAATTACTGCAGAGAATCCTACTGACACGAACCAGGTGCTGTGTGGGTGCAAGGTCCCTGACCGTTTGTATCAGCTTGGCAAGTTCAAAGTCTTGAAAGGAAACCCCCACTGAATTGGACTCTAAACTTCATAACTTGGTGAAAAACCCATCAAAACCAATTTTCATCAGAGTCTGCAAAGGCACATCTCCTGCAGGAAGGACTTATCAAATATTGCCATTCAACTGTGAGCTGTTTGGGCTACAGAGCTGTTAAAAAACAGCAAGAACTTTAAAAAATACTGGCAAAAGTGCATGTTTTTTTCTTCTGCAGCTCAGAAATCATTGCACTGTTTCTGCTCCAAATCTCCACACAAATTCATCTTGAGGCACAGACCATGATGGGAAAATCTCATCCCACAAAGTGAAAATTTTGGAAATTTATTAGCTGCTGAAAACAAGGGGTTAGTATACATATGACATTTTAATTAAAGGCCTTACTACTGTTCCTTGTGAAATATAATTCTACTATAATTGTTTTAGTTTTAGTAACCCATGCTGGCTATTGTAAGATGGATTTGTATGCCATTTTTTCTGTGTTTAAAAAAGTTTGTTCTATGTATCGGTAAATCTGCTAGTCAAATGTATCCAGAATCAATCACATACTTGGAAATACAATTTACTCCAAATGGTAAAAGACTAATCATATCAACATGGTAGTCTGATGTAAGGAAGATATAATTGAAGTCTGTTCCCTAACTTAATTAAAATGAAACTTACTTCTGGAAAACCTATTGGAAAAGAAATGTTTCTAGCATCTTGGGTGTACAAAAGACATAATTTCCCTTCTGACAGATCACTAGCAAATCGGAAGCAATCACATGCAACAATTTCAAAAGGCTATTACAGACTCTCCGATGAAAAAGGATTGAGAAATAGATTTTTGATTTACATTTTCCAGTGCTTATTAAAAATAAAATAACTAGACACTATTTTTCCTCTGTCACATGAAAGTACTCTTGCAGTCAGGAACAGTCTGAGCTGATCCTTTTTCTTTTCTTTGTCAATAAAAAAACTTGGAATGCTTAACTAATTAGGCAATAGTAGATACTCCTGATTTTATGAATTGTATTTAATATAACATCACAGCTGTATAATTTTGCTGGTGCTCCAATGGGCTGGAGATAAAAAACATTAATGCGGGTATCCTTTTTTGAAACTTCTTTTTGTTAGAATCAGTCTCCTTGGCTATGTCTACATCAGGCAAAAACAGTTTGGACTTGTTAGTCCGAACTAAAAAGGGTTGAGGCGAGTTTGAACTAATGTTGGGTTAGTTCAAATTAACCTTGTGCTTAGAAGTTCGAACTATCTGTGTGTTCTAGTTCGAAGAAGAATGCGTGGTTAGTTTGAATTTACCAGCTTAGTTCAATCTTCTTAAGTTCAAACCAAGCTTTAGTCTGGGTCTTGGCCAGACTTAGTTTGAACAGATGGTTAGTCCAGACTAAGTGCTGGTACTAACTAGTTTGAACTAAGCTTTCCTTAGTTCAAACTAAGAAATTTCCTAAATTCAAACTAGGAAGAGTCTAGTGTGGCCATGGGCTAAATTAGTCTGGACTAAACCTCCTTAGTCTGGACTAATTTGCCAGTGTAGACATAGCCCTTCTCTTCACAATCCCAAATCACATTGTATCACAACATCCTTTTCCTGCTACAAAAGACATCTATGCTCTTTTCTTCTGTATCACAGTTAGTGCTTTATGACAATAGAGACATTTTTTCTGACTCTTTTTGAACTGTGGTGGGACAAATTGTGGTTGGTCTGCTTTGCCCATTTGACTATGCTAAGCTAGCAGCTCAGCATAATTCCCAAAGTAGATATTTTTTCTTTGACACATACATCAACTACATTTTTTCATTTGATTGTACTATGTTGCAAAACTGGGTTTATGTTAGGGCTCCCTGGGTAATTCAAGGATGATGTCCCATTCCATTCAGCTGCTGGTGTTGGACCAGAAGACTTTCACTGTCCAGCCCTTCAAGATTGTGAGATTTTCTAAGTCAACCTCCGAAGACATCAGCCCTGCTAGGATTTTCCCAATACAAACCTGCCTCTTGGTTCAGTATTCTGTGTACTCTCACTTTGTAATTAGGTTGAATGTCGTCTGATCCACTGTGCAGTAAAGTGCTGTGAAGTTCATAACATTTTGCAGCGCAGCCAGTAACAATACAAATTCTGCATTTAACACAGTAGACTCTAAGTACACTTAACCTTATTTTAATAAGGTATTTTAAAGTAAATTGCAGCCATTTGCCATATATGTCCCCATCAGTTTGATTCCTGCTGTGTTCTATGAAAAAGGACTTCGAGCATTCTTTGTAAATAAACAGGAAAACCATCCAAAAAGACATTTGACTCCATCATCAGTTTTTCCACTCAATGGAAACAACCCAGAAGGCTCCAAACTTTGGCCACTGTTTGAATCAAAACAGGGCTAAGTGTACAGTCTTACACTTGTTAGAACAAAAAGTGCAGAACACGTGCAGGTCTCATTGACTTCACGGGGTGTTGTGGGTGCTAAGCAACTCTGAAAAACAAGTCACTTGTACTCAGCTGTCAATGTCAGAATTTCCACTACATTTAGTCAAGTGCATCTGAAAATTTAGGTTCACATTTTTAAACTGAATGCACACTTTGAGAATCCATGTAGCTTTTGGTTACATTAATTGAATGAATGGTGGAAGTGAATCTATGACCACCACAGCTGCCTCACAGAAGCAACCTTTAAACAAGAGGAAAGCGCTTTTAAACTATTTTCCCAAATATTTTTTAGCATCCATAGGATTTTTACTACTCTTTCCACACATTTACTGCAAGAAAAGTTTGATTCTATATTAATTATGATGTTTTCTATGTGGCTTTTAATATAAGATGTGATGAAATTAATGGCTTTGTTTTCTTTTCTCCTCCCCCACTCATTCTCAAGTCATTTCCTTGGACTTTCCACTTATAATCCTAAATCCAGATTTATAAAGATAATCAGGTCTGCTATACACAACAAACTTAGATCAATGGAAGCCACCTTATGCTGACTTAGTAATGTATTCGTCTACACTACAAACTCATTTCTGCTGACCTAACTGATCAACTTAATTACAGTACTTCAACTCTGGAGATGTTGAGCAGTTGACAGCCTTGTTCTCCATGAAGTGCATTATAGTGCTCTACTGCAACCACTCTGGAGTACATTTTCAACTCAGCAGCCAGATATACCGGAAACAGCCCCTCCCCTGGTAAAGTCCCAGAAACTTTTAATGTACATTTCCTGTTTGATCAGCATGGACAGCTCACCAGCATGGTGATTCAATGCCCTAAACATGTTTCAGTCTGGAGAACACAGGAGGAGGTGGATCTTATTGGCCTGGGTGCGGGGGCGAGATCTGTGCAGGTACAACTCCAATCCAGGTAAGAAAACATAGGTATCTACAAAAAGATTGCACAAGGCATGGAAGAGAAGGGCTACTCCAGGGACACATAGCAGTGTCATATGAATATTAAAGGCTTTAAAAAATAAGGTGGGAAAAAATAGAGGTTGTTTGCCATTTATATCAGGGTAGGAAAGGAGGAAGCTGCATCATGAGAGGTCAAAGCCATGTTTCATTCCACCCTGTGACAATGTTATAGTCTCAGGAGGCATTGCAAGCTGTTTCCATGCCCCCTGCAACTAAGATAGCTACCAGCAGTGCACTGCTCTGTGCATCAATGCAAGTGCTGAGGATGCACTCCAGTTACACAATAAGCACGGTACAGACATGCCAAACCTAACTACTGTGGCAGCTGGATGTCAATTTATATTAAGGTGACTCAACTTGAGGTGTATTCATGACTTAGGCATTGCCTCACTCAGCACTGCATGTCCCTAAGGCAGGACTTTTTAAAGTATTAGGAACATAAAAGTCAATGGTATTTCAGACTTGAAGTACCTAAGGCACTTCTGGAAATGGGCCTTGGCTGATAGAAGTCACTGAGGCCCAGATCCTCAGAAGTATTTAGGAATGTAATTCCTATTGATTTTAATGCCTATGAAGACATGGTCCTTAAGGTTTTAGAACACTGAGTGGAAAAAATACCTAATTAGCTTTAAAAATATGGGCCCTAGAGCAACAGGGGAAACTTGTACAGCTCAGCAGCCTTATCTATGTGTCATTTAATGCTCAGTTGTATATCTGAATACAATATAAAATTCTAACATGGGACCTACATTCAGCTGAGTGAACCAGCATCTATCTGGAATGGTGCATTAAAATCTTAAAACTCACAGTACAACAGTAATTTCACATTCTGGGGATTGATTTCTCCCATTCTGATGTGAGTTTTGGAATGTATTCTTCCTAACATTACTGGAAGATACTGTAATATTGATAAATGAATATGAAGGCAGCAAGAGTTAGTGGACTGAGATCATATTTTTCATAGACATTTTAAAGCCAATCTGATCTCTTGTATAACAAATCAGAGAATATCATTGAGTAATTTCTGTTTGAGCTTTAGCATATGCTTCTTAAAATCTGTTATGAGAATACAAATAAAATCTTGGAGGGTGTTACAGCTTCAAAGTAACTGCACCTGTGCTCTTCCCCTCTCCTCCCCCTCGGTACCTTGAAGGTACCCATTTAAGCCTGCCAACATTCTTGGGCAAAAACCTCTCCTCCATATTCTACTGATTGAGATTTTAAGACTGCACAGCTCCTACCTACACTGGGATATCCCCCAAAATCCCATCTGCTGAAACATCAGGACTCAGCTGTCAGTCACATGAGGACCTACTGCCTTTAGAAGCCTTCCTAGCCTTCCACAAGCTTCATGGACCCCCCTGGATAAAAGCACCAGTCTATTTTCTGGATCAGTGAAATGGCTCTGCATCAGCTAAACTCCAGTGTTTCAAGAACTTTCTTTCTTTCTTGTTCTCTGGAAAATTCTGTTTGAACCAGCTGTGATGCTAGCTGACCAGGTGATCGTACACTGTATTCAGGTCAATTCACTTGTCTAGAACAAAGTAAAGGTTAGCTGAGTAAGAATGTATTCAGGTCCTTAAACTTCATGAAAACTAGTGGAATGTTACTGGTATGGATTTACTTATCTACTCGTCATAATGTGATAGCAAACATTTATAGGGTAAACACATTTGTAACCAACTTATTTTTCAAATAACTCTTATGAAACCTTAATGAAGGACTTAAGAATTTTAATGGAAAATGCTAATTTCCAACTGAGTGACCATTATGCGTAAGATCTGAGGTTAAACATCTAAGTGGATTCCTCACCTATCATCAGCAAAGGAAAAGCACAGGTGAGTAGGAAGATTGTCAGCTGGTCTTCCATAAGAAGCTTTAAATAAGATTTCAAAGAATATATCTCTGGACTGTTTGGATTCTAACAGAGCAGAAAAAATGAATGAGAAGACGGGTAGCCTTGAAGGACTTTTGTAAACTGGCAGTTTATTACATCACTACCAACATTTAGAGTTACAAATTGTGATTTATCTGTTATAATATTTTACCTACTTTAACTTCTGAATAATCCTTACTCTTTTTCGTCAGCTAAAAAAGTTATAGTCAGTTTACTATGGAATTGACTGCCAATGTTGCATTTGGTGCAAGGTCTGGAGTACTGAGGGACTTGGGGTGAGCAACTGACTTTTTGGGATTGGGAGAAACCTGATGTTGTGTTACTTTAAGTTTAAGTAACCTTTTAGCAGAGTTCAGTTTGGCTAGCTGGCAAGACAGGCTGAAGATGCTAAGGAGATCGTCTGTAGCTCTACAGTACGATTGGTCTAGTGTAACATATTAGTGGCTTGATGGAGTCTAACTACAGAACATACCAAAAGACTGGGGTTTTGCCCTGATTTTCAGACAGTCTGCCCTGAGCTAGTTACACATAGACAACATGACATCAGTATTGGTAAGTCTCCCTATGAGGGCAGTACCTCTTAAGATGTGACTACAACCCAAGCGATTCACCTTAATCACCCTCCACTGTTTCTGTTTCCTGGAGGAGCTGTGGTAATCCTCCCACTAGTTTCATACAATCCATAGCCCACAGTAATGCATACATTTAACACTGTAGAGTTCCCAAAAATATTACATGAGGTTGCAATGTCTCTCACACAGGAAATTCTAGGAAATGAACAATTTATACCTTCTGGACCAAATCCCTCCTGGCCAAGCTTCATTCAACACAGAAACACAGGTAGGAAGAGAGTGAAAAAGGTGGTTTTTAGTCACTTTTCTACTCCTGTAATGCTGAAGCTATTTAGAAACTGAAACACCTGTTGTAATTTACAGCAGCCACAGCTGTTTTAAACTATGCTTGCTAGAATGCTTCCCTAGGAACTGCTCCACTAGGTCAGGAAGTGCCAAAACCCATCTGTACTTCAGCTCTGCTCTCTCATCTACGCTGTGCCATACTGTTTCTTTCCCCATCACAGATATACACCCAATGACCACAAGCTATACATTCCTCCCTACATCAGAGGAATGCCTGGCTCCCCTTTGCAGCAGATTCTTCTGCACAAAACAGAGAGAGACAGCGTCTGACCCTGAATGTCTTGTTCATTATTACTGCATCATGTGGTGCAAAATATTTCAGGCAATCAGAGCCAAAGAAAGAGTCTGATGCACCGTCCAATGGGTTTTATTTAAGAAGAGCTGAGGCCCAGATTCCCTGACTGCAGGTGCAAACTTGAGTAAATTGTGTCTATAGCTACTTGCAGTGCCCACAGTCAGACTGCTGAAAGTTCAAGAACTAAAATATGCTCATGCAATTCAACTGCAGGCTCATTTTGCTCCTGCAAAAGAGAGAGGTTAATGTAAACTAACAGATAGATCTTCTTTCTTTGTATTTTTCATCTAAAATGCATCTCCATTCTAAACTGAACATTGAGGATGCTGTGTTTTTTACTAAACTATAACAGAAAAATGCCATGTAAAATATCTTACTAACCTTACTTGGCAGAAATGTAACAAGCCACCTGAAAGCAGTTTTGAAAGCCAGCAAAATACAATTATCTTCCTGTTCTTCAACATCATTTTATGCTTTTATATTCTCTCCACTTCTGTACACACTGCAACCAATTTGTCTTGGGTTAAGTCAGATTTTCTAGTTTTTCTATTAAAGATCACAATAAGAGAACATCAAGAGGAATCCAAACACTGTGTAGGCTCAAATTCTTTAAAGGCTGAAATTCTTATCTAAGATTTCACAACCTTTTTCTCAGCTTTGATTTTAAAAGAAAAAGCAGATTAAATTTAATTTTGAAATTTAATTAATTACCTGAGATAATAAATGCAAAGTAATTTCATAAATACATGAATATACTATTCACATAATTAAGACTGCAGTGAAATCATCTAAATCATTTAAGAATTCTTTGCTTTCTTTCCTAACACATTTTTTCAAACCCACTGGTCCTTCAGCGATATACTGAAAAAAATAGGCAGCCTGAAGTCCGTGGTGTGTGTCTTGGAGATCTGGTAAGTCTTTTCCATCTCTACTTTTCTGGCCACCTTGTATAAGCACATTGGATAAATACTGCTGTTGAACTGACCAACAGCAAAATAGTTAACCATGTTGGCACGTAAATTGTCTTCATTAGACTTCATAATCAGGCACTTCAAAAAAAGAGGGGTGAATAAGGCTGCGTTGTCACTATTATTGAGGAAAAGCTAAGCTCTCAGTTCCAAAGCAGACAGATTTCTTGAGTTCAGAGGGACCTGGCACTGGAGAAAAAATAGTTTGAATAACTGGATTGCGGAAATGCAAATAAAAAAATCCTGTGAATTCAATAAATAATATTGATTTGTAGATTAAAATGTTAATTCATGGAAATGGTTGAGTTCTAATGATCTACTGAGTTGCTCAGGTGGTCCAGTATGACTTTTTTCTATGCAGAATTTATCTTCTGGGGAAAAAAAAAAGATACTGCAAAGAATCCATACCTGCTTCTATACCTGTGCAGAGTTTAGAATCCTATATATTGTGGTTTCTGATTGTTAGGAGGACTAAGTGAATCACAGCACTATCAGTGGTAGCAAAAGGGGTGTGACAAAGACAACTGGACCTATCCCTATGAGCTTGAGGCTACTGCTTGATGGTGTGGTTGTCCTGGTATTCACTGCAGCTAAACAGTTGCTTTTCTACTGCTTGGACCACCTGCCTAGGCTTGTCCACTGTATAAAAGTATATCCTCTACCATCCTGCCACTGTTACCCATTGCATACAGCTGCTTCAACATTTGGCACCACAGCCTCTACTTCACTATGGCTTTTCTATCAAAGTATCTGCTGGTGAAGGCATCCTACTGCTCCATTAGGCCACAAGTTGCAGATGATTGCTGACATTTTGAATGGCCTTAGATTAGGGGGGCAGGAGGGAGGCAAGGGAATGCTAAGACCAGAAACAAGGAGAATGCCAGGACAACATAGGAGTGAAGCTTTGATAGTCTCAGTTGAGCCTTCTGCATCCAGCATCTTCTACTATGAAATTCCTTTCCTCTGACCACCCAGGTCCACTGCAGAATGCTGAAAGGTGGCCTTTTTGACAAGAGTTTATGTAATTTTGGTCAAGGATTTTCTCTTTTGATTTTCAGCAATGATTCTTTGGAATATTTTGCTTTTGAAAAAAAAGGAAACTGACAACTTATTTGTATATCTAAAAATCTCTGGCTTTATATATTTATTTTATTTCCATCAAAAAGTCTTTTTGTTTGTTTGTTTTCTGATCTTGTATTCCATTAGGACTTTGCTTAATTCTGCTCCACTCTCTCCTTTTTAATGCAGTGGAAAAAATCCTTCTAGCCATTCATTTTCCTTAGCTTATTTTTTTTAAAGATGCTGTCTTTCAGTCTTTCTGAAATTTATTGACTCTGCACCTGAATATAGAAACATCAATAGCTAATGATGTTTTGAAGAGCTGGTTGGGAGTGAAGAACTACATCACCACCTTAAACTATCTGTCCAATAGATTTTACAACGAGAACAGTCATCACTGAGTAAAATTTGCCCTGCCACAAAGGTGTCTTAGCATGTTACTTCAAGATCAAATCTCCTTAGACACCAAACTTTAAAGCCTAGTTAGAGCAGTGATTTTCAACCACTGTGCTCTAAGAACTGTCCAAGTGAGCTTTGAAATTTTGTACAAAGGTAATGAAAATCAATGTAAAACAAAGTGTTTCATCTTAAACAATATCCAACCAAAATTATGACACATAAAACTTGTGAAAATTAATCATCAAATTAAAAGTGAGGTATCAGTCCTTGATTCTAAAATGTGTACATTTTAAACACAGGTGGCCAAATTGTAAAATTGAGATGATGTATATTTTTTTCTGATGTATTTACAATATTAATGCATTTGATCCTTCTTTAGCTTGTTGTATGCACTATGTTGCAAATCTCTCTAGTAAGATCATAACCTTAGTAAACACAAGTAAATGTGATGTTTATGAGCAATCAATTCAGCTGAAAAAAAGGCAGTGTGCCATAGAATTGTTTGTCTCATTGAACTGTGCTGTGTTACTGAAAAGGTTGGGAACCACTGAGTTAGAGGACCAATGCAAACCGAATACCAGATGACCCCACTAACTTATTTGGAACACAGAGAACTACAAAATTTATCCTGGAAGAATGTCTTTAGGGACATTACTTCAGTCACAGGTCAGGACTAGATGTCAGGCAGTCATCTGCAGAGGGAACTCTGGGGGGAGTTCAGGATATTTTGCCTGTGGCAGAATTGTTGCAGTTAAGCCATATATTGTAGAGAATGAAATTCAGGAAACAGTGAGTCCCAATGAAGGGCAGAAAGAATGTGGTGTATTCTGTAACACTGCTGCCCAAAATTAAGGAAGATGACTTGGCGAACAGTAGCAGTGGAATTGGAGAGGAATTTCTGTTCCCCCACCTCAACTCTCTTTTATTTATGTATATTACAATGAGAAAGAAAAGAGTGTGAGAAATACTTTGAATATATGAATCTGACATTAGATGTAGGAAGTCAGTAGCAATAACTGCCCTACTAGACAGCCAAAAAACCCACAGGAGAGTGAACAAGTCAGCTGCCCATCAGTACAGACCAATGAAAGGAGAGAAGATGTGTGCTTGAAAACTGGGACAGAAGGTATAGAAGTGCAGTAGGTCCCCTGCTTCAAAAGAAACCTACAGGTTTGGGCAGAGCTTGGAATTGTTGTGGAAAGAATTCCTCAGTTGTAATGTTGGATCCTGTTTACTGGAGTCTAAAACTTTTCTGGCTTTGCTAGACATTGAGTTTCAATGTAAAAGTTTTACATAGCCCTACTCTTGATGCCTAGATTTCAATATTTTCTGAAACTACTGTTCTCATAGTGAGTTAAAGGAAACCATCCTATGTGTATTTGATCCATCATTTTATTAGGCAGAAGCTCTGCACCTAAGAGATGTACTCATGTACCTAACCTTGCTAGCTTCGCAACCGCTGAGTTAAAAGAACATAATAACCCAGAATTTTCCTAAGACCTAACTGTGACAAACTTGGAACATATCTTAGGAATATTATATGTGCCTTGGCTTCCCTGTTCTACTTTCTACTGCTACCTGACAGAATGCATAGAGATAAATAAAGGATGCAGCAAAGAGCTGTGTTAGGAACCTGAAAAAATAAAACAATGACACACATAAGACAGCCATTTCAGTGCTTGCTTCAAAGGAGTTAAGACAAAAAATGGTGGGGCCATCAACCGGGGAAAGAACTTACCTATCCAACACCATCCAAATTGGGAATTTTTATCTTTCCAAGGTTAGGGCTGAGATTAAAAGACCTTGAAAGGTTAAAAAGAAACTGCTTCTGGAAGAAAGAGAGGTAAGTGGTGAGCTTGCTGAAGCTTGGTGAAACTGACAGGAGGATGGACAGCATGCAGGGGGGCAAACACACAAAAAACTGATGTAGAGGGCTGCAGTCGACTAGTTATAACTTGGTGCCCAGACAGAAGATCAGAAACTCATGCTAAATCATGTCCACCTAGAGGTCTCAGAGGCAATGGTAAGCATAGGGATGACAATATGCAGACAGGTCTTGTTATATTCCAATTTACCTCTCTAAGCTCTGAGTACTGATTGTGCAAAAACACAAAAGCAGTTGGAAAAAGCCTACTACTACTGCCCACAAACATCTTGGGGAGAATTCTAGCAGGGCCCAAACCCAGTTGGACCCATTAAGCAATATGGTGGGCCTTTAGTGAGGAGTAACCCAGAGAACCAGTTAGGGAGGGGCTAGATTGCAGGATCCCACCCCAAAGAGAAGCATGGGTATACAACTATCACTTGAAACAGGTTATTTCAGGGAGCTGGAAAAGGGTCTCAGAAGGACAGCCCAACCAGAGACCATGACGCTATCTATACACACATTCTGGTCATTAGAACACTATGGAGTGTCCGTAGCAAAGCTGTCCTGACTTCTCCCAAGTAATTGTACATCAGTCCCTTTGAAATGCTAGCTAGAAACAGCAAGCAACATCAGTGTAATTTTACTACTTCCAAATGCTTCTCTTATTAAAAAAAAAACAACAACAAAAAACCACATTACTGTATGATACTGTAATTGCCCAAAAATGCCACTTTTCACCTTTCCTACAAAATAAAGTTGTACATTTTTATAAAGACTTATTCAACTGTTGTCAGAATTCAATCCTTTACTTTTGTGCCAGTCTTCCCAACTATGTTGTCTATTTCTTCCCCTCCTCCCTGTTGCTGACACCAGGATTTATGTCTTCAGTGAAACTAGTGAACACCTGCAACATTTGGATGACTTTTCTAAGATTATTAAGTTGTACACTCCTGTACCCACAGTTACTATCCAAGATACTGATGTATTCAATATTCACTGATCCTACAACTCTTTGTGCTGTCGCTTTCAATGTCACTTTATATCTCAGTGAGTTGCTTCTTTCACCAATTTGCTTCTTGCTGCATATACTTATTCCATATACCCTGACTTACTCAAAGCAGTAAGGCACGCTTTAGAACGACTCCTCCAACAACTTGATTTTCGGCCTCTGTTTAATTTGGATGCTATATGGCTCCTATTTCTCATTGGGTTTTTATCACTCTTCTAATTCTAACTTTATTTTTGTGCTAATTATAAAATATATGACCTGACTTTTCCTGTTTGTATACTTTATTTTACTGATTTCCCATTTATTGATTTACTGCCTCAGATCTCCTTTATATTAACCTCAGAGAGGTCATTCATATCATTTGCCTTATTTTTTATCTACTTCATCACTCATATGCCATCTGTTCCCTACATATTCTGGAGAGAAACATATTTATAATTTGCTTCAATAAGATCTGTTTTATTCACTGCACTCACCATGTACCAATTTGCTTGAGTGAAGTCACCCATATGCTCTTTACTCACTTGTCACCAGTGACACACTACATAGAGGCTTGACTTCTCTGAGGTCATCTGAACTCCTTTTAATCTTTATTTACCGGACCAAGCACCACAGGAATGGCATACAGTTATTCTCAGTCATTATCTGATCCCAGCAAGGAACTTGGTAAATGTACGTGTGATTAACCCATTCCTCATATAATCCCATGAAGTAAAAAGATAGCTGTATATAAGTGAATTATACAGAAATACACACACACACACATACAAAAGATGATGCTACAAATGAATAGATATAAGTGATCTGAAATAATGCAGTTTAAATGCTTTTAGAAGTTTGTATGGTCAGAAAATCACCTTTTGTCCAGAGTTTAATAAACAACTTAATTTGCTCTGTATGAGGCACATGGGAGGGAATACTTTTATTTTGTAAAATATAGTGGCTATTTTATTTGAAGAAATCTGATGTTGTTTCTGCAGTGCATGTGTGCAGGTATATGTATCCTCCCCCACTTCTTTCTCAGTGCATCAGAATGAAAACATTGCAGTGGTCTGTGGCAGTCTAAAATTTTCATCTCCATGCACTTGCATGTCTGCATTAATCCAGAGTGACAGAGCCAGAAGTGAGGCCCAATGAGTAACAGACCCCTCTTCCCCAACTAATACACCACCTACCACCATTAATTTCACAATTGCCAAACTTCAAGTATAATTTTGTTCTTCCAGATTCAGGATTCCCTAAGATTTCTTTTTTCATATTGTCAATGTAAAATTGCCACTTGTTATATTTTTAAAATCTAGAGAAAAACACTGATAGCAAACATGTCCACTAAATAGTCACTAGACAAACTTTTGAATCCCAACTGAGCCTGAACAATTAAATTCATGGGTTGGATATTAGGCAGTATTTAGATATACTAGCAGCTCTCACTCTGCATAATATATTACAATAATGCAAATACTGCTGATCTGCAATAAAACAGCTATTTCAAACATATTTGTCATTAAGCATATTCCTTAATATGCCTGGCATTTTACTGGAGATATGAAACATCAGTACTGAATATGATGCTCATTAATTATGTTACGGGTTTATGAATTAAGCAACCTGAATTCCACTTCTAGTTCAGACACAGAAGTCTTACGTGACTTTATGGAAGCCATTTCATCTCTGTGTGCCTCTATCACCCCACTATAAAATAGGGATTATAATACTTGCCCTGTAGAGAGGATTCATGAGCTTTGATTTGTTAATATCTGTACAGTGTTTTACGAATCTTCATTAGTACGTTTTTTTTTAAAGAATGGCTTATTGCACCTATCACCATATCAAATAGATGTTTTAATTACAGAGATTAAGATACAGAGAAACATAAAACAGAATCAAAATGTAAACAGAACAGATGCTTTGGACATCATGCTCTCCAGTTCATTTGGATACTAACAGACTTCTCTTGGGAACAAACTTAAAAAGTAGGGCTTTGTTGAAATTTCTATAGATTCTATAGCATTGCTTAGTCACTCTTAGCTGCCATGGTGGGTTACGTGAAATAGAACTGGCAAAAAAAAAAAATTCAATTCACATTCTGAAACTGCATTTTGGATATCATTGACAATATACTAAACTGCACTAGAAGTGAACAGCCAAACCACTGTGCAAACTACTTCACAGGTTTTAAGAAATTTAGTTGGCCCATTTACTCAGTAAGCAAACAGACATACTGTATACAGCTAGAATTTGAGGCTATTCAGGACTGTACAATGCAAACTATTTCTTCTGCATTCTTTAGAAAGCAGAGAAGAGCACTAACTCATTGTATTGTTATCTGGAAATCTCCTTGGCATGGTGTGGTGACAGAATTCCAGCAGAAGGATTCTAAAAATCAAAACCAGTAGAATCTTTAAATGGACTGACACAAAAGAGTATAAATCTTTCACTAAGAAGTCCCAAGAGCCCAAGAACCTCAGGCATGTAGTTTTTGTCTCGATAACATGCATTAGAGCATCGACTTCCAACTTAACATTAAAAATCTGTTCCCACAGAGAAAAATTATGAACGGAAAGCACACGATAGATGTGATCCAGGTTCTAAAGAGCAGCTCATAAGCCACATCTGGCAGAGACTGCTGCTGGAAAATGTAGTCTGATAGATACCAGGAGTGTATATGCATTACTGTGTCCCCATATATGGATAGTACAATCATTTCAAATTCTATTTATTCCAGAGGTAATTATAACACACCTGGACGTTTTGTTTTCAAAAAACTGGCAAACAAATTCAAGCATATTTCTAGCATATTCACCACAGGAAACAATTCCATTAAAGACAATCTTACTCATCACCACTTAAATACTATGTCGACAAATTTCAGGAAACAATTTTTCATTGTGAAGAAATGTACCATATCAGGACAATAAAGGAAGAAAGCACAAAAGATCTCAATTAATCATTATTTCATAAAAGATTAAGTCCTTTATAGATCAGAAATACCTAAATGAATGAACTATGCAGACTCTTAGTATAACCAAAAAAGCTTGTCTAATACACAAAAGAAAAAGGAAGAAGGATTTTGAATACTAACCCAGATGGCTGGAAATCAAGGCTTTTATGTTCTGTATTTTGACAAATCCTGCTACTGGTTGAAGCTTTGGTTTTGCAGACTGGAAAAGTCACAGATATTTTGGCACTTGACAGATGTACCCAGATACTGTTAACGAAGTACAGACAGAACTATCAAAAGCAAACATTGTGAAATTTTATAGCAGTGAAAACTATTACCAATTTATCAATCACATTTAGACAGTGTCCTTACAATTAAAAAAATACCACAAAGTGTGCTGTTTGAGAACTAAATCACAACATGGACTAATGCAGAATATGATACAAAAAAAATCAGCTCAACCCAACAGAAGATCTATATTATTTTCACAGGCAATTACTAAAATAAAAAGATTTTTAAGAACGTAAGTGAGTCAAAGAGCTATTGAACGCCCTTCATTTCCACTGTAGATTACAGATAGTTGTCTCTCATAGATAACTGTCAATCTCTTCTGAAAAATCACTTATTTTAAGATTATTATTTCTGCAGTTACAAAGGTGGGGATTCCCCAATGTCTGGCTCTTTGTCCAATATAAGAATAAAGGGGGACATTTATTATTATTTTATAACATGGTGTTGTCTAGTGCATCCCAGCTGCACACAAACAAGTGCAAGCAAACAACAGTATATCAGTCATACGAAACATGCACAGGTCATGTTGTACATGGATGTACAAAGAGTAATTACAATATAAAGATTCAAACACATCTTCCAAAAGAACTGCTCAGCTGAAAACAGGTCTGGGGAAGATTAGTCTTTGTATCTGATGAAGAGTGCTTACCTTTTTTTTAAGTTAAGGGTTTCCTGTTAATTAAAATGTTGAGCCTTCCCCTTTATTTAAGTGATTCCCTTCATTAAAAGCACTAATGCCAAAACCCTAAAAACTGCATTTATTCATTTCTATAATTGAACAGATTAATCTCAATTTAATTTCTTTATCCCAAGGCCAGATTCCCATACTCTAGTCAAGCTGCACAGTACCATACTTCTCTTGATCTCCGTGTGGCTGCACAAGGAACACGGTAATGTGCTTAGTGGGTAAGGGCTTTTGGACTCAGACCATTTCTCCTCTTAGTTTTACATGAGCAACCCCCCCTTTGACTTCATTAGTGTTGCACAGATTTAGCAGAGAACAATTCTGCTCATTTGACTTTTTGCATAGGAGCAGATGTTCCCCATTAATTTTATACAAGGGGATTTGTAATCTCATCGCTAAACATTTAAATGAAAGCAAGTTCAAATCTCTTTGCATATTATTAACACAATCAGTATATTGGATCCCCCCCCGCCCCCCAAGTCTCACATCATAGAAATACATGGCTAAATTTCCATTTCCAAAAAGAAGTGGTAAGTAACACTGTTTCTTGCTTAAAGTAATTCACTGAGGGGTGTCAAACTTATGGCCCATGGGCCACATCAAGTCTGCCAAGGGCACTGATCCAAACCACAGAGCTGCACCTGGGAGCGCCAGCAATAGCGAACAATAAAAACAGGCTTCTGCTGGCAGAGCAGAGATAAGCATGCTTGCGACTCAGATCATGTCAGTGAGTCAGTAAACAGGCGAACAAAGGAAGCACTCCAGCCAATCCCAGCTCAGCTCTGCTGTGGTCTGCCAACCAATCAGAGTCTTAGTCACAACAGACTGCAGCAGTTCACAGAGAGCCACTGTACCGTCCCTCACCCCAACTGTCCCCTGTCAATCAGTTGGCATGCTAATCTGATTGACTGTACACTGCACAAATCACAAATAAGAAAAGGAAAAAGTGACTGGGGCCCACATGGGAATAAGCCAATCAAAGGCCAGCTGGGACTGAACCAGTCAAAGGACACCATGCTGAACGACCACCAATGAGTGGACAGGGGGGAGGCAGGAGCCCAGCCTGCCTATACCTGTGACTGAGACTGTTTGCCTGCTGACAGAACGGTAGGGTAAATAGAAAGAGAAGGGGAAAGGGGAGTCTGTGAGCTGCCCAGCTGGGGAGAGGGGCCCAGGAGCAGGCAAGCAGAGGAAAGGAGGTCCAGGAGCTGCACAATAGGAGAAGGTGCTCAGGGAGCTAGAATGGCAAAAGGAAGCCCATAGGTCAGGGAAAAGGGAAGGTGTGGGAGAGCCTGCAGGTGTGGGGTGGGGGAAAGGAGCCCATGCCACTCTGAACATGACAGGAGAAAAGGTTGGGGAGCCTGTGCGGACACATGGCCCACAACAGGTGTCCTTCCCTCCAGTGTGACCTCCACCATACTGAATGAGTTTGACACCCCTGAATTAGATGGTTCATCACCCTAACTGTAGAATATTTCTCCTTCACCACTAATTGCAAGATTTGAGATCCAACATCATTAATGCTATTTAGTGCATTTAATCCTTATCACACTACTTTCCTAGATGTAGCAGTCACACTCAGTCACATGGCTGACATGGCCTTTTCATGTGGGAACTGGATAAGGTTTCCTTAAATACTGATAACTGCCATATGGTGAGAGAGAAGAGAGATGTCTAAGGAAAAACCATGATTTGTGGCAGTTTAATTTTTAAAAGGAAAGCACACTAAGCTTGTGTGTGATCATATAAAATATATTGCAGTATATCACAAATGTATCATGATGTGCTACTATATATGCTAGCTTGGTTCCCATGCTTGACTCATGATATTGAACAAGTGCTAGCAGTCCTAAGAATGTCACCACTGTCTTCTAGTAGGTGGACAAGATATTGAAACAAATGACTAAGTAGTGTCATAATCATGTTCTTTGGGGACAAGTCTAGATGTGCACATCACTTACAGAAAGGCTACGTTCACACACGGAGGGCTATTTCGATAAAGTTGTTCCGAAACAACTTCTATCGAAATAACACCTTATTTTGAAATATCTTATTTGAATTAACAAAATGTTAATTCAAAATAAGGAAAAAAGCAGGAAATGAAATAGCATGTTCATACTGCGAACATGCTATTTTGTTACCTGCTGCAGGGGGCTGCAGCTCACCCTGCTGTCCAGAAAGGGGGCTGAAGCCACTGCTGGGCGGCTCAGCCCGCAGCCCAGGCTGCCCCACTGACTCTGCCAGCGGGCTGAGCCCGGCGCCCTGGACCCGCTGGCGGTGTCGGGGGGCAGCCCAGGCTGCGGGCTGAGCCTGGCACCCCCGACCCGCTGGCGGTGTCTGGGGGGCAGCCTGAGCTGCGGGCTGAGCTGCTCAGCAGCAGCTCACCCCCCCCACCCTGGCGGAGGCTGCAACCCCCCTTTCTGGGGCTGAGGGACAGCCCTCAGCACCCTGGCCAAGGTCCTGAGGGTTCCCTGACCAGGGTGCTGAGGATCCAATGTTGTTTCGGAACACTTTGTTCCGAAACAACATGTTCACACTGCTTTGTTTCGAAACAACAGTTGTGAAACAATGTTGTTTCGCCTAGAAACTAGGTTTAACTTGTTTCGAAACAACGCTGTTGTTTCGAAACAATGGTTTCCCGTTGTTTTGAAACAACTGTGCATCATGTGAACAGCAGAATTCTTATTTTGAAACAACCTCTGTTGTTTCAAAATAAGAGTGCTGTGTGAACACACCCATAGTGATTATGATGGAGGCACTGATGGATGAGTGTGTGTGTGATATAATCATAGAGCATCATATAAAAATATATCACACACACACACCACCTATCCTGGTCTGATCAGCCTAAATTTTGCTTATAAATGTCATTTGATTATAATAAATTTGACCTCTGTGTTACCTTTCCATATGGTTCCTATATATTTTTACTGTTCCTGGATTATTCAAATTACTTTAAAGAAATTTCCTTTATACCTAAGAGTTTACAAATGAAGTGGTTTAGTTACAGAATTTTGCTATAATCTGCTCAGGCTGAGATTAGGGGATTCAAATAATCCTGCATTGGTAGCTGCAGTAAATCTTGACACATGTAAATCAATTATAATATATACAGCTCATTTAACAGACGGGATCATAAATTGAAGTAAATGATCAGAAAAATCGAAAAATCAGAAGTAAAGCACCAGCCCTTTCTGGATGCCTAAGTATGGGGGTATTGCCTTTGGCACTTAATTTACTATAATACCTCTCTTAATCAAAAGGAAACTGTTACTGAATAGCTCTAGGCACTTCCTCACCCCAGGGTGAACTTGAGCATGCACGCTGCTGACAGAGCACTCTCAGTCTCTGTTGGTTCAGACAGCATGAGACTGTGACTGTATTAAAGTCCATGCCCATCTTCTTCAATCCTTTTAAACCAGTTAACTGGCCTTTTCTAGCTTGCTTAGAAGTGAGGTGGGCAAAGGAAGAAAGCACAGGCACTTGTTCAGCAATATGATTCTTTTCAGGTTAGCAGCTCAGACAGATACTGCCTTTCTCCAGACTGTTTGTTTGATGGATGATGTCCCACTACAAGTGGACAGAGAAAATGCTGAGGTGATGGTAGCATGCTCTTAATTCATGTTTGGTTGATGAACTAGAAGAACTCGCGGAGCCTGAGAGAGTGGGGTGAATAAGACTGAGTACTATGGGGGGAACCAAGACACACAGAGCTTAATTCTGCTCTCACTGATGGGGAGTCCATACAAAGCAATGACATTCCATTGCTGTAAAACTGGTGTAGATAGGAGCAGAGTCAGGCTGACGGTCTTTTACAGTTTTATCTTTTTCCATTATGTTTCGTATTTGTGAGACTGAGCTTTGATATATTGAATCTATTATTCTTTCCTTATGTGGGCACAGCTCCTATTAGTGTCAGAACGAGTTACTGTGCATCTGCTTGTTGAGAAAAGGGTGGACTCCCTGGAGGCAAAAGGCTAGGAGGATGGACTTCCTCAGAAAAAGAAAACTAAACAAAACTATACGGTAAAATGCTTAAAATTAAAAAAAAACAAAAAACTTTGGGTTTCCTCCAGAAAATAGGATCATATTATACACAGCAGGATTGGTACCTGAAGTAACCAGAAGTAGCTCAATGCATTTGTGAAAAATGGGAGCACCCCTTGGTTATACCGTAAATAGACAAACACAGACATGAGGGTAGTTTGTTGATGTATTATTTCCTCTGTTGTTTGGTCAGACCATTTTAAAATCCTCTAGTAGAGTAAAAAGAGGTCTGGCACCACATATAGACATTAACCAGTTCCAACCACTTTCTTAGAGGGTTTTTGTCCCACACAGAAGTCAACTTCTAACTTAAGTTACAGTCATATTATGACAATAGAGTCAAGGAGGTGCTTGGCTGTAAATGGGAGGAAAAATTAGCCCAGTGAACCAGCCTCTGAGCTAAAGTAAATGGGCATAGTTATACGTGGAGCAATATCAATTTACAACAGAGGGATTAGCTATCTTGCATTTAGGCAGGTCTCAAGTTTCATAGAAGAGCAGTAGATGTAAGTTTTGTCTTTCATAAATACTACTTCCTCGTCATACAGCAGAAGTAGGGGGCTTCCTCTTCAAAGCTATATACTTATCAGCACATAGATTACCCCACACAATGCTGTTCAGCACATTGTCAGACGAGATCCAAGTTCCACTCACTTCCTACCCATCCTCAAAGGAAGTAAGGTAGCACACAGACAGCAGAGGAAAGCACAGCCCTGAATTCCTCTACACGAATGTAGGAAGGGCCCAAATCCAACACAATATTTCCTTTTTCTCTTGCTATTGAGGAAAAGCCACATCCTCACACCTTTATGTAACAGGACTTGATGCTGATCACATAACACTTAAGAGTTGTCATTAGAACTTGTCTATTTTTTTTTTTCTCAGAAAGGTTTACCAAAAGTTGATGGACTTTGGAAACTGTAATTTTTTCAAGAATAAACTTGATTTTCTCTCATTTTTAAACACCACCAAAACTGAACATTTGTTACCAAAATAAAAAAAATAAAATAAAATTCAACACATCACTGAAGTTTGCTTACTGAAAAATGTGGTTCAGTAAGTAAATGTTTCTGAAAGTGATGTTATTAGACAAGTTTTGCTCCAATTAAAAGAAGAGTTGTTTGAACCTTGTGAGATGGAAACAACTTTGAAGTTTTTGAGACAAAACCCACATTGTTCCAGTTGTCAAGTTAGGACACAGTTCTTCAGCTTGATGGGCATGTCAAATGGGCATGGCTTCAGATGTAAGATGCTCTCGCCCCTTCAAATTAGACTGCAGGAGTGGGGCAGAAATGGCCAATCCTTCACTTGCTGCAGCAGCCACTTAACTTCCCTTAATGGGAGCAGCAGCACTGTGGGCCACATGCACTAAATGAACACAACACTGTTATAATTGCTTTAAACAACATGTTGTGGGGGAAAAGTTATTGCTCATACACATAAATGAGATCAGACATTTATGTTGTTCTACATGGCTTTAAAATTAGATAATAAATACATATATGGACTAATTGCCAGCCAAATTTCAATACATACATAATCACCTCAGTTTTAATTTACAAGAGCAGAAGCAAGTATCTCAGATTACTATTTTTTTCATCATACAATAAAACAGGCCACTAAATGTGCATCAAACAAATGTCTTCTTGGCACTAAAGCGCTACATGTGCCAGTCTGAAGTCTAGAACATTTCTGAGGTTAAACACAAATCTTAGAAATAAAATGTTAGAACAGAATGCTTAAGCAACTTGATTTCAGTAGTATGAATGGCACCACCTTACATTTCTTCCTGAAAGAAAATTAAACTAAGCTACTAATGAACATCATAATAGCTTTTATGATTTTCCATTTCCACTGACCTATTATTTTCCCTCCATTCTTACAACGACAGTACACCTGTGTGCAAAGAACAGCATGTTTTTTAGCCATAGGACGAAAGCATTGATCTCTGTCAAAACCTGAGTGGGAGCTATCATTATTTTGACTAGCAGTTCTGTCAGTGCCGGTGTGTTTTGTTAATCGAAATGCTTTACACTCAGCTTTCTGTTCTTTAGAAGTAGAACTTGAATTGGCAGAAAGACAAGTGTGTTGCAATACCCCACTCAAACTAGTCTGTTCACAGTTTCCGTGCAATTGGATTCTTGCTGAAATGATCAGAAATTAACTCGTTAATATTGATGCTGATGTTAGGCTTAACAGTCAGCATCCAAATGGCACGAATGTGTGCAGTTTACACAAAGCTCTTATTTTTATATTACCAAAGAGCTGAGGCCCAAACCCAGTTGTGCTAGACACTGAATAGACATATTAAAAAGAAGTCCTTGCCCCAAAAGAGTTTACAGCCTAATTACAAGATGCAAGACAATAGGTGGATACAAATTGTACAGACGGAGGGAGGAAGGACAAGGTAACAGATGACTGAGATCTGCATAAGAAGCAATGGTCACAGGAGTAGCTGCCTAACTGTAATCATGCTGTTTACAGATATCACAAAAGAAGTTAGAAATTGTATGCATTTTATTATCGTTTCATCTGTCCACTGTATTTGAAGAAGCAATCTGCAGTGAAGATAAAATTGGCTAAGCATTAGAACTGAGTGAAAGCTCTCTCAGGCTAAATTGGCTTAAATCAAAACAGAGATAATTTAAATGAGTTTCCTAAATGGTGTAGATCCTCAGAACAGTCAGCATTATCAGAAATGACCCCCTTCTCACAATAACCAAACTAAAATAAGCCAAAATTTTATCTCACCAATTTTTCCAGAACCAGGTGCAAGCAGTTTGCTATACCAACTTTTGTGATATCAATCACAGGAGGATTACACAGAACACAATCTTCTGTGGATCTTCTAAGTATTTTTCAACAATTGGAACTATTATTTCGGTCTGTCTGCAGACTCAAGAAAACGATGCATTAGTGACCACAAGCACTAAATTACAGGAAGACAAACCCTGAAAGGATGTTGAACAGCAGCTATTGAACTTAAATGTTTGTTAAATCTGCAGAAACAGTTAACTTGTACCCAAGAGTATTAAAATAATTGGCTGATGAGTTCTCTGAACCAATATTGATTTTGATGAGTCTCAGCTTTCATCATCCCACTCCCTCCTCACCTCCCTGAAATTTATTACTTTGGTTTAAAAAAAAAATCATGATTTAGCAGGCTCTGACATAATTTTTGAACATGGGGTTGGCAGCACTGAGTGATGGCCTCATTCAATGCTATATAAACAAGTTCCTAATTTTTCTGCACTTAGCATTTTCTCCCACACCTAAATTTAGAAACAGCTTTTTTGTTTCCTAAAATGGTCTGACTGGTAATGTAAAATCCAAAGGAGACATACTCGTTCCCCTTAACATTCTTTTATATTCACGAAGCGTCTTTTCTCTCATATGGTTTTAAGAGACTGTCTTTCTTTGGCATTTTCATTTTCATCAGATGATGACACATATCTGCATAATTTAAAAATACTTGATAAAAACAAGAAAGATTGCTTGTTCAGAAATAAGAATAAAGAGAAGTTTGGTCTGTCCTGTCATTCATTTAAAAAGATGTTTTTGGAATGATGCTGTCTATGGTATGTTACTCCCTGGTAACTTTATATTGGGTCAAAATATTTCAATAAAAATGGAGCAGTAAACCAAAAATATGACAGCACTGCGTCAATCTTCTCCGTAAGTAAAAAAGGAATATATAATTGTAACATTAAAGAGAAATGTTCATGTAAATTGCATGCACAAACTATGTAGTCACATATCCAAGGTGAGAAACTGCTGATGCAATTAAAACCAACATATAGAAAAATTCTAGTTACCTAATTATCTGCCCCGTGTGTATTTTGTACATGTATCATATTTAACCATGTATCCCTAATTGTTAATTAAACTTATGTGCCTTTGTTGAGCCAAAGTATATCTGGATGTTATAGGTCGAGGTGCACCAGCAGCATGTTACTGCTTATCAAATCTGAAAACTAATTAGATTTAAAACCACTCAGGAGCTGCTCTAAGCTGCACGAGTGATGGCAAGTCCTAAGCTGCATGATGAAAGTAGGAATTCTGTGGCAGAATATAGCTCTCATGCACCACTTACGTTCCCAATATGCCCCCTTTGCCAAGGGTGGAAACAGAAACATGAACTCATGCACACTGCATGGAGGTCCCCATCCACACCAGGGAATTCGCTATTGACTGTTTGTAGCCGGTTTCCCAAGTGAGAAAAAAGGGATTAAATCTCAAAGAATATCTCTTTAGTCGGGTATGGTATGACACAGAACTATGTACAGCCTTGTGAAGAGGTGGGAATGCCTCCCATTTGCAAGTTTCATCCACTGATACCAAAGAGTCAGTCACATATTTATTTCAGGGGTACCCATCAGAACTAGAAAAATGACACAAATGTCACCGCTGTCTTTCAAATGCAAGTGGAAGATCTGTTTTGCAAAGCGCATTCTCACACAGAATCAAAGGCTGGCAGAAAACAGAAACCTGGCAAACTGAAGAGAGAAAGCACAGAATAAATCGATTTGTTTCAGTTTTTTTAACACACATTTTTTGTTTTTTTGTTTTTTTTTCTCTTGTACTCTGTGTGTCTGAAACACTGTTTTGGTATAAACATAAGATGGCAGCACATCAAGGATAGAGCCCCAGTCGACATGCTCGCATTCCCTGAATTACAAACTTGTACTGGACAATATAACTAAATACTTTCCTAAATTTTTACAAGGCTGTTTATATTAGACATCACTAGTTGCTCATTGTGGTAATGTGTGCAACATATTAACTACATTTTTAGAATTATCTTAAAGACCTTAGTTGCCTGTCAGTTATAGTCTAGGTTTATGCTCCTTTTATATTTACGTCCTATCTTTTAACACTGCTTTATTGCCTTAAAACCTTTATTCGCTGTGGAGAATGTTTGATCTCTCGGTGAGGTACCAAGATCTTATATGAAAAAAGACAAACACGTATGGTACAGTGAAAAGAAACTTTAAGCTTTTATGTTTGTAGCAGGGCTTACCTAGGCTGGATTCAGGTCCTACTGCTGATTCAGTTTCCCTTATTTCATAGCTAAGGGAACATCAAAGACTTAATGCTTCCACAAAATACTTCCTTTTGAGGAGTGTGATTTATGAAAAAACTTCAAAACACACCAAAAATTTCCACCCAGCCTTCCAAGCTGGCTCATATCTTCAGTGCAGTGCTCTTAATCCTGTCACTGTTGTGGTTATTCTCCACAAGGCTCTCCTTCACACCCCACTCCAGCCTTCCTAGGTGGTTCTTGCTCACTGCAGGCTTATATTTCTCAGGCTCTTTTCCTGGAAGCCATGGAGCTCTTCAAACATTCTTTCGATTTTTTTAAGTCTCTCCCTTACTTAACTTAGTGTGGTTCTGAGTCACTTGCACGACACCTCAATTGATTGCCCTCATCTGGCCCAGATAAGGTTGAACTCCTGCCCTCTAGAAAGGGCCAGCACATTTTGTTACAAAGCTTATAAATGAATCTGTATCTTAGAAATAGTGAGACAATAGCTTTGGCATAAGTGTTTAAGAAATGTTATTTTTATCTTTCTGATATGCAAGATAATATATAATATACAGCTAAGACTTCCCTGGTAAATATTAAGTTTCATTCAATTTGAAAAGCCTAGTTGAACCCTTTGCCACATTTCCTAGGAGTTGTCTTCTTACTACAAAATAAGAAAACTTCATCCTGTGGACAATTAAGTTCCCTGAATATTTTGTTCAGTATTTTCTCCATTATTTAAATCTCCATCAGATTCTTTCCTTCAAGACTATCAGGGGTTAAAGTATAATTGGTAAGCCCCAGAACCCTCCTAAGTGGGTGGGACCCCCTTCCGCACACCTAGGCCCCCCTCCTGCACCCCAGCTCCTGCCCCACAGGGGTTAAAGTATAACTTGCCGGGCCCTGGAACCCTCCTAAGTTCGCAGGTCCCCCTTGCACTGGTGCGCCCCCCCATGCCAGTGAGGGCACCCCCACCAGCCCAGTCCTGCCCCCCTACCCTCTCCCATCACCTCCCCAGCTGGCCCAATCCTGCCCCTCCACATCCCCCCAGCCTGCCCAATGCTGCCATCCTGCTCTCCTGTCATCTCTGCAGCCAGCCCAATCCCACCCCCCCACACACCCTCCACCTGGCCCAATCCTGCTTTGGCCCAAATCGCCCCCCCCACCCCTTTACCTGGACACTAGAGCAGTGTGCATGGACACCAGCTGCTCCTCGAGCTGGAGGAAGTTCTCACTGAGCATATGCAGAGGCTCTGTGCATGCTCAGTCAGAGCTTACTCCAAGAGGGAGTTTTAAAAGCTACCAGCTCGGAGCAGCTCTCAGCTGGCTGGATGACTCTTTCTTCTGTCTGGCTAGGGACTGCACCTGCCGGCCGTGTGCCGCCAAAAGTGTTCCATTCTATTTTTAGGGGGCCCCCGAATGCAGCATGCCAGCACGTGCCTCTATTTTTGGGGGAACCCTGCAATGCAGCATTCCAAGGTGTTCCCCTATTTTTAAGGGGGCCCGAACACTGGCTCCCTGAAAATAGAGGTCCCTAGAACGGTTCTCCGGGGTGTTCCCTCTTACTTTAACCTCTGAATACAGTATAGGTGTGCAGCTCCTTTAAAAGGAGACATGATATTTTGTTTCCCCAGGCCAAATAAATCCAGTTACTTCCCAGGTACTCCACTGATATTAATAGAGAACATGATAGGAAAGTTTCTGCATTTTGCAGCTATTTTCTAAGGTTTACCTGTTTTATGATAAAATGCTACTGAATGGTTCTTGAGGAAGTAATATTTTGTTTTTGTTTTAATTGTTTAAAGTATTTTTAAAAGCACAATCAAAAGCAGCTGATTTGTCTATGCAAACTCATACAGCTTATTGAAACATCTTCTGATCAAAATTGTAGATTTTTTTTACTATTTTTGAATAATATAAGTAAGTTATAGCAAAAATAATGCAGCTCAAAAACTTATGATTACCGTGATGCAATCATGTCTACATAACAAAAAAAGATCAAATGCTTCCTTGTGCATCATAATATACAGTAATCATTAATTATCCTGCAGGGATCACATTTTATTTCTTGCTAAAAATATTATCATTACACTACAATTATCATTACTCCACAAGCAGGTTTGCTCTGCTTTTGGAAAGTTATTCAGGTGTGTTGAGGGCCTTTTTTTTCCGTTGGAAGAAGTTTCAGAAACTGAGGATCTTTGGTCCCAGAAAGTGCATGTTGACTAAAAAAATCCCTCTGGCTGTTTACTTTATGATATTCAAGATAAGGCAATAGGTGCCTTTAATATTAACTATCAAAATAACAGAGGTGGAATCTTTCACATGAAGAGTTTTTATATTGTATCTAGAGGGAATGAGTCAGAAAGGCAGCACTGTGTGCTTCAGGAAAGCTTTAGCATTTTCAGAATCTTGAGTCTCTGTATTTGCATCAGCCATAGGAGCAATGATTCTGCCATTTCTGAAGTGGCAAAGATATGAAACTAATAGTTTTATTGAAATAAATACCAGCGAACAGAACTTGCAAAAACAGTTAAGAGTCATGACTATTGTCACTACAGATTGCTAATTTGGGATAAAGACGTTTGATTAACAGTCTACAGAATACAGAAAGAACAGTAAGTTTGCAACTCAAACTTAAGCTCCTTCATTAAAAAAGTGTTCAGTGAATTACAGTGGGTTTCTTTTTGAGTTGCAGAGCAGCAAGACACCTTCCACAGCCAAAAATTGTATGGGTCAAGCACACTCAGCCAGCATGATAAATGATGTGAATGAGTTGCTTAAGGTTGTGAGAGTCTGATTTATGGGAAAGTTGGTGCAATGAAGAAGAACGATAGTAAATGGCGTAACTGTAGACCTAATTGGGGGGTTAAGAGAACTCTGTCTGTTTTGGAACAGCCACGTTTTGTCCCACTAACTTTCCATTAATGGTGGACAAGTTCAAAAGTGTTATACTGGAAGAAGCAATGAGATTTGTACACAGAAAATATGCAGAGAAATGGACAGCAAGGAGTCAAAATGGACTGAAAGGTTATGAACTTGAAAGACAAATGGTCATTGCTAGATGACAGGTATTTTCTGCTGTACCATGGTTTGGAAAGCAGGTTAGAGAACCAGTACTTATCTCTGAGGCTGAGGCTTTTCAATGGAGGCAGCTAACTTCCTTAGACCTTTGAAAATTCTAGCCTAAATGCTGATTTATCCATTGCTTTCAGTAAAGTTATGCAAATATATGTATGTACATGACAGAACATGACAATGACCATTTCATTAAATTAATACATTAAAGCAGTTCATGTGGCATCTCTGCTTGTCAAGCACAAGTACCAATTCAAGAAACTACTCACAAAAATGAAACTGGAAAATGCTTTTTTCCATAAATTATGGAATAAATTCAAAGATCACGAAAGAACTCCTTGAATGTTCTGCTTTAACTTAATTTCAGTGTAATTCAAATGCACAACACCGATCACCCATGCCAGTTATGAGCAAAATGAAGAGATTTCACCATTAGCAAGCAACATCTATACTCCCATCAGAAGCTAAATAAAGGGGAAATATATCTTAATTTAGAGAGACACTTCAGTTTCCAGACTTTTCATTCTCTCCCATAAAAACAAAAATTCCTTTTTTTTGGATTTTAAATGTGGATTGCCTATTCTGAATACGACAAAGATGAACGAGATCAAGACAATTAAATAGTCAGGCCAATGTAGTTGTCACTCACAGCAAACAATAAACAATATTCAAGCAATATGATTTTCTGATGTTTTCATAACATTGCTGAAGCACCATGGAACAAGCTCACAGATCTGACTCTTTGGTCAGTATTTAAAATACCTATTTCTGGAAACCTCTGCACAGAGATGCAGGAGAAGACAAGGAAACATTTCCTATGAACTGGTTATCACATTCCATCCGACTTCCACTACCAGAGATCAGGAAAAAAAAAAAAAAGACATCTGGCCACAAAAGTGAGGAAGAGGAGGGAGGAGGCTTATGAGGATAAACTTACACTCTTCCTTCCAGCACCATCAAACCTTCTCCCAGAGGAGTTCTGGGGACATTTGAATCTATGAATGGGGAGGGTGCAAAGCATAAGAGGTAGCTGCTCACATGTAGTTACTTTTGTTCTTCAAGATGTGCGTCCCATGCTACTCCACCTTAGGTACTGTGGTGTCCTTGTGCTGCTCCACAGAGCCTTCAAAGTAGTAGTCCTGAGTAGTCCTGGGGTGGCACTTGCACAGATGCTGCTTTGTGATGGCCTCAGCATGGCTTCTGCACAGGCATGCCCCTCTTCCCTCGCTTCTTTTCTCCATAAATGGACTCTGAAAATATAACAAGGAAAAGGAAGGGAGCATGGGAGGGTGGCGGAGCAGCACGGGGGACACACCTTGAAGAACAGAAGTTATTACAGATGAGCAACTACTACTTCTTCTTCGAGTAGTGTCCCATGGTGGTCCACCTTAGGTGACTTAGTAGCAGTTGTTTCTTATGGAGGTAGGCTTTTCCATACAGTTGATAATATTGCTTTCCCTGTACTAGCATCATTAGAGGAGGCTAGGTTTATAGCGTAGTGTGTTGCAAAAGCATGAGGAGTTGACCATGTTGCTGCTTTGCAGATATCAGCGATCAGAACATTCCTGAGGAAAGCTGTCATGTATGCCATGGCTCTTGTTGAGTGGGAGCAAATGGAAGCAGAAATTTCTTCGTCGGCCAAGGCATAACAGGTATGTATACAATCTTTTATGCACTTAAATAGTCTTTGATTTGATATACCTGTGCCTCTTGATCGTTCAGTGATCAACCCAAAAAGTTGATTTGATTTCCTAAATTGGTTTGTTTTATCTAGATAAAAAGCCACAGCATGCCTAACATTGAAGTATGGAGAGAAATCTCTTCCTGAGAGTGATGTGGTATTGGATAAATTTAGAAAGGTGTATCGGTTGGTTTATGTGGAAATCCAACACCATTTTAGGAAGAAATGCTAGATGCAGATGGAAGGTGACTTTATGCTTATGCAAAAAAAAACAAAACAAAAAAAACCAAGGAGTCGTGTGGCACTTTAAGACTAACAGATTTATTTTTTGCATGAGCTTTCATGTGAAAAATATGTTTTCATGTGAAAAATAAATCTGTTAGTCTTAAAGTGCCACACGACTCATTGGTTTTTTTTGTTTTTTTGTTTTTTTTTTTGCTGGACTAGACTAGCACAGCTATCCTTTTGGAATTTTATCCTTATGGAAGGTCGTACGAGGGGGATCAGATCTCAGAGAGTTCATTTTGCTTACTCTTCTCACAGATGTGATGGCCACAAGGAATGACACTTTAAGTGACAAATGATATAATGGACAGGAAGCCATGAGTTTGAAGGGTTCTTTCATTCTGGTATGGAGGACTATGTTGAGGTTCCAAGGTAGTGCTATTGGCTGCACATTGGGATAGAGCTTTTGAAGACCTGAGAAAAAACGCTTAACTGTAGAATGCTTGAAGAGAGAATAGTCTTTTAAAGGATCATGAAAGGTGGAAATCTGCCATGAAGTGAATTCTTATAGAGTTATTTGAGAGTGCTGAGTGTTTCAGTTCCAAGAGATAGTCTAATATCTGAGGGATGGGTGAAGATTCTTGGTTGATTTCTTTGTTGAGGCACCAGTGATAGAATCATTTCCATTTTTGTACATATGATTTTGTAGTAACAGGTTTTCTCCTATTTAATAAAATATATTGGACTTGTTCTGTGCATTCCATATCTGTCAATTTGAACCATTTAGGAACCAGGCTGCTAGGTGAAGCTTGTCTATATGTGGATTATGAGACTCTAGTTTGTGTTGATATAGGTGGTTTTGTATCAGGGGTAATTGTATTGGATCACATTTGGAGAGTTCGTAAAGTTGGGAGACCCAGGGTTGTCTTGGCCAGGCTGGTGTTATTACAATGATAGTGGCTCGGATCTTCTCTAACTTTATGAATGATCTTTTGGATCAACATGATTGGTGGTAACATATAGAAGAGATCTTGGGACCCATCTGTGAGAAAGGCATCTGTGAGAGGCAGTCAGATTACAGGTATCCAGTTTAGCATCTCTGGATGCTGGATTTACATTTATGTCAGCTGGCTCCGATGTCTCTGTTGGTGCCACTACTAGTGTTTTTGAGGGTTCCATGTCCTTCTGCGGTAGTATAATAGGGGCTGCACCAGCAAGCAGCACCGTCTCAGAAATCAGCATTTTGTTCAGCACAGGAGAGTGCTGAGCAGGTCAGCGCTCAGGCTTTGATGTTGCCACATGTTTAGGCTGTGCTGCTTTTCTAGAGTGATGAGATTTGTTATCACCTCGTTTGCCTGTCATGGCTTTTAGGTGAACTGTGTTCTGCTGTGCGATCAGGACCGGGGTCAGAAGCAAGATGGAGGATTTTTTTCCATTAGAAATATTTTTAGGTGAAGCTCCCTGTCCTTGCGAGCTCTCACACTTAAATTGGAGCAATGACAACATTTCCGTGTAATATGAGACTCTCCTAGGCAATAGATGCAATGCAAATAGCCATCTGAGGCAGGCATTGCTTCCTTAACATGATAATCACCTTTTGAAACCAGGAGACCATGGCATGCTTGGTTTCTTTGTCTGCTAAGTTTTTCTAGATGTTCTTTCTTCTAATTTATCTTGTTCTCTTTTTGTTCTTCATCTTTTTTTTTAAAAAAAATGGTTAACTTGAAGGTTTCTTTTTTTTTTTTTAATTATAGAAGTAAAATAAAGATAAAACTAAGGAAAACTATCACTAATTATGCTATTTTCCTGAAAAAGAAAACAGTTTTGTGCTCTGAGGAGACGGGAGAAAGAAGGCTCCCGTGTTCAGTCAGGGACAATTGAAATGAACTGAGGGGAGAGGGGGCACACTCGTACCGAGGCCATTGTGAGGCAGCTGCTGTGCAAGCACCACCCCAAGACTACTGCTTTGAAAGCTCCATGGGGCAGCACCAGGATGCTGCTGTAGCACCTAAGGTGGAGCACCATGGGAAACCACTCAAAGAACAAGCAGAACAAGTGCAATTAATTGGATATCCAGCCTCATAATGCCAGGTTATCCCCTCTGAACTGGAGCAAAATACTTCATAAAGAGTCTGCTCTCTTCCCTGCAATAGATTCCGGGGCCAGTCAAGGTCATTTGTTGTCTATGTCCTTTGCCTTTGACTTCAGTGAGTTCCTTGACCTTTCTCCTGAATTTAAGGGAGGAGCCTTTTATTGGGGATGACAATTGAAACTTGCTGATTTTCCACTCCCCTCTGTCAGAATAACAGTGGGCCCTTTAAAATGGAATAACAACCAGTATGTTTCAGCTGAAAAAAAAAATTAAGATCTGAGCAATTAAGATTGTCATGGTAGAACTACTGGGCAACACAAAAGACTTTCCCTTTCTATTCTGAGCAAGTTTGATGGAAAAGCATAGGACCATCACAGGGATTAACAATGGATTATCAGGGGTTCAACCCTGGTAGTCAGATAACTCCTCAAAATATTCCTGAATCATTCCCCTCCTCTCTGCTAATCTATAGCTACATCTACATGGGATGCTTAAGTGTAGTTAAACAACCCCAGGGCCAAATTTAAAATTTATTAAGTTAAGCAGGTGCTTAAGTCAACTTAATAAAACCTGCCCTGCAAGTCAACTTCAGCTTGCAAGTCAACTTGACAAGGCAGGAAGCCCAGGGCCCCACCCCCTGCCCTGCCCCAGGTCCCAGCCTGGCTCCAGGGTGGGGGTGGGTGATCCAGTTCCTGCCACCAGCAGCAAGGGACTGGGAGCTGGCTCTGGCCCTGAGTCGCTTGCTGCAAGTGGCTCTGAGCCTGATCCAGCGCTAAGCCACTGGTTGCTGCCGGCAGGTGGCTGGCAGCAAACCTCACCTTTGTGGGGTCCTGCTCCCCCACCCCCCCAGCAGGCAATGACATTGACCCAGCCTGGCAGGAGACATACCCCTATGTCGACTTAACAAGGTTGACTTTAAGTCAACTTAAATTCAGCTTTGTTAAGTCGACTTAAAATAGTCTCCCAGTGTAGACACAGCCTATGTGTATAACTCACATTAGCCGGCAGGTGATGAAAACCCTGCCAACAGAATAACTCACAATACTTCTTCCGTTCACGTTCAGATGTTGGCAGATACAGCAATGCTTGAAAGAGTGACCCAAAAAGGTAAAGCGAAAGGAATGAGGACCTGACTTACCTCAAGGTTATAATGGTGACCTGATAAGGATACAAAGTTTTGGAGAATGTAGATCCGAGTTAGCTGTAATACCCCGTTTTAAGAAGTTTATGGTCATAGACCTAGACTCTGATCACATTGGAGTTGCTTTCTATTGACACTGGTAAAAATGACATCAGAAGCTGGCCCACTTGCATCCGTAAGGTAAGTCTTGCCCCTCATTTAACCTATACAATATTGCTGATTTCCTTTGGAAAGGATTTGGACAACAGGGTCAGGATTTGTCCCGTAAGGAACAGGAATGTGATCTGTATTCTAATGTCACTAAGTGGCTAAATGTAAGGTGATGAGTCATCTCTGAACTACAGTGTGATTAAATCACATGCAGTAGCAAATCAGCCCTGCACTGGACTGTAATCAATGCACAATGCAAGAGCTATCTGATGACTCTCAGGGCAAGGCTGCACTCTCGGTGGCACCTCCGACAGTGTTGCATTGACTATGCGGGTTTCACTAAGAGTCTATAAAGACATAGTCAATCAAACCAAGAATTAGCTGGAGGTCAATTTGCTAAGACCTACCCTGCAAACAGCATTTGATTGAGAGGGCATTTCCCACTGACTCGGTACTGTGGAAACCCTGCAATGAGTAGGTGTTAGGCAGTTGAAGGGAGATAAGCAACTTATTTTAAGTAACTTGTATATCTCCCTTTAACACCTGCCAAAATCCTCCCACAGTGTAGACCAGCCCTCAGAGCAGGTAGGTAAATCTTAAATGAGATCTAGCACCTCAGTCTGTTTCGTGGTTTGGAGTTCTCCTCTGGTTGATAGTGGGGAGAGATTCCACAGGCCTTAGTCTGCTCCAGCCCTGCTCTTGTACCAGCCTAGCTTCCTGTCCAACTACTACTTTGCTTCAACTCCACTCCTGACTCTTAGTCCTGGCTCTTACTGTTAGGCCCAGCTGCCACTATTTCAATACCTGGGACCATACCATCCACACTTTAGTTTCTGACATAATTTCTGTGCTACACATTGTGACTTAGTGTTTGGGGTGCTTTGGGAATGTTTCTTACAAAAACAGTTAAGCTGATCTACACTAGTGGAACCGAGATCAGAATTTGACCTGTCATCTCTCTGGGTCCTAACATAACCTTGGTTTAAATGATCTCCTACCGTGTATACAACTAAATAATGTAAAGCTCTACTTAGCTAGAATAAATCATCTGGAAAAAGAAGATGGATGGTGTCTCTGAGCAGGGGGTGAGCCTGGTAGACAGAATGTTGCTTGAAGCACTGAGCCAACAGAATACTTTCCTCCCGCTCTGAAACAATGGAATGGGAAATGTCCAAAATGTTACCTAATAGGCATTTACAAAATCCCCTGTGTGCTGACTATCCTATCTCCCCTTAGGATCCACTTTATATATAGCAACAGCAGCAGCAGCAGCTTTAACGTACAAGCCTCAGAGAAAAAATAATTAAATTTAATAGTTGTCTTCTATTTAAAACCACAAGTGGAAGTAATTAAATTTAAACAGAAACTACAGCTTGGGAGCAAAACTATATTAGTGCACAGAGCTGTAATTGTACCACGGATGATCCATCTGCATCACATATCAGTTTCCTCATGTATGATGGCAATTCTTTAACCCAGTGGATTCCTGATGCTTAGAGTTGGAACCAAGAATAGAGACAGATTGTATTATTGGTTCTAGTATCCCTGGTGACATGGCAGCTCATCATCTTTTATTTATTCTCCTTCCTACTACCTTTTCATGTATCTACTCTTCATGAGGTTCTTTCTTGTGGGGGGAAGGAGAATGGGGACACTTGTTTCCCAAATGTTTCTGTGATGTTATCTTCTTGTATTTTCTTCCCACTTTAGTTCTCTGAGTTTGTGCCTCCTCTCTCTTCTCTCTCTTTATAAAGCACCCAGGATTTAGATTCACTCTCATAACTGAAGTCTTTGGAAAAATGTCACATTAAAACCCCCAAAACATTTGGGGTTTTGGCAGGTTTTACCTGAAAAATATTTGGCTCCCTCCCACCCCCAATCAACTTCTCACAGGCATTAAAAAAAACTAAGTATTTGTTTAGATCCAAACTTTCAGGGGAAAATCCCCCCATTTTCCAACCAGCTCTGCTTGTAAAGCTCTTTTCCCTCTTCTTTCTCCATTTTTTGTCCCCTCCACCCTCACATACACTAACTAAACCTGCATTATTAAATATCTGTCTTTCATATACACTTTAATAATGATGATGCAGTTAGATACAATTTTACACTTTGTATGGAGGACAGCCATATATATGAGCATGTTAGCTGGTCACAGTTAACCATAAGAATGACCCTGGAACTGCACAGGAGAATGCCAAGAGTTGCATAACCATGTTCTAAAAAGCAGCATGAATCCTGTGCTAGAAAATTGGATGACAGGAGCAGTAAGCTGCTGGGCTGTCTGCCCAGCCCATGAAGGACTGAACAATACATCTAGAGCTGGATTCAGATCCTTTTCTCAGAGCTTCAGCTTTATTAATTGCATCAACAGTCTTCACCAAAACTGAAATAAAACAAATCAATAAATCCAACCATCAACTTTTCCCTGACTGCAGGGCTTCCTTTCCAGGCCCCATCTGCTCCAAAGAGCTCTTTCTCAGTCCTCTTATAGGCCATTTGACTGGGATGCCTCCAGTTGCACAGGCTGTCAAAAAAATAACCTGATTTCTACAGGTATCCATCACAAATGAGTTTTTTCAGTCTTTATACAATCAGGTGCTTATCACTCAGTCCCTGACCCCCATCCAGCTGGATCTGATAATCCCCTATTGAAGGGTCTCAAACTCTTAATACAGGAAGTCCACCATGTTATTTTTACATGTCTCCATTTCTCAAGTACCTTATTGGTTATAAATTTTGTTCCTACTGAACATCCTTTGCTGCTACTGATTTCTCATTTAGCTAAATAACCCCATCAGTTTAAAAACAGCTTCCTTTCTTGGGGCACCAAATCACACTACTAGAATAATCATCAAACAGCTTTTGCTTGAAAAGAACTTTCAACTTCACTGTAGCTACGACAGCACAATTTGGTGCTCCGCTTCAGACAAAATCCCTTTCAATAGCCAGGATAACTGAAACTGTCCAGTCTACTAGCAGGATTTCTACATTATTTCTAAATCAAGCTGCAACAAACACTCTTTAGTTAGAATCATGTGTGTCATTTTCTCAGAAGAACTGGAGATATCATTCGTCATGTGACCATGTGGACAGGATTTTAAAATGAAATCTAACAGAGTTATGTGACTATAGCTGTGAAATTCAATTAAATGTTCCAAAGCCACCTATTTATCTTCAACTTCCAAAGCCCCAACTTAAATCTTTGCAGGTAGGTTGGCAAGTCATGAGCATAATCTAAATAAGGTATTGATACCAATGAACTGAGGGATTGCAGGTATAAATTCTTAAAATTCACTTGCCTTGCAAAATGGGAATTTTTATAAAGGGTTCCATTGTTTATTGACTAGAATTCACTCTGCTAGGGAAAGGAAATGTTCAGGTTTCAGGATTGCATTCTAGCCAACCTTTCAGGTGTATAAGGAATGATGAACTTGAAATATAGAATATTTTCCTGTACTGTTAAAGTAGTGAAGTTATCAAATCTTGATTGCAACTGTATTTTCCAAGCTTGATTAAAAAGTAGAGAGAAAAATCACAACACATGAGAAAATATAAAATCATATTGCAATGAAAAAACTCTTCTTTTTCCAACTCTGCTATATAATTTAGTATTTCTTATTGCTGCCTTGCTGTTCCACTCCACTTGCACTAACAGGTAAAGCTAAAAGTTTGCCTATTTCCCCCATCCATTGCTTTTGACACACAAACTGTCAGACACAGATGAGGTGGGAAAGGCTTGGCAGACAGCGAGCGTGAAAGGGAACAGCTGAGCCACAGTAAAAATCATGAGGAATTGCACACAGGTTTGAGTGGAAAAGTGACCTGTGAAATGTGAGTCATCTGACAGTTTTAAGTATCAGTGCCACATCAGACATATTCCAGCTGTTTTATGCAATCCTATGCCACCCTTTAGCAACAACAAGTTGATTCAGAAAATATGAACAAATCAGTTTTTGAAGAACAAGCCACAAAACAAAGAGAAAAAAGAAGAATGATAGAGGTAAAAATTGCTCGCAATCTGAAACTAACTGCCAAATTCTCCTATGACTACCCTAACTGAATCTAGCTAAATAAGGCAACTCAATGTGTAAATCAGACCAGAATTTAGTTCTAAAAAGTTAAATATCTTGATAGGAAATCATGTTACTGCTGACTTAGTTATCCCTACTTCAGCAAAAAAAAACAAGGAGTCGTGTGGCACTTTGAGACTAACAGATTTATTTTTCGCATGAGCTTTCGTGGGAGAAAATCCCACTTCCTCAGATGCTTCGAAGATGGGTGAACTTACAGAAAGGGATGAAAATACATGCAAGGGGTGTCTTTGGAAATTAGTTATCCCTGTTTCTTTCCTTTCATATTTAACTGCAGAAAACTGCTATTTTTCTGGTCCAACTGGAAGCAAGTTATTTTCACATAGAGAGAGGGTGATATTTAATTGTATAACATTGTTATGTTAGAAGAAGTAGGAATACACTTCTTCTCTTGTTCGGTGTCATGTGGTGGGGGGTTGTTCTTTGGTTTTGTTGTTGTTGTTTGGTTGGTTTTTTGGGGTAGCTACCCAGCAAACACTGAAAGAAACAAAGCAAGTAATTATTTCTAAACTTGGTTATTGATCTTTATAAAACCTGCATTGCTTAGAAAGCCAATTTCCTGTGCAGTTGGTAGGAATCTAACTAAAATGTATGGCAATGTTTACTGATATTAATTACAAACAAAAAGCAAAACAAAAAAAGGTGAAACCTTTCAAAATTGATCTCATGAATATACCATCTTGAGGTATACATCTCAATATGTTACATTCGTCAAAAGACACCTACCCAAATCCTGTTAAACAAATAGATGATTGCTCACCTGTAAATAACTGTTGTACTTTGAGATATGTGTCCTTGGCTATGCTCCACGCTAGGTATTCATTGCGCCCTTGCAGCAAGCCTGGAGATTCCCTCACTGTAGTTGCTTGTGCTGCATGATACCTCCCCACAAAGCTGTTGGCTCACGAGGCTCTTGAGCACAGCTAGAACTTCCTGCCCCATCCATTCATTCTCAACCGCAGAGTGCTTCACGCAATTCCACAGAAGAGGGGAGGAAGAGAGGGTAGTGGAGCATACCCAGGGACACACATCTCGAAGAACAATGGTTATCTCCAGGTAAGCAACCTTCTATTCTTTGTCAAGTGATGTCCCTGGGTGCTCCACTCTAGGTGCCTATGAAATAGTTTTCCCATGACAGAAGAAGGGACAGTGCGGAGTTGGCATATTCAACAAAGCCAAGAACTGTGTTGTCCAGGTTAGCGTTTGATTTATAAATCTCTTCTATAGCATAATGTTTAGTGAAAGTATGAACAGAAGTCCATGTCGCAGCTGCACATGTCCCTTAAGGGCACGTTCCTGAGAAAAACTGTAGTTGTAGTCATGGCTCGTGCTGAATGTGATCTGACATACTCTGGTGGTGACAAATTATTCAGAGTATATGCCAAAAGTATGCAGTCAATTATACACTTAGATATTCTTTGAGATGAAATAGTTGTCCCTTTGGATCTTTCTGCTACAGATATGAAAATTCTCGGGGATCTCCTGAAGAGTTTAGTCCTGTCTAGACAGAAAGCAACGGTCCTCCAAACATCAAGAGCGTGCAACAATACGGACTTGAATCAGAACGTGGTTTTGGATAGAAGGTGGATAAGGAGGTTTCCTGGTTGACGTGAAGCTGTGTGTTAATCTTAGGCATGAATTTAAGATGTGGATGCAGTGTCACCCTATCAGGATGGAAAACTGTAGATGGAGGCTCTGCTTCAAAAGCCCCTATCTCGCCAACCCACCTAGCCAATGTTATGGCCACCAAGAATGTCATCTTCATGGATAGATGTACCAAAGAGCAAGTTGCCATGGGTTCGAATGGTTTCATATTTATAATTTGTAGTACTATATTCAGGTCCCATGGTGCAGTTGGTGGATGGGTTTCCAGGAATACATTTTGGAGTCCTTGTAAAAACTGTTTTGTGATTGAGTTTGTAAACACAGATATCCCTCTTTCTTTCAGATGAAAAGTTGAGATAGCTGCGATGTGAACCTTGACAGAAGTATTTGAAAGGCCCAATTCTTTGAGTTCCAGTAAACATTCAAAAATAGCAGGAATAAATGCCTTTATTGGGGAGATATGCCATTTTGCACACCACAGCACGAATTTCTTCCACTTCTGCAGGTAAAACTTCCATTTCATCTGTTTCTTGCTATTAAAGAATATATTTCCTGCTCCCTTGGTGCACTCCAATTCCTGTACCTAGAACCATGGATCTTCCATGTCGGTAGATGAAGTTTGCACAAATCTGGTTGGAGACCTGTTCATTGTTCTGAGAAAACAGATCTTGCAAAGAGGTAGAAGTACTGGAGGATGCAATGACATTTTTACCAGGTAAGGGAACCATGTTTGTCTTGGCCATGCTTATGCAATCAGGATTACTGATGCCTTGTCTATCTGAGCCTTCTGCAACACCTTGTGTAGTAATGGTACAGGAGGAAATGCATAGAGAAGATGGCAGCTCCAATCTGAGAGGAAAGCATCCCCCAGGGACTTGTGACCTATCCCTGCTCTGGAACAGAACAGATGCCACTTCTGATTCATCAGGGATGTGAACAGGTCAATAAGAGGGTAGCCCTCCCTTTCTGGAAGATATTGCAAAAGTAGCTGATGTTTCAATTCCTATTCATGTCATGTTTCATTCCAAACTATCTGCTCAGTGTATCTGCTGTGGTATTCATGGACCCAGGTAAGCATGAGGCCAAAATACTTATACCATAACAGGGATACCATGTCCATAACCTGACAACCTCTGCACAAAGCAACTGGGAGCATGCTCCTCCTTGCTTGTTTATGTAATGCATGCATGCCACGTTGTCTATCATGACCTTCTTTTTGCCTTCTATCACTGGTAGAAAATGTGTACACACCTTTCACACTGCATGCAGCTCTAGTACATTGATGTGTAATTCCATCTCCTGCAACAACCAATGCCCTTGTACTACGTGATCTCCTGTGTGCGCTCCCCAGCCATCAGTGATGCATCCATTGTTAGAATTACTGATGGTGTGTCTTGGATGAAAGATATTCCCACCATTGTATTGTGTTGTTGCATCCACCATTGCAGGCTCTGTTTGATCACCTGTGGTATTCCAACCATCTTGAGAATTCTGCACTTTCTTGGTCTGTAAAGAGAGGCCAGCCACATCTGTAATGTGCAGCAGCCATGCGCTGCAATTTATACATATGCCAATAGGCATGTGGTATCGCCTGCATTGTGGCTGCCATATGCCACATCAATCAGAGACACTTCTGATCTGACACTGTCGGGCTGTTTGTATTGACCTGATCAGTTCCGTCAGTGTCTTGAATCTCTTCATCGGTAGCGATGCTCTTGCAGCCACTGAATCCAGGAATGCCCCTATGAATTCTAATTGCTGCTTTGGTGTTAGTGATGACTTCTGAAAGTTTATCTTTAGGCCTAGCTTCTGGAATTGTGTTACTGTGTGTTGCATTGCCCACTTAACTTGCTCCATGGACATCACTTTTATTAGACAGACATCTAAATATTGATACATAATTATGCCACACTTGTATTAGTGTGCAGTGACTACCACCAACAGTTTTGAGAAAACTCTCAGTGCTATTGTGATTCTAAAGGGTAGTAGCCTGTACTGATAATGGTCTTGATACACTGTAAATCAGAAAAATCTTCTGTGTGCCAGATGTCTGCTCAAATGAAAGTACGCAACGTATAGGTTGTGGGATGAAAACCAATTCCCCCATTCCAGTGTAGGTATAATTGTTGACAACGTTACCATCTTGAATTTGTGGGTTCATACGTACAGCTTTCTGAAGTCCAGTATTGGTCTTCATCCCCCATTTTTCTTCAGTGTCATGAAAACACCAAGAACAAAATCCCCTCCCTCTGTAATGTGGGGGCACTGGTTCTATAGCACCTAACTCTGGAAGGCGGCTCAGCTTCTGATGTAAGAGCTGTACGTGAGTTGTGTCCCTGAAAATGGATGGGGTAAGGGTTTGATTGGGAGATATAAATGAAAATGGGATGGTGAAACCATCTCTTATGATTTCTAGAAGCCATCAGTCCAATGTGATAGATTCCCATTTGTTTAGCAATGGTTTCAAATGATGACTGAAGGTGGTTTTGTTGTCTATCCTGTCTGGATGCAGAGGCCCATTCATAACCCCAGTCAAATTTTCAAAACTGCTTTCTTGACAAAGACAACGGCTGAGGTGCTGATTGATTGTTTAGGGTAGACTGTCTTTGGATAATTTATGGTTTGGAGGCTGGAGTTCTCCATATTCACTGGTTCTATAATCGCATCATTCATAGTTAGGGAAATTTTTGATGAGGTGGTTGTGTGCAGAATCTTAAGGAACTTACGACTACTCTGAGATGTTTTCTCTAGAGAAATTTCCATATCTTAAGCCACAATGTTCAAAAGCTCCAGAAATTGTTTGAAGTCATCTGTCTTTCTTGATGACATTGTTGTGATCTTGTCAACCTTCATTGTCGATGAGGTATGAGGCATAACCTCATTCTCAAGGTTTGATGCATGATCACTATCCCACGTTACTGCATCAGTGGATCACTCCAGTGACTGTGAGTAGTGAGAAGGTGAAGGTGAAAGTAACCTTACTTCCCTGATGGTGCTGGCTGTCCCCATTTATGATTTTGGATGTGGATGCCATGCTTACCAATTTTCCCAGTAATTCTGGAATGGCATGGAGGTGTAAAGGCAGCATGGCAGGAACCAGGGATAGATCTGGCGTTTGTTATCCCCCTATTTCCATAACTAAAAGTTCTAAACTCTATAGTAGATAAAATTTCCTGTTTGTCAATTTCATTCCTCTTGCCTGACAGCTGTGACAGTACAGGGGAAGAGTCTAGACCATAGGGAAGAATTGGTGAGTTTTTCTCATTATATTCAGTATGCTTTTTCTTCTCTCTATGTTCACCCCCCACAGGTATTTCATTCGTTGGATCCTCTTGTATGGGGATAATGGAGTAAGCCAGGGAAACCTCTCTCTCCACTCCATCTCTCATTACGGTGCGGGCGTCTGCTTTCTCTTTGGTGCCCACTGTCAGCTACAGCACAGACCTTTCTGTAATCTTGACAAATCCTGAATTTTAAGTTTAAATAAATAAATCAAAATTTTAAATAAACCAACCACCATTCTTGCTCATTTTTCAAGTCAAAATAATCTGAAGCTTTCATATAGTAGAGTAAAAAGCCCTGTAAGGCCAAGCTGTTCAAAAGGGCTGTAAAACTTGGTGAATTTGGCCCATGTTTCAGGATTCTGACTAACAACCCTAGCTAGTAAGTGTTGCTTTGCTTGTCGCTTCACTATGGAACTAATATACAGAGATATGTGGAACCTGGTCATCTGAGCCAAGATATAGTGCAACATCATTTGCAGCAAAGCAGAAAGTCACCAACTGTATAGTGCAAAATGTACTTCCTCAGGAGAGTGAGAGAGCGCGCTGCAAATGGTTCCACTACCATATTGCCTTGAAAAGAAAAGAAAAGAAAAGAAAAGAAAAGAAAAGAAAAGAAAAGAAAAGAAAAAAGAAAAAGGATTTGGTTTGTATTGTTCAAGAGATTTGTCTGGAATGCATTTCACTTCTCTACCAGCCTTGAAGAGCTTGAGTCAGAGTTTAGCCATCACATGCAGCTCCTGTGTATGATGTGACATAAAGCTGTGATGCCATGATACGAACATTACAATGCAATGTCAGGCTGCCATTCTAGGATTACCGATTATCTTTAGAAACCAGGGTTTCCAGTCACTACAATATTTATTTTCTCTTCTCATCTCTTTCTGACTGTTCTCTCAGAAACAGGAGTTTTTCTCCTCTTCTCCTTCCTTGCAACCTAGAAAGGTAAGGAGAATTCAAGATAGCTTCTATCTTTGCCAACTGCAGTAAATGATGATTAAGCTAATGTGTTACACCAAAGCCACATGTGGAGACCCAAAAAGACAAAGTAGCTCAACAGACACAGGATCTAATTCTTCATTGCTCTGTACCTTATGCAATTATTTACATCTGTGCAAAGTGAATGGAAAATATTACCGATTTAAAGTGGTAGTGCTGGACATCCACTTTGTACTAATATAAACAACTCACAGTGGACAGGAAAATTAGGCTCAAAGACTGAGTATCACCATTCTACGTACTGAGGGTAAGAACACATGCTTTCTCCTCTGCAATGAATGCCTGATAGACTCAAATAGATGATCACAGATCCTCAAAGTTTTGGGGAGCTCTGATAATTCAGTACCACCCCAGACAGCAGTCTGAATGCTTATCCAACTCTTCCCAAAACTCTCACCAGAAGAGATTCCTTCATCAGATTTCACATATGTCTCCATTCTGAATCAGATAAAATGCAGCCAACGTTTTCCTCACTTCTTGCACTGGGTGACCTCTAGACATGCAGAGGCCTTTTTTTTTTTTTTTTAATGAGCCAAACCTTTCAAAAACGATTTTGGGATCAAGTTCCAAACATTTTCCATTGCCTACAAACCAGCCCAGATACACAAATTTTCAATGCATGAAGTAAACCCCTTTTCCTTCTCACTGACCATTTGCTAGGGAATAAAGTTTATGACTTCACATATATGCATTTCTTTCTAACTGGGGTGGATCAAAGATTGCCAGTTCTCCATACCTGAGTCAAACTGGTGTTGGACAGCTGTAAGTAAGGCCAGGACTCAGTCTCTGTGTTTGCTTTTATCATTTTTCCTGTGGTTTCACTCATGTGCCAGGGACAGTTAGCCCTTTAGTAAAATGATGTCAATGAACTGAAAAAAACTGTTGTTGGCTCCAGCAGGAATAGAGTTAGACCAATTACTCCTTTCCCATGCAGTATTCAGCTGCAGTCAAGACACAGAACCCAATGCTGTGAGGAGGAGGGTTATCATACTTGACATCCGTATCTGTTCTTCAGCTTCAAGTCTGAAAAAAGTCCCAAGCCATACACAGCCACGCAAAGTATATATAGGCTTATTAGTTATCTATAAAACTAGCAGTAATGTGAAAGGTTGGACACGTTGACAATACATTGATGTTTTCATTTGACACAGCTCTAGGAATAGCAAAGGACTTTTTTTTAGGATGGCTCTTATTTTAATAGCAGATAAATATGCATGATCTTAGTTTCATGACAGATGTCAAGAATACTGAAAGGTAGTATAGGGAAGATAATTTTATTGCCATAGCAGCAGGAGACACCTTGTGTGATTAATGGATCTCCCTTTTCTAGTTTACTTTTTTTTTTTTTTTTTTTTTTAAGATTGCTGACAGGAAGAAAGAAATGTCAAAATGGGTGAATATCCATGTGCTACTGTGCATGGTATTATGACTGCTACAAAAATTATTCTTTTAGACTAAAATTAAATACAAAAATTGAATATAAATGTTACCAATTAGATACATTGACAAATGCCAAAAAAAAATTCTAATGGAAGATTAAAACACAGGGTGTATGTGCAACATTTGTGTAGAAGAATAAATATAGGTAAGGACACATCACAACTCAGAAGCAGAGACTTCAGTTTGAGGTATGATTTTCCTAAATCTGTATTAGTATGTGTCACAACAGGAATGTAAGCTACATGTAGCTCTGCATGGAATTTTCTCAGTAGCTACAAAAGATAAAAAGGACTAATCCTGAGTACAGGCTCTGCTAACTTTATTACCCAATGAATGACTTTGAAAGGAGAGCTAGGACAAGACAGGATCTGGTTATTTAAATGATTTTAGAGCCACTACGCTAAAAGCACCAAAAATCTGTTTCATCTTTACCTTTCACTTTATTTTGTTGTGAAAATGTTCAAACTGTATTAGCACAGCTTCTGAATGTAATTGTCCCAAAGTCTATCATATACCATGGTAAACAGAAAATTTAGAAAATAAAGGATTGGATTGTCCCAACCTTTATTCTTGTAAGCTCAAGTTTCAGGAAGAGTAAAAGCTATCCCTTACTCCCTTACTTAGAGGTGACTTCAGTATGCTCCAGAAGAGTCTACTAGCTTGCTTTCTGTGACTAGGTCACACTATAACAGCAACTCAAAATAGCTGTTAAAATTCAAACACTCATCTTCCTCTATGTGCTGTTGCCCAGTGTTTGAATCTTAACAACTGCTTTGATTTCCTGTTACAGAGTGACCTGATCCATGACCTACATTTCCCTGCATTTATTTCCTTCTATAAACTCTCCCATCTTCAAAGTGTCTGACAAAGTGGGATTTTCTCCCATGAAAGCCCATGCAATAAATAAATTTGTTAGTCTTTAAGTGCCACAGGACTCCTTGTCTGTTTTACTGTACAAGAAAAGTTCCTGCTTCTAAACGCTGACGTGACCTAGCTTTTCTCTAAGGATGTATACAAAAAGTTAACTCCAAACTGTTCTAAGTGATGGCCTGGAATTTCATTTCAAAGAAGAGAACATCTTTGGAAAAATCATACTTCAGACCGAATCTTATATCTTCAGCCTGGATCTCCTCTGCAACCAACTGCTTACATTTACTTCCTTTGGGTAAACACTTGTCATCTTCAAGTAGACCGATATCTTTCAGCTCATTGGATGTAAAGTTCTGCTTTGTATGAGAAGATTCAGCTCCAGTTGGGAACCCATGGGTCATATTCTGCCCATACTTCTAGGACCACCCTGAAGTTACTGGGGGTGCATGAGCATAAAGGATAGAATTGGGCCCACTAAATTCCTTTTGTTAGCAGACACAGATTCAAATAGATGTTCCCATGAAATAATACCCTTCATAGTACATAAGAATATCTATTTTCTTTTTATTGACAACTAACCCAGGAAGGGGAATAGAGGAGGAAAAAAACAATAAAGTAAAGAAACAAAAGCCTAATTATAAAAGTAAACTCATAGCAATGTCAGCCAAAGTTCAGCCAGCTCCTTTACTAAAGATGTCAGTAGTCACAGCACAAATTGTATGGCAGGAGCAAAAGCGCACACAGTTGAAACAAAGGAAGCTATGCATACTTGCATGACAAATAATCTCATTAAAGAAACAAATTACACACTGCCAACAGAATACTGTCTGCCTTAAACATCTATGGTGCCATGGGTTTTTAGATCAACCCACTTCATATGTCAAGAGTATTTGAGCTTGCATAATTGGCGCAAAAATAATCCTTTTGTTTCTAGATTGATAGAATCGCTTGTACTGCATCCAAGAACCGCTGGAAGATTAAGTTGGTAATGAGATTGTACCTTTCCCTATTCTCGTTAGTTTGTCAGGACAAATAATTGATGTGCCATTTTCTGTTCTTGCCATGAGAATGGATTAACACTATGGCATTTTCTCTTCTTAAGAAGCTGTTTTCTGAGATGTTTAAAAACAGACTTAGCAGTCTAAAAGAGACCCTTTTCTCTCGAGAAAATGAGAGATTCGCTCGCTATTTTTTTCCTGTTTGTATATTTTTTGCTCCCATTGTACTCTTTTAAAGAAAACAGTGTTTTTAGGTTGGCTCATAAAGTGCTATATAATCTTGACCTTTGTATTTGTTTTAGAGATATCCCAGGTTCCCATATCAAAGACTAAGGTGTCTGGAAACATGGTGTACTGCTGACCCACAGCTAATTTAGGTATTTTGTTACCTGTGTAATGACAAAAATGACATAGGACAACCATTTGGATGCTGAAGATATACCTTTCTATTACATGTGTGCCCTAAAATTTATTTTGCATTTTTGGACACTTAACCTGAACTAGTCTAAGGCTACTAAGCCATTCACACTAGGATATACTTAGCATTCCCCACAACTCAGCTTTTCAAAATAGTCATCATTTTTAATAGCAATTTGTCACAAAAGTGCCTCTTTCTTGCCTCCTTGAACAATACTCATCTCACTTTTGCATCAATGACAGAGTTAAGATTCATATCTAATGACCCATCAGTGTAGAGGCAGAAATTTCATATCAGTGAAGGGAGAGTGATTCCTAGTTTTCCAGCCAAGCACACAACACTTGCTTTCAACCCCGGTAAGGAGTGAAGTATAAGACCTTAACATTATACAAGGAAAAGCTGTTCTTCTTTAAATAATGGCCATCTATGTTTCCCATTTCGAAGTAGCACTGATTTCTGACCACTTGGCAAATACAGATTCTGCAGGAGATACTGGACATCCCTTCTTGCTATTTTTCATAAGCACCTGTAGGACTTTTCCACAAAAGATTAAACAACAAATGATATCTTTTCTACAAACAAGGAGTCCCATGGCACTTAAAGACTAACAAAATTTATTTATTGCATGAGCTTTTGCAGGAGAAAATTATACTTCATGAGATGCTTTGAAGATGGTGGAACTTACAGAATGGGATGAAATGAGTGCAGGGAAGTGTAAGTCATGGGAACAGGTCTCACTGTAACAGCAAATCAAAACAGTTGTTAAGATTTACAGTCTTTGAATCTCTGCAACTGCTTTGATTTGTTGTTACAGTGTGACCTGATCCCTTGACTTACACTTCCCTGCATTTCTTTCCTCCCATTTTGTAAGTTCCCCCATCTTCAAAGCATCCGATGAAGTGGGATTTTTCCCACCAAAGCTCATGTGATATATAAATTTGTTTGTCTTTAAGTGCCCACAGGACTCATTGTTTCTTTTACTGAACTAAACTAATACAGCTTCCCCTTTGGATCTTTTCTATAGTTTTGTTAGACCATCCTATAGAACTCCATAGATTGCTATATCCCTAACAGAGAATTCTATAGAGTAACTTAAAAAGAAAAACCTAATGGAAAGATATTGTTCTGCATTAAACACTATAAGTTTCACATTAATTTAGAACCTTTGTATCATCTCTGTTAAACTCTATAGTTTCCAAATGGAGATAAGAAATGCATACCAAAAATGTGCCATCTATTGGAGTTTATTTGCTGAGTTCAAGTGACTTGCGGTGCAATAAACAAAATATCCAAAATTACATCAGTAGTTTCAAACTTGATGGCAGTCCTGAAATTTTAAACAGTCAATCTAAAACTTACCATACTCAACATAATCCATCTTCACAAACTGATTTGAAAACTAGTATTTTATCCCTATGGATTACTTTGAATTTACACATATTCCAGATCTTTTGTTTATCAGTTCAATAATCCATTCCATTGAGGAAAGCATTTAAGAATATGCTTACCTTTAAGCACATGATTAGAGGTCTGGAACACTTGACTTATGAGGGAAGATTGAAAGAGCTAGGTTTGTTTAGTCTAGAGAAAAGGAGACTGAGATTGGACAAGATAACAATTTTCACATATGTAAGAGGTTGTCAAGAGAAGGAAAGAGAAATATTGTTCTCCTTAACTGCTGATGATAGGACAAGAAGCAATGGACTGAAATTACAGTAAGGGTGGTTTAGGTTGGACATTAGGAAAAAATTCCTAACTGTCAGGAATAAATTGCCTAGGAAGGTTGGGAAACTCCATCATTAGGAGCGTTTAAGAGCAGGTTAGACAAACACCTGTGAGGGACAGTTTAAGAGGGTACTTGGTCCTGCCATGAGTGCAGGGGACTCTACTTCATGACCTCTCATTAACCCCCCTTCCAGTTTCTATGATTCTGTGCTTAGCACTATGCTTAGGATTGATTTAACTATATGCTTAAGAACTTTACTGAACTAGCTTGTGTCTCCCTATTTCATGCTCCCCTGTTTTTGGCAACTTCAAAAGCGTAGGGCTGTACGCAGTGATTTATCCATAACCAAGTTAGCAGCATGCTTGCTCTCTAAAGGCAGTTCTACACTTTTGTCCAGTTCAAGGACATGAGGGATTACAAAAACTCCTGAGAGATGTATGGCAGAGCAGTGTTACGCCACTTTTAATATTTTAAAACACAAATTATTTTTACAATTCATTTTCCCTATGTTATTTACTAGTTACTTAAGACTTTTTACTCACACTTTGGCAATAGTATGGACTATTGGTAGGTAGAGCCTGAGTTATTTCAAACCTAAAACTGTTTACCTACCAGCATTCCCAACTTTAGTAAAGAGCGCTGAGATAATCTAGGCACATGCTTAATTCATGAAGATCACAATATCTCAGAGATCTGAGATAGAAGACTTGTCGTTGCAAACTACCATAAAACTTTACTTCACAGAAAAATTTCAAAAAGCTTTGGATTTGTGGTGCTTATATTACTGTTGTCATAACTTACCCACTTTTCTTTTTGAAAACCTTTCAAAGTTTGGGGGGTATTTTTTTTCCTTAAAATAAAATGTTTATACATATTTTATGTACCAGGACAAGGAATGCCCAGAGGTTTATCCCTCAGGCGTGTACCACATCAAAGAAAAGTCCACCTGCATATAAAGGCAAGACCAGTTAATAATTTACAGCTTCCATAATGCAACAAAAGTACCTGCTAACAGTTTTACCCCCAAATAATACCTGCAGCTGATAAAAAAGGAAATGACGTCTGGATAGTTTCTTTGTTTTTGTTCGCTTATTCATAAATAAATTAGTTATGAGATGATCTTATTAAACTAGCTAGTAGCCCAACATTTAAACTTTTTTGTCTGAATTTGCTTGCAGGGATTATAAAATTCTGGCAGCTCTATAACTGAACAGATATACAGCAGAAGGGGCAAATTAGCAATGAAAAATCAATTAGGAGAGTGTAAATTCAAAAATTCAATCAGTGTATAAAAGTCGTCTGATTAAAAAGAAATATAATGGGGTCTAGTCTCCTTTCAGTTGGCTAGACGGGTGTGTGTGTGTCTGTGAGAGAAAGGGAGAGTCCCTTCAGTTGAATACTGAAGTTTCCTACAGTGGTTGAGACAAAACGGGTCAAATATAAACAATCACAAAGGCTCTTTAAATATTTTCTATATTTTTACATTGTATGTAGACACATTACTTTATTAAATATATCTTTGTTGTTTCCATGCCTTTGAATACAGGCTCCGATACCTGTAAACAAAACTTTCCTGAGTTCAGTTTCTCAGTGGGGGGATCATTTAAAGTAAAATAAATCTAAAATTTATCTGACTTTTCACATTTAAGTCATATATTTGTTCTCCAGTATAACACCTAATGCTTTTTTTCATGAACAACTGGTGCATGGGCTTGGCCATCAGACCAATAGCTGACTTTTGAGCCATGTATTTGACTTGTTAATTTAAAAACACCTGTCTCTTAATTAAAATATTTGTTATCTCGACAGTGGAGAGAAGCAAACCACTATGAAAGTAAAAACTGGTCTAAACAGACATTCTTCAATGGATACCAAACCAACTCCTGCTCCTCCCCTCCTCCCTAGGCTTCAAAGTTTTCTTTTAGTGCACATAGCATTCTTCTCTCTGCTAAACTATAGTAGCTTCCTGGTGTGTGCTTTCAGTCAAATATTGGCTGCTTCTATCCTAACAATGGCTGTGGAAGGGAGCTGAATGGCACAACATCTGCATTTTTTGAAAGGCAATAGGGATTGTACTCCTAACCCTTTAGGCACTTTTGAAAGTCTTCTCTTCTGTCCAAAGCACCGCAGCCATCCTTTGGGAAAGAAATGTGTAGAACTGAGTATGAAAGATTTTTAGAGAACCCCAACCCTGTCCGAGATTGGGATTGGTTCAGGTTCTTTTAAACGTACAAACACCCAAAAAGTTTCACAAATGGTCATGAACCTGAGGAAACGTTACCCATAAAGCATTTTTCTTGTCCATACTTCCTGTATGTCCCACAGCTGCTATTCCCCATTTACTCTCCACAGTCTTCCCATCATCGCAGGGCCTGAAACTTACCCTCATCTCCCTAAACTTTACCTTAGATGTTTTGAGTTAAGGGGTTGCCTGCTTCCTTCCACCTTTCTGGAGACAAGAGAAGAAGGGAATCACTTGAATCCTGCTGCCAACCATCTTCTATAGGAGCCTGCTGTAGAAATGTCCCATAGTCCCTAGCACACTGTAGCTCAAAAATAGTGAATTAAATAGAGATTAAACAGTGAACACATACTAGGGGCCACCTGACATCCCAGCCAGTATGCACTAACCGGGTTGCTGTCTTCCCTGACCCCACTACATTGTTAGTAAGAGGATCATTCTCCTGCCCCTAACAAACATAGTAAAGGAAGAAGAAGCCATTACTAGCCACATTATCCTCACTCCATTTTTGGGGAAAAGTGGCCAGTGGGTGCCGTGAAAAAATGGAGGGCACCATCCACTCTAAAGAATGAGCAGGACATAATGAAGATTTGTCTGGTAATACATAAGATGGGCAGAAGGGAGAGGCAAGGGTTCTTCCTGATAGTTACCAGTACCTGTAGGGCTCAGACTCTAAACAAGCTTCCAGGCATATATCAACTGCAAAGCACTGCAATCAGACTTGGCTAAGGTTCAGTTTGTGTAGACCGCATTAAATGAGCCTTAAAGCATTTTGTATAGTCATAGGAAGTTGGTATATGCATGAAAGATACTATATTACAAAATTATCTAATCAAGAATCTAGCAAGAATCCTAGCAGACATTGTGTTGAGGACTTTAATGCTGCATTAATGTCTCTAGTAGCATAAATGTACCATACATCATTGTACAGTAGTCAAGTTAAGAGTTTGTAGTGCACTGTGAAATGGCATAGCTTTACTTTAATCAATATAGTAACTGTACTGAGACATTTTCAGCAATGTGTATGGTGAATGATCATCACAGAATCTGCTTTGGGGGACATATTGTCTTGACAGTGGCTACAGTTCACATACAAGTCCACAGGCTGTAACTTTTAGAAAGAAAATGGAAAGGAAAGATTTAATATGCTTTAATTTACATTGGTAACATTCCAGCAAACTGGCATGAACAGATACTGTCCTTTAAGCAAGCCATACAGTTGGATATTGTGCAGCGCCGCTTATCTTTGATAATGGAGCAAATTCTGTTCAAAATCACAACCTGCAAAACCATGCTTAAGTCACACAAAGTGCAAAAACTTTATCTTGTTTATATAGAAATCATATGGAAAACTTCTATGTATGTCAACATAAGTAAAATTGGGTCCTAACTCAGGCAGAATTTAGTGATCATTGTTCCAGTTGTTGCCTAAAGACAAATCTCTCCTCAGATACCCCCGCTTGAGTTTCTCATTAAAGTCAGTGGGACTTGTATATGCATATCTAGGGTCATGGTGAGACACATCTAAGGTGCCATGCTGCAACACAAAGGGAGGACTTCTCACATGGATATCAGACAAAGCTGGTGGGGGAAGTAATTTGGGAGGTGAGGTGCTCATTGTATTTTGCAGAAGAGGGAAAAAGAATGTAATACATAAAAATAAAATAAAAAAGTAACCTCCATTTTCTTTCAAGAATTCATTTTTGTCTTTTGGGATTTGCATACTGATGTTTGGAGTGATAATTGTTTTTGCCTCACCTCTGGAAAGCTCAGCTGCTGGTCTTTGGGGTCTCCATGGATAAGTGATTAGAATGAGTAACAAAGGATAAAGTCAGAGAGACAATGTATGTTTGTATTTAAAAATATCCTAATATAATGGTATTGCTAGCAGCAGTTTCCCCTTAAAGGAGCTTCTCACAGGAATGATATCTATGTTGATTCTATTCAAAATTTTATACTCTACATTCTGTTTCTTCACTCTATTCTTTGGGAGATAATTTCATCCTTGAGACTTAATGCCATTAATGGGAGTCTAAAACCCATTCACCCATAAATAAATGGAGTTTCATTATAACTCAGTTAAGTATAAATAAGTGACACTATCTACTCTCACAATTTCAACAGACCATTAATATAATGAGTAATTTTTCCCTACTAGAATTCAGATTTCATTTCTAATAGCTACTTCTATGCATTCTTCCAATTTGTTAGGAGATGGTACAGGAACATGTCTGTAATAAGAATTAGAGAGGCCTAATCTATCTACTTGTATATCCTAAGGTTTTATTCTACCACCGTCATGGCCTAATACATATATATTGGATACTTGGATACGTAGGATACTTGTGTTTCCTACAGTTTTACTCTGCTACTGTCATCAACGAATCTGAGCATCTTCCTTGTCAAATTGATTTTTAACAGCAAAGTACTTGGAGGACTTTCTGGGGTCTATGGGTCAGATGAGTATATCCACACTCCTCCTCTCCAAGCTCTGGTATGTGTTCAACATGCAGAAGGATGTCCAATTTCCATTTTACTTTTCTACCATTTATCTTATTTCTCTTTCTACATTTTACTTAGCTTGGACAATAAAATTTGACTAGTCAATGCTACTTTTTGGTTTTCAGGCAAAATACACACATTAATGTTATGTCTTTGGACTGGGTTTCCACTGTTGTAGGATAATGCTTACATTAACATAAATACAAACTTGTTTTGTCATACTTATTTGCTTGGATTTTTTAAGTCTCATGAAATCTTTTCAGCCATTTTAGGGTTTGTAAATCGCAGTTAGCCCCATTACTAGCCATCTCAATCTTTTCTAATTTTGTTGCTGATGATGCTGTTGCTCAATTTTTAAGTTAAGGCACTTTACCGGATATTTCAATCAAAACAGAACAATCTGTTGAATGATTCCACACTGTTTCAGCTATATCTCAGTCTATAGCAAGTCTTCTTATACCATTCGAAGTTTCAGGAACAAGGCACGATGCCTTAATGACTGATCTCACCTAGAAAGGAAGGCTAACCTGGGCAGCTGATCACAAAGAAGTCTGGTCTGGAAGCCAAAAACTCTTGATTTTTATTCTTAGCTCTTTACCTGATTCACTATGGCTATGTTCATACACAGAGGGCTTGTTTCGAAACAAGCCGTTTTGAAATAACTTCTTTCAAAATAACGTGTTATTTTGAAACAAGTTATTTTGAAATAAAAAAACACCGTCCATGAAATAAACAAAAAGCGGGAATCGAAATAGCATGTCCACACTGTGGACATGCTATTTCTGTTCTGGGGCAGGGCACCATGGGAGGTGTGGCAAAATGGCCCACCTGCGGGCCATGTTGCCACTGAATCTCCTGCCATGGGGCTTGTCCCGAGCCCCATGGCAGGGAGCTCAGCGCCCCCTTCTCCCGCCACGAGGCTTGTCCTGAGCTGTCACCTGTCCAGATCTTCCTACAGTCATCACTTTTTTAAGGTAGCCATCCTGGAAAATCCTGAAGAGCATGCAGCTGTCCAATTATATGGGCTCAGGATCATCCCAGGGGGCCTGTTTATGTGTTTTCATACTCCACACGTAGTAACCCTACTCACAGACTGCCTTACCTGATCTTGCTTTGGGCAAGCTACTGTCTCAATTTCACCACAAGCCAATCAACTCCTCAGAATCTCTACAACACCTAGGCTGCTAGCCTCAGTCCCCAGCACATTGCCACAGTCTTTTTTTGTTTGTTTCTTTGGCTTTTTGGTTTTTTGTTTGTTTTTTTGTGTTTCTTGGGCTTTTTTTGTTTGTTTGTTTTTTTTCAAGTATATTTTTGTTCTCAAAACATAAAACTTAGGAAAAACACCAAATAGTTTCTCAGTCCACCCTGAGTTACAGAATCCCAGGGGCTTTTCACCGTAAGTCACAAAGCCAGAAGTTCTGCCTCATTTTATCTTCCGATCTCTCTGGTAAGAGACTTCATGCATGGGGTTGCACATACAAATGTAGGTCCTGGTTAGGTTTCTACCTTGACTTTAGCAAGGCTTTTGATACGGTTTCCCACAGCATTCTCATTGACAAATTAAGGAAGTATGGGTTAGATGCGTGGACTGTAAGGTGGATAGAAAACTGGCTAGAACAACGGTTTCAGCGCGTAGGAATCAATGGCTCCATGTCAAGTTGGCAGGCAGTAACAAGTGGTGTGCCCCAGGGGTCGGTCCTGGGGCCAGTTCTGTTCAATGTTTTCATTAATGATCTGGATGATGGGATAGATTGCACACTTAGTAAGTTTGCAGATGATACCAAACTGGGGGGAACGGTAGACACCCTAGAGGGCAGAGACAGGATTCAGGGAGACCTAGACAAACTGGAGCAGTGGGCCAAGAGGAATCTCATGAGGTTCAACAAAGATAAGTGTAAAATCCTGCACTTGGGACGAAAAAACCCCATGTACTGCTACAGGCTGGGGAGTGATCAGCTAAATAGCAGCACTGGAGAAAAGGACCTGGGAGTCATGGTGGATGGGAAGCTGGATATGAGTCAGCAGTGTGCTCTTGCTGCCAAAAAGGCCAATGGCATACTGGGCTGCATCAGAAGAAGTGTTGCCAGCAGATCAAGGGATGTGATCATTCCCCTCTATTCTGCACTAGTGAGGCCACATCTGGAATACTGTGTCCAGTTTTGGGCTCCCCACTACAAAAAGGACATGGACAAATTAGAGAGAGTCCAGAGGAGGGCAACCAAAATGATCAAAGGGCTGGAGCACAAGCCCTATGAAGAAAGACTGAAGGAACTAGGCTTATTTAGCCTGCAGAAGAGAAGACTGAGGGGGGATTTGATAGCAACCTTCAACTACTTGAAGGGTTGCTCCAAGGAGGAGGGAGCTCGACTGTTCTCGGTAGTAACAGAGGGCAGAACGAGAAGCAATGGCTTCAAGTTACAGCTGGGGCGGTCCAGGCTGGATATTAGGAAAAACTTCCTTACTAGGCGAGTGGTGAAGCATTGGAATAAGCTGCCTAGGGAGGTGGTGGAATCTCCATCTCTGGAGGTGTTCAAGGCCCAGCTGGACAAAACCCTGAGTGGGATGATCTAATGGGAGTGGTCCTGCTTTTTTTGGCAGGGGGTTGGACTAGATGACCTCGTGGGGTCCCTTCCAACCCTATGATTCTATGATTCTATGATTCTAGATTGAAGCACTGAGGGCGAAACACATATAGAAGCTTTAATACACTCACATACTTGTTTTCATGAGTTAAAATTAACTGGGCAAAAAAATTATACAGCTGTATATGGCTTGGAGATTATAAATTATCTCTGCAGGTGTTCACGTTCTCTTCCAGAAGAAGATCTCTGTAAAATAATGCCCTGGTTTGATCTTTTGTCTCTTGCTGTAAACTTGTGAAATGATGGAAGGACACTTGAAGAAGCCTCTCCTGCTTTTATCTTTAACTGTTTCCTGCCACTAGAATCACACTCCCTACTATAATCTGTAATTTTGTGGTTCCCATGCTTCACTTTGGGGGTGGTCTTTAAGTCCACCCAGTATCAAAGGATCATATGAAGAAACTGGGGGGGGGGCTTCACTATTACAAAGACTGAGCTGCTGAATTAGCTGACGCTGTGCTCAGAGAAAACTCTTTTCTATAAAAAGAATACTAGAAATCTATACAATCTAATGTGACGTTTTTATGGGCATCTTGCTGGTGTGTTATGCAGTATCTTTTCTTTAAAGGTCTCATCCCTATTTTCTTATTGCTTCACTTTTGCAAAACTTTTTCGTTTTAGTTCCTTATCCCATTTATGTATCAGAATTTTTCATTGAATAGCATCTGTACCAAAATGAAACTAAACCAAAAACACTACATGGAAGGATCATGTACATGCAGCTGTCTTTGGCCTTCATGTTTCACGTTGGATCCTGGATTTTGCTCTGTTGAAATTGATCTGGTACCTTTTGTAGGATGGGAATAAAAATAAAATAACTCCAGGACTTTCAGAGGATGATAACAATTACTCATGTATGTTACATTCTCAAGAGCCTCACTGAAATTGCAGCTAGGATGTTGATAAGCAACTTGATTACAGCAGGAAACTGATAGGCAGTGGCTTTGTAAATGGTTCTGGATTTCAGTATTTCATGTGGCCTTCCATAGTCAATAAGTATGTGAATATTTTAAAGCTATCTCTAGCATTTGTTGGGCTTTCAGAGGCATTTCAGTCAGTAGAGCAGATTCTTCCTTTTTTGATGAAAAATGCTTAAAGATGAGTTTACACTCCTTGTATTTCAACTCCTTTCATGTCTCTCAAAGCGACAAGGATTTGATAGCGTAGCACTTGGCGGAAAGTCCCCACCTAAATTGGATGCATCCCTATTCTGTTTTTTTTGTTTTTTTTTCCTAATTTCTTTATCATCTTTAAGTTGAAAAGAATAGATTTTCATGGCTGATCCCCTTTTGGAACAAAAATGAAGACCATGCAATGCTTCTCTTATTACCCACCTTGCTGGGCTCAAAGATGGTTAGCCAAATAGTCTGAGGTCTGCTTGACCAGAGCATTCTACTTAAATTATGCCAAGATTCTTAAGAGTCCTTCACAACATTTGCTATTTATGGGTATTGTCACATTGTTAATGGTTGGATAAACAATATTTGACTGGAACTGAATGTAAGATTAATATGGGTAGCATAAAAGAAGTGAAAATCTTCCTTTATACATCATTCAATTTGTATTTCATATAGGCTTCAAGAGTGAAGTTTATGACACTATGGAAATCAATGGCAAAATTCCCTTTGATTTGGTGGGCCTCGGATTTCATCCTACATCTTTTTCCAGCTTCTCCACACACAATTAGTATTTCAGTTAGGATGTCCAGATATTCTGATTTTACAGGGACAGTTCTGATATTCAGGTCTTTGTCTTATGGAAGAGCCTACTGCTCTACAGTTCAAATTTCCATACATGCTGTTTGGTCACCCTAACTCTAAATAACGGATAAATAATTATATTTTATAGTGTTAATATCTCTATGTGGATTTTTTTTTCTCCTCATAGCCTCATCTGAAAACCATTATGGGTAAACAGGTCTCTCAAAAGAAATTTGGGCTTCAGGTACTACATGTCCACCTCCTTCCGTTTCATTTTTTTTTTAAATACAGCTGTTATAAATATTTTTGAGTCCCTGCTATAATCCTCCTCCCCCCCCCTCCTAGCCAGGTCTATCAGCAATGTTATCCATTTAAAATTTGCTGCTGAAAAGTTAAAGTAAATTTAACTGAATTTTGCTTTGAGATGATTGTCATTACTATTCTGCATGGGAACCACTTTAGTCCTGCTCAATAGCTTATGTTCTAAAAACACATCAGTTTTGAACCTGTCAGAGAGACAACCCAGGGCCAAACTGTATAGAGAAACTCATGTTGAGTAGTATTACTACAAGTTAATTGATGTGGGAATTCACTTGGGTAAGTGCCACTCAGTGTAAGAAAGGGCTTGTCCTGTGCTGGCAGGACACAAGGAACCACTTTGTATAAAAGACAAAATTTTATGTCTGCTAAACTCAGATCATTTTGGCAGCCACCTTTGCCAGTGATCTATGAAGGAAAGCAGGAAACTGGCAATAGGAAACTAGAAAAGTATTTGAGGTAAAGGAGGATGATTTGATTTAAAAATGTTCATGCTGACCAAGATTTTCAGAAATAGGTGCATAAAATTAAGCCATAAAACCCCTTTGACATTTTCATCAGTAGTCTGATATTCAAACCATTCACCCTGAAATCAGCAGGAAATGTTCCAGGTTCAACACTTTTAACAATATAGCCCACTTATTTAGTACCCTAACTTTATATTTAGAAAACCTTGGCCTCTGATTTTCTCTCTTTCAATCTCTGGAAGCAAACTACATTTTTTAAAAATGGTTTGGTTATTCTCTAAAATACCTTGTTATGATTATAGACAATTGCAAAAAGCATGGGTTCATAGATCAGGAGGTTAATTATGTGGTTACATTAGTTACCTTTTTGACTTTATATACATGGAAATTACTACAATTTTTTTAATGTAATTTTGTTGCTTTATTTATCTAGTACAAAATCCAGTAGGTTAACTGCTGTTGGTTACTTTGTATTCCCAGTGCAACTGGGGAGAGCCACAGAAGACCAGATTCTGCCACCCTCAGTCACATGCAGAAACATTTTACTCCAGACTGTGTTGTTGATTTCATGAAAGCTACTAGAGAAGATAGGTGTTCCTGCATGAGTAAAGGTGACAGAATCTATCCTGATGTAATTAACTGAAGGCACTTTATTACAGAATGTAACCCAGTAAGAGATTTTAACATCTGATACAATTCCATTCTGATATATTTCTGTAAGAGCTCTCAGATCATTGAGGTCTAAACGTCAGATGCAATACAGCATATAGACATAAGACAAGGTGAAACCCATTGGTCTTTGTATGTTATGTAACCCCATTGAAGGGCCCTGCGCAGGTACAAGTATGTGGATCTACATATAATCTGCATCTGCAAGAAATGATTCACAGATCTGCACTGAATCCGTGGATGCGGATCTCTGTCAATTTGCAGGGCTCTACATTGCTGTGCCCGATCCGAAGAGAATGTTAATCTGTTCTAAGTACCAGCCCAAAAGCCTGACTCTTTAGCTCAAACTGTGAAAGCTCATGCCTTTAAGTCTGGAAGCCTGAGGTTCAACCCCTCACATGTTGGCCGTCACAGAGGCATATACAAATATTAATATGGGAAGTTTAAAATGTTGTGTGATTTGTCTCTGTAGCTATACGTTGCAAAAGACTCTGCACTTCTGATTTAGAATATCAAGCAGATAAAACATTTGTGTCTGGTGCGACGAAGAAATGACAGGGCCACTATCATTTCAGATGCACAGAATAAGTGTTTTTCAAAATGTAAGAAAGAGAAACCTACTATTGGACTGCTTGAATTGGGCATTGAACTTTCACAGCATTTTACCACTGAGAGTGGTAAATCTTTTCTTACTTGACATTCTCATAGCATATGTTTGGGTCTTTTTTAATAAGACGCTCTACTAGCAGAGTGCCCAGAATAGTTACCACATATTATTTATAATTGCCATTGCTTTTTGCTTGCATTTTTCTATGAACACATTTTGATAACACCCTGAGATACCGATCAAAATAACTGATCTTCAGTTGCTGCTGGATACTGGTTCCTCTTTACCAGAAACATGCATATATAATTACATTCTTACTCATGTTTTTAATAACTGTAATTGGTAGATGTCTTTACCATCCCACATATGAGAGCTGTCTGCTTAACATTTGCCATGTGTGTCCACTCCTTGCTATCTATCCACTTGGCATGTGTTACATAAGTTTTCTTTCAGCTAATCGTCTTTTCAGCTGTATCAGTTTCATCCAGGTTTCTTTACACATGAACTGTCTGTCTGGCTTTCTTGGCTATTTATATGTCTCTATAAATTATCTCATTACTTGTCATTATTTAGCTTTGTCTAAAGAATAGCATATAAAGGAAGCTTAAGCAAAAACAGTTGTAGATTTATACACACAGCATGCCATCTAGTGACAGAACTGCAGAAACCAAGAATGAATTGCATCAGGTTTAATTTCAGCAGAAACCTTATTTATCTTTCTCACAGGGATACTCCAAAATTAAATGCCCTAAGGCAAAGACAAATATTTACTCTCATCTCCTCATATATATTGGCTCTATAAATAAAATAAGCAGATCAAAACAGGCAGTGTCTCCTACAGGTAAAGAAGTTCTCCAGCATGTTTAAAATTTGATACCAAGTTGTTTGTTTTAAAAAAAAAACTCATAGAAAAACAAGCCATTCTCTGTAACTCATCACCTGATGAATGCAAACATTAAAATTTGACAAGCCAGTGGATGTTTCCTAATGTTACTGTCCCTCCATCCAGTATTATCCAACACAACATTCTGTCATTTTAGTTTAAATGATTTAAGTTACCATGTAAGAGTTTAGATCTGCATGTTGTAAAAGTGGTCACAGTATAAATTTTTAAAATTTGTAAAATATTAAGTAATTCTATTACATTTTACATCTTATCTACCATTTTCCAAATCTTTTTCCAAAAAAATATAGTAATTGTGAAATTCAGATGCTGCTGATTAAGATTCTAGTCCAAAACCCATTATAATCATAGGAGTTGTTCCACTGTTTTCAATGTTAAAGCAAACAAGGAGTCCTGTGGCACTTAAAGACTAACAAGTTTATTTATTACATGAGCTTTCATGAGAGAAAATTATGTTAGATCAAGCCCAATCTCTGAATTTTATACCTGTCTAGAGGTCCAGCACCAAACCAAGATGGAAATCAATTTCACCCTAAGTGTGCAAGCTGTATAGAAAGAAAACAAGTCAAATTGAATGGTCAAAGAATGATTTTCAAGCATCCTTTGTGTGGGGTACGTTCTGTGTAACTGTGACTTTTAATACAATAATAACTAGTGATCCAGAAAGTACCTCTTAACTACCACATAGTCACAGGAAAATTCAAATGTGTTTTTTTTTCCATTTCATGAACTGGAGCTGAACTGTAAAATTCTGAAGTATTTAATTGGCAAGTTATTTAATGTCTAATTAATAATCCTCTATGTTCTAGCTGGTATTATTTCTGAAGCTTACCCAAAATGTTTCAGACTTTTTTACTAACTTTCTAAAGGCCAAATCCTCAATTCATTGAATTTCTCAAAAGAAGTTTGAAAACTGTATTCCCCAAAATCAGAATTGCAATGTTATTTGTTTATAACTCTCTATATTTAGTACAGAATATCGGATTCTCCTCTCACTTACTAAAGTGGCTTTCACCAGTAACACCATTGTCTTCAGTGAACTTTCTCTTGAAGCTACCTCTTGGTCTTTATCATTAGGGAATATATAAATTAAACATGCTAAAACCATTTTAATTTATTATTTTCTTTATGCATAAAAAACCTGATAATCTCACTGTTCTTACCAACCAACAGAATTCAGCTTTTGTGGAGATACTCTAGACTCAGCCTGGTGCAAATGATACCAGAAATATATCCATATCAGTAAAGAAAAGGTTAAAATAAAACTCAGCTCTGCCACCACTGAATTTAATTGCAAGAGTCCCATCAGTTGCAATGAGGATAAGATGAGACTCATAATAGCTATGCATATGGATACTGTGTTAAAGGTCTATTTACACTGTAAACTCTTTAAGCAAAGTATGTCTCATTATGTTTGTGTCACATTTGGGGGACCAGGACATAACACAGTTAACAACAAAAATAAAACCCCTTCATTCAGTGTACCCCAAAAGAAGTGCCAGTAGAGTCGGTTGGAACATTTTAACAGAATTGTGCTGTTCCATCTAAATGGAAAGATTTCATAGTGATGTAGGAGATTCCTTAAACTTTCACTGGAAAGGTCATTGGGGTCTGAGGAGATATTCAATACATGGGCCTGGCTTCTGAAACACTCAGGTTTAACTCTCTTTTCTGCCTAATTTACAGTGAGCTAGTATGAAAAACTCTGGTCTGAAACAAGCAGTGCAGGGATCCAAACCTTCATTTCCTACATCCCAGGCCAGTACGCTAACCACCAGACTCAGGTATACCACAAACACACCACTCCACACCATGAACAGGAGTCCATTTTCTTGAACAAAAGCCTTTGCTTTCATTTCAGTGAAGATGAAAACAAATGAGGAAACCTAAAAAGTTGCCATGAATCAAATTTCAAACAGAATTAAGCCCCAATTCTTTGTGTAAATTTTTCTTTGCCCTACTCCTTTCACACATATGCATGCCCACATAGGCAACTGCAGAGTTTGCCTCTACATTCTTAACATAAATCAGCACATAAAAAAACAGTGCTGATGTCTATCTATCTCATGTCCCCTTCTCATGGGTGAGTTAGAAGAGGTAGCAGTCTGTTACTATTGACACAAATGAAGCTACTACTTATGTTCAAGTACTAAACGTCTGTTTTGAAGCTAAAGGGCATAAGCCTCCACTGAAAACCCATAAAGAGGGGTGGGATGAGATCATGACAATAATATATGTAAATAAATAAACCAAACAATGGAGTCATTTTAGTACTTCTTGGTATATTTTCAGTTACATGTATTGTAAATATATTCTTTAGCATTCACACATGACAGCCTATAGGTATTTTGTATTATTACTTCTCTGGTGCTGAGTTAATTCTTTTTCAAGAACTGTAATATTCATGCTCTGATAAGTTATTATGTATCAAAGCATTCTTAAAATAATTGCCAATATACCAAAATCCCATAATTGTTCAAACACAGAATACAGTATAATAGTACTTCAAGAAACAGCTTTCCTGTGATTGTCTGGATTAATGTTAGCAAAAACAACAATAGAGATTCATGTAATTCATGAACAGCTATGTGAGTTAACTCTACAGCTAAGACACTCCTGCATCTATTTAAACTCATCCTATTGCCATATGAATGCATAACGCAACACACAGCCCACACTGCATGGGCATCGCTGGTGCCAGCCACAAGGGAGCATGAGCCCTGAGTGTCCAAGTCAGCGTCCTGGGCTGCAGCAGCGCAGGTGCAGAGCACCTATACTTGCCTAGAGCTCAGATAGGGCTGGCGGGGGCAGGCTTTTTAAGTGTCCTGCTCTGCACCACGTACTGAGGCATGTGGTGCAGAGCACGGAGAAAGAGGAAAATTTAAATCCCTCTTTGCAGATGGGGGAGAAGGTTGAGGCTGGCAACATCTGGTCCTGGCCCAGGACTAGCAGCAGCATCTGACCCAGAGGCCAGGACCTGGCCAGCAGCAGGAGGACCTGGGGACAGGAGCTGGATCCAGCCCCATCCAGGGACCTAGCAACTCCAGGAGCAGGAACCAGGGCCACCAGCGGTTACAGGAGCCAGCTCCAACCAGGGAACCAGCAACTGCAGGAGGCAGGATCCAACCCTGCCAGGGACCCAGGGCCACCAGCAATGGCAGGAGCCAGCTCTGGGCAGGAGCCCAGCAGCACTGGCCTTGCAGCAGGAGCCGGATTGAGCCCAGAGCTGGTGCGGTGGGGGCAGTGGTAGCACAGTAGGAGGGATGCCAATGGAGCTTGATTTTGGGTAGGGGGTGGGCCTGGGGTTGTACCCTGAATGTTGTTTTGTGGTAGTGATGCCCATGAGCATCATCTGATTTAATTATTCTTTGTTTAACTAGCTGTGTAATAGGCCTGAAACACTAAAGAGTAGCTATTTAACCTGGCCTGTGAAGGAATGACCTAAATGCAGTAGAAATGATAGGGCTCCACTTTGTAATGGGGAGTATGACCCTCAAAGGGGTCCATGTGCTTGGGAGAAAGAAGCTCCTGCAGTCACACAAATCCAGTCTCTGTAGAATCTTCTCATCTACAGCCCATTTGCTTGGACTTGTGTGTGATCTATCTGGAAAACACCTATGGCATCCTGTAGTGACTTCTAGTGGCCTGGTGCTATATGGAGCTGCATGCGCTCACCTTTCTTTAATTTCACTGAGAGAGGGACAGAGATGGCCAAAGACAGGGACCTATCAGGTTGGGTAGGGATAAAACCGTTCAGAGAAAAATTCAGCTGTGTTTCACCTCTGCACCTGTGCTGCAAAATAAAAGCTAGTCTCTGTGTTCCCACCTGGACTCCATGTGTGTGACCAAAATTTAATTCTTCTTTCAGGTAATACACACAGAGTATGAGGAGCACAATATAAAAACCATTCAAATCTGAGCACTAAAAGAGCTAACAGCATAAGACAGCATCCTCTAAAGCATCTTCATCAAAACCAAATATTGCACATTAGCTTAGGAATGAAGGTCAGCATTTGGATGTTTATTTTAAATAGCCAAAACTACAGCAGGGGACCCACACCCAGGACATGTAACCAATTGTCCCAATACTATTTCCTCCAGCTTTACCTGGTGATGGTGTCTTGTAAGAGACGGTGCAGACTGCTCAGTTCTTTAATGGATTAATGTCTTTTGCATTGCTTCTCTAAAAGCCTAAGCTCTCCTTTGGTAAGGGATATGCCTCCTTCTCACACAACTTGGCAGCAAAGAGTAATGCACAAAGCTGCTTCCTGGGACTGCTATTGCCTGGGAAAGTATTAATCAAAATGGCTTCTGCTAGCACTCCTGAGCATGTTCAGTAGGCTTAGCCAATGAGCCAACAGGTACCCAGCACAGAGCGTCTCATGAGGCCAGTCTGAACTAATCCGTGTAAAATGTGAAAGACAAGAGGAAATAAATGCCTGTTGTTTGAAAATAACAGTGAAAATGATCCACACACATTCTTCATCTAAAAAGTCAAACTTTTAAAAATCTATTTCCAGTTCATAAAAATTCTCAAGCATTTTTGCCACAATAAAGAAAACCAAAATGCTGTTGCTATATTTTACCCAGCTGCTCTAGGGAAGTCTTGTTCTCAGAGTTGTGACTGTTAGGTCTAAAATATGAAGCAACTTTGATTTCTCTGGGGACAGGTAAATGAAATAAAAAAGTGAGTTTGTTCTGTAGTACAACTAAACCACAAAAATCTAAAATAGCCAAGTAAGTCCTAAGAGAAAGAAACACATATGCTACTTTTCTACTGTTAATATAAATTATCAAATAAAATAGTCAAATGACCTCTCCTGTATATGTAACACAGAATACCTTACTGTTTGTAGGGACGTGCTGCAAGGCAGTTACAATTTGATATACCTATCGTGAAAAATTCCTAGTGCCATATGAAGTTAAATTGATTTCCTCCAGTACATTAATCAAAGCATCTTTGCCCACTCACACTATATTGTGGTATTCATATGAAGTGCCAAGAGTGTTCATGAGTTCCAGGTGGCAATTATTTTCTGTTCTGATTAGAAGACAGGATGAAAGAAAATGCCAGCAGACAGAAAAAAATGGTAAAATATTCCTGCTCATGCCTTCACTACATCACTGACTGACTTTTGGAATCAAACATTAGCATGATGTCTCTGTTTATGACCTTCTGCAGTAACAGTGTCTCAGAGATACGTTACCACACTCTGAAATGAGTACTGTTCAGATAATCTTATTTAAATATCATAGCTCACCAACCAGAAAGGGATATTTTACTTAGCATTAACATTTGTATGTGGCATTGCATTTATACACACTCTATGTTAATAATATTCATCACTGTCATAAAGCATTTTATTCACAAGTTACAAGCCAATACATTTGGAAATGTACAAAATGTTTTCATGGATTATCATATACAGTTTTCCTATGAGAAAAGACTAAACATGTGTGCCATGTTAAAAAAAGATCAACAAGCTTGATTGACACCATCTTGGCTGAGGCACCAAAGACTGATCTCTGAACTGCTGGAACCTTAAAAAAACAAAACAAAAAACCACCCTCATAGGCTACCACAGTTTGAATGAAACAACCAGGCTTTCTTATGAGGGCTGTTACAGATTCCTAGCCTCTTTGGTTAGAAAGGAAAGTGACCAGTAATACATTCACCCTTGGGTTAATACAATAAGGTTTCAAAATAAAACTTGTCTGCATTACTTAAATAAATAAACCTCAGGCTTGCACAAGGTTATCTGCATACAATTAAACTTGGAAGTTGTGTATAGTAAAAGTAGTGAGAGTCCTGTGGCACCTTATAAACTGAAAGATTTCTTCGAGCATAAGCTTTCGTGGGCTACATCCCAGTTCGTCAGATGCATGAAGTGGAAACTACAGTGAAGTTGTATTTATACATGTGCCAGAATGGAGGAGGGCAAGTGTTAGCAAAGTCAATTCAGAGAGCAGATGGGGCCCACTCACATCAGTAGATCAAAAGGAGAGAATGCATGAACAGATGATTCACTTTTTATAACTGTTGTAAGTCTCTATTCAGACCCAGCCTGATGGTGTCAAACTTGCAGATTAGCTCCAACTCTGCAGTTTCACGCTGAAGTCTGTTTTTGAAGTTTCTTTTCTGAAGTATGACAACTTTCAAGTCTGCCACTGAGTGTCCATGGAGGGTGAAGTGTTTTCCTATTGGTTTATGGATGTTGCCATTTTTGATATCTGTTTTGTGTCCATTTATTCTTTTATGTAAGGACAGTCCAGTTTGCCCAATATGCATGGCAAAGGGGCACTGCTGGCACATGATAGCATATACCACATTAGTGGATGTGCAGGTGAATGAGCCCCTGATGGTGTGACTGATGTGGTTGGGGCCCATGATGGTATCCCAGGAGTCAATGTGTGAGGTCGAAGCATCTGACAAAGTGGTATTTTCTCCCATGAAAGCTCATGCAAAAAATAAATCTGTTATTCTTTAAGTGCCTCACGACGCCTTGGTTTTTTTGCTTAATTAGTAGAGCACTGCAGATCTACAGGTATTTGCATTAGCTGCTGCCTCTGCCACAGCTGCAAAGAGCAGTGACAAATGTTAAACAGCAGAATAAAGGAAGTGTTCCAGCCAATCCCAGCTCAGCTCTGCTTGTGGTCTGCCAGCCAATCAGCAACAGTCACTCATGGGAGCTGAGTTTACTTACTAGTCCTGCCTCTGACTCAAGGAATCCCATCAGCCAGTCCTCAAACTCCACCAATTAGCTGCTGATGGGCAGCTTCCCCCCACCCCACCTCCACTGCCAGCCACCCAATTAGATGACTGGTAACTGCCACTGAACAGCTGAGTGATCTCAGTAGATCCAGCTTCCCTAGCACAGGCAAAATAAAAGTTGTAACCAGAGCCAGGGGAGGCTCTAAATGGCATTTGAAGCTACTGGCGACTTCTCCTTCGACCCCAGCCTAGTCTCAGCCACAGGTTAAAGTAAACCAGAATGCCCCAGAATACAACTGTGAGGCCCACAAATTTGAGGGGCCAGAATTATGGGGCCCTGAAAAATAGAAAAATCAGGCAATGTTTCACCCTGCCCTGGTCCAGGAGCTGTGGCCAGGGTGGGGGATTCTTCAAATCTCCCACCCTGAGCATTCTCAGATGCATGGTCAGGGTGGGAGCTGCCTGGCCAGGGACCATGAGAGGTCATTGACTCCAATCCTCTGCATTCATGCCAGGACCAAATACCACCTGGGGGGCGCGGAGTACAGAATGCGAGGCTGGGATTTGGCATAAGGGTACAGAGGGGACAGCGTGTAAGAACAGGGCAAAGGTGGGGGATGGAGAAGGTAGTATGTGAGGAAGGGATGGGGGTAGATGGGCAGAGGGGGCAGTGTGTAAGGCCAGAATCAGGGCCAGGGGGTGGCAGAGGCAGAGTGTGAGGCTGGGATTGAGGTCATGAAGGTACAGAGAGGTGGAGGGGCAGGGTGTGGAGGCCAGCATTGGGACCAGTATTTTTATGGAGTGATAACCAATGTGTATGGTACTGAGAAGTGGCTGCAAATGCCTGTCTGGGCTGGGGCCTGCATATGGATGAAGGGGCCTGGACAATATGAGAAGGGGACCCAGAGATTTGGCAACTTCTGATGCCTATCACATTATACTTTAACCACTTGTCTCAGCTCAGCAAAGATGGTGCAGCCAGACAGAGACTCTGCTCCTATAGTCAAAGCAGGAGATCCTGCAAGGTGGGTGTGGTGCGGATGCAGATGGACATATAACCTAGTGTGTGGATCCTGGATGAGATACAGGCTGACATTGAACGGATGTAGATCCACATTTTTGTATCCATGCATGCTCTATTAATTAGCACTTAAACTGTGGGTTGGGTTTGTGTCTTTGTTCTTCAGCAGGGTGAATTTCACTTAGTACAGAACAAATATTCCTGTACTACTGTTTCTGAGAGCAAAGAAATTTTAAATGTGATGTGATGTTTGTGGAACTGAAAATGAATACTATGAGACTTTAGTGGAAATGTGTAGATATGCATTACATGATTTTGCCTATAATGATGACATTGTATGTGGAGTCACTGCTAGAGCCAAACTTTCCCAACAACTGAAGATGAAGATCTAGGTTTATAATACAAGTCCATTATTATTTAAAACTCCAGAAAAGATTTAGATTTCCTATTACAAGATGTGGTTAAGTATTATGTTTCTGTTATTATTTTTAAATTAAAATATAATATTGGATTTAATAGTAGGATTTTCATAAATTTTCAAAAGTTTTGGGTGGGCTTTGTAAAGTTTGCATATTCATTTGTGTTTGTGATGTCAAAATAACTAAGTTTAAAATTCATTGCACACTTTAAATTTATCATAAAAAGAGGGCAAATATTGATCCTACTAGTTAAGAATATGCCTTTTCTTGCAGTGAAGACAAAGGGCAGGTGTATCCAAACCACAGCTCATGAGCTGCAAGCAGCTGTTGAATGAAAAAGTGTGGCTCGTGGAAGAACTCAGCTTATACATGGGTCAGAGAAAGAGGAAAGCAGCCCCAGCCTAGGAGTTTTAAATCTGCTCAGGGATGGAGGGGAAGCAGTATCATGGTCGGGGACGACTGGGAGAAGCATGGCATGTTTAGATTTTCTCGTAGGCCCTAATGTGGTTTACACATTGTTAAAATAAAATCATGTTTTACAAGTCCGTCTGTACATGATGCTGAATAATAAGAAAGGAAAATACAAAGAAGAAAATAGATTGTTTACTGTATAGGCCTAGTTTTCATGGTAACCTTAAGTAATTATTAGAATCTGGCATTAGTAGAATCAATAGTTGCCCTCTTTTTATGATAAAATTAAAGTGTGCAATGAATTTTAAACTTAGTAATTTTGGAGTAGGTAAAAGTATAGTGGCTATATGCCTCAGTGAGGTTCTTGAAGGTTTAATAATCAACTTGTGTGGCTCTTGAGTTCCATAAGTTTGGCCACCCCTGTCATAGGCAAAGAGACATGACAAACACAAATGAATATGCAAACTTTACAAAGCCTGCCCAAACAGTCAAAACTTTTGAAAGTTTATGAAAATCCTACTATTAAATCCAATATTGTATTTTAATTTAAAAATAATAACAAAAACATAGTACTTAACCACTTCCTGTAATAGGAAATCTAAATCTTTTCTGGAGTTTTAAATAATAATGAACTTGCGTCTGGTGAAGTGGGATATTCTCCCACGAAAGCTCATGCAATAAATAAATCTGTTAGTCTTTAAGTGCCACAAGACTCCTTGCTTTTTTTATTCTTAACTAGCTAACTCAGGTCAAAATAGCAGTGAAGACACAGCAACTTGCCTCTGAAGACAGGTTAGGAATTAACAGTTAAAACCTGCTATTTTAATCTAAAGAGGCAGCCATGTTGGAACTTGTTAATATGCTAGGTACTGACTTCAGCTATTTTAATCTAAGTTAATTAATACGGGTGAACTAGCCCAAGTTAAGAACAGACCTTATATTATCTGTGAAGAGCTACTCTGTTTCTTCCTTTTTTTACCTTCCTCTAGACTGTCTTCTTCTAGTCTCTCTGAACTGATTATTCATCTTTAGCCAGTCCCTCTTAACATACTGGCTGTAATTTTTCTTTGTGCTTATGTAGTTCATGTTACTGTACTTTCTGAACACTTCACTAAAATTAATAAATTTATTCTCAAAGAATGCTTATAAGGGAACATGTACTATTCCCACTTTACAGACGGGAAACAGTCACTCACAGGAAATCTGTGACACAACTGTCAAAAATTTTATAGCAGGGTAGCCAAAATGCTTCTCATGAGCAACATGTAGTGTTTTATAGTTAAACTGAAACTCATGGAGCCCCCACATTTTTCCCTCATTCTCTGCCTAGCAGATGGGGGGGGAGGGGGAAGCATGGGACTTCTGCCTTGTGGTGAAGCGGTGAGATGAGAGCCTTTGTCTAGCATATGACATTGAGATTAAGAATATATTCAATAAGAAGCCTTTCATTCAGATAAAATATTAGCAAATACACATCTGTGGTGGAGTGCATCACAGCCTCTCAAAACAGAGCTTGTCATCACCAACATTTAAGTTACATACAAGGTTTGCACTGCTAAGAGGAAACATCATTTAGCTAGAACTACCAATACCTCTGTAAATCATTTTCCAACCATCAATTTTATTGAGGTTGAAATACAAAGAATTTTACAGCACCCATAAAAAAATAATTTTCAGTATGAATTTTGTGACAGTTAAGCTGAGGTTTTCTTCTGTGAAGACAGAAAGATGGAAGATGGCCTGATAAAACCTCCTATGCGCAAAGATGGAAGATGGCCTGATAAAACCTCCTATGCGCCATTCTTCTTTGAAGTACCTTACATGGAGGACATTCCTACATTCTTCTAAAGTCAGGACTTCTTTTTTTCCTTCTAAAACATAAATATCTTAAGGTTTGTTCTTTCAACATAAGATCATCTCTATGCCGATACATATCTTATATAAGAAGTACCCTTTGATAAGGCCTCTTGCAGATTTGTTTCTCTTTTGACTAAAGCCATTGCCTTTATGACCTGCCATTTGCAGTATATTTTCAACTTGCAACTAAATACTTCTATTATATATTTTCAACAAAGCACAAATCACAATAATTAATGTTCATATGCATTTTGAAACACAGCATAAAGGAAAAGAGTTAAACTAAAACAGATATTGTGAAAGCTGCATTTTAGAGATTGAGCAAAATAAATACCATTTTATGGTCAAAGAGATGTCATTTTCCCGGACACTTGCCTTGGCCCTAGCAACCCAAAGCAAAACCCTCCTGGAAGTTAATTAAATTAGCCTGACATTTCATTTTATAAGTAAGTAACAAAAATACATTGTTATACTCTCCAAGTATCTGGGGTAGAAATATACTGGCATATATCTCCTAAAATTCAGTAAAGCTGCAGGCAAGTTTGGCAGGACTTAACAGTACAAAATAAATAATTTTATTAATAAGCATTTTTGCACCAACATTGAGGATTTTCCCCTTCAACCACCTGCCCAGCTACAGGCCCTGATTCCTGACATGACTAAATTCCACGAAAATTTTAAAAAATATTGTGTTCAAAGAGCATGAAAACCCAGAAAACTAAACTTAGATCTGAAAAGTAGTGACCACTAATGACTATATTCTGAAAGAGTTTGGTCAACGTTCACTCCTACTCAAGCCAGATTGTTAAACCTTTACTAACTCAAAGAATCATTGCTAAATACTGCAATATAAAATTGGCTTTATTTATGCTCATTATACTCAGGTGTCTTAGAATTTCATGAAACTTGGACAGGACCAATAACAAGAAGCATTATTTGGAGATTGGGTGGGACAAAGACTAAGGGCAAAAACCAGTCCCCCTTCCCCATTAAAGCCAATGAGAATTTTACCATCAAATTCAATGAATCCAGGATTTATTCAAAGCCTTTTTAATGAACTCGTGAGTGATTAAAGACTTGGCTTTTTTTATGGCATTTGATTAATGTAGTCTTTAATCATTATTATGCATCACGGCAGATCTTTTGTCCCTAAAACAAATGGATTTTGTAAATTTTCTCAAGTAATGGTTCCTTTTCCCCTGGGATGAATCCCTAGGTACTCAGATTCCTGCCTCTTCCTTACTTCATGGAAAGGAAATCTCCACTAACCTATTAAATTTTGCATATATCAGATAAGACATTAAGTAGATCATTGTACTGACTCTGCCAATTTATGTGCTTTTGTACAAATCTTTCTATTCAGTACTAATAGACGATCATGTTGGTGTTTCAGGACAGAATTAAAGTGAACGTTAATTGAATTTGAGCTTCTCCTAATAAATCCTTGTTTCATTTGAACTTAAGATTAGACAATTTCTATAGTCTACTCTCAGGAAACATGAAAAGTTTGGGACTGCGGAAGGAAGGTAACAAAGGAGGAATTTAACCCAAAGATATACTACGAGTACTGGTCAACACCATGGCTGAGCAGGTTTAATCTCATAGGATGGAGGTAAGCTGTTGTCATGCTACATCAGGAACATATCTACAGGCAATGTCTGAGAAACAAGTTGGGGGTGGGGGGACATGTGATGTGACAGGATGAACTAGGTCTCAAGGCCCCCTGCTGGAAGTCTCACAGCCCTGCCTTACCCATGTCCCAGAAAGAGCAGAAAAGGTATTCTCTAGGCATCCTAGAATAGCTGTAGGGGAACAGCCAATCAGAGGAAGTGTTGAAGTGACCAACCAGGGACCAGAGGGACATTATAAAAGGAAGCAGGACCCTGAGGAGGGAGGACTTGATGCTTGGAAGAGCAGCAACACACAACAAGTCAGTGTGGGCCCAGACCCATGCCAAGCCAGGCAACTGTACTGTAATTGGCCCTGCTGGTTTGACTGAAGACTGAGCCCAGATGAGGTCTGCTGGAAGGACACCAACAGAGGGTACCAGGATGGCCCCCTGTTACATTATTAAAGAAGGCAGTGCCTCTGGGAAGGAAGCCTTGCTGCCTTGGCCCCATACCAGGATCGAGAGAAAGAGCTAGAGACTGCATATCATGGAAGGGGGCACATTGTGTGTGGCATGAGCTGAGTCAATGAAGAGCCACTTAAAAAGCTATTGGCTGAGGGGAAAACACTGAGAGATGGGTGTCACATCATTTAAAACTAACTGCAGGCTAGAGAAAAATAGGTGCTCATGAGTAATGGAAGAAGAAGAAGAAAAAAGAATCCTACCCCCCACCATGTTAGTGGAAAAGAAATGTTCAAAAATAAAATTGTATTGAGAAGTAACAGTGATGGACCCCCAGCACAAAGATGGACCCGCTGCTCAGTAATTTTATTCACAAGTACTTGTGAATTTTAGTATTTTTAACTATTCAGTTAGATTGGAGATGAATTTTTCTACACCTTTCATTAATTTATACATCTCTATTGTCTCTTCTCTAAATAGTTCTAAGTTTTTAAATCTCCTTTCAAAAGCCTTTCTGTGAATTTAATTATTCTTGATGCCCTTCTTGGGATCTTTTCTATATCTGCTGTATTCTTTTCAAGGATTGGCCAGGGTGTTCAGATTGATGGGTTTGCATCAATTTCAGTAATGGCATTATAAGATTTTCAATATTATTCTCTATCACTTCTTTTAAAACATAGACAAACATCCTTGGTTTTTTATATTTTACTCCTGCTGTGTACTGAGCAGATGTTATCATCAAACTGCCCATGGTGATGCTTAGGCCTCTTTCCTGAGCACCCACAGTTAATTTAGAACGCTCATTGGATATGAGTGTCTCCAATTATTTCCTCCACTGTGCATTCACCTTGTCTCTATATTAAATTTTATCTATCATCCTGTTCCCCAAATTTCTAACAAAGTTTAGCTCCATTTGAAGTACCTGAGGATAATCTTGAGATTTTAGTAAGTTAAAATAAATATGTTATGTTATCCACAAAACTATCCATGTCATTGTTCATCAAATCAAGCCCACTTGGCTACTTTCACAAATGTTTGTTAGATGACACAATTTTGCTAGCATTTCAGCCATTTCACTTGAACTCCTTCAGAGTTCTTGGATGAATACCATCTAGTCCTGCTGACATTGAAATGTCAATAATTAGTTTGTTTCTACACACTTTCATTTGTTCAGCACCTCAGTCTATGAATGAGCCTTATTTGTATTACCTACAAAGAGTAGCTTAACGCCATTATATTTACCTGCTTTTCTTAAAATTAGCTCTGAACATCTTTTACGGACGGTATTGTCTAACAAACTGTTATTTTTCAGTGTTCTCCAATGGCAACTTTGGCCCACAGTTCTGTGGGATGCTGTTAGAATGAGTTTGGTAGGACCAACATCCACGTCCAATGTTTGCCTAACCGAGTTAGAGAAGATCTTTGCCTAGAAGAGTTCAGTGAGTCCTAGTGAGCAGGAGGAATTTGTCAGTTTAGAGGTTTTGTTGCAACTGTCTGAGGGTTAAGCTGTCCTCACAGGCCCCAAATGTTTTGACAAAACCCACTAGAAACATAAACTAAATTTTGACAAGTTGTATTCCCCTCATCACTAGAGATCAGTGTCTGCAACACCAAAACCTTTAAAAGTAAACATTGTTTTAAATAAAATTTTAAATAAAAAGCTTCATTTTTTAAACAGAGACAGGGAACTGGGCTAGATGACTATCTGAGATCCCTTCCAATCCTACACTTCTGTGAAAGACAATGGAATTGGTGGTCCATAAAAGAACAAATGCAATGAAAAAGAGATCATGCTACTTTTTCTTGTTCTTAGTGTGCTAATCTAGAGTAAACCTTTAGTTATGCACCTTCCCGGTCATGCTCACTGAAGAAATCTATCTTTGTAAGATGAAAATAGCCTTAAATAGAATGGATATGAATCTAAGTACACACTGGAGTCCTCTTTTTTCCATATCTCATTTCTTTCAAAAGTTCTTTTAATCTTTAAACAACAGCAACAAACACACATTCCCCTGTTTCCTAAGAGAAAGTTAAAAGCGTTGCAATTGTTTGATTAAGTTAATTAGAAAGGTAGTTATCTGGCTATTCTGAAAGGATAGGAGACATTTGATGTGGTTTTAATCAGACCACAGCTCTGTTAGTTGTCTGGAACTACCTGGAAGATAAAAATGTACAGTGCAGATAACCCCATGTTCATTCAATGACTCCTGGAGCAGCTTCTGCTAGCCACCACTCTTTTTCCCATTCAAGGCCCTCAGCTAATCTGTTGCTGGGACTTTGCTATCCATCTTCCCTGTCATTCCAACCATAGGGGCCCCAAACCTCCTCATTTCATTCCTTTAACTGACATCACCTTTTAAGTCCATTACCAAGTCATGTATGTGATTATTGCTTACCTTCCCTATGGAGTACCTGCACTGGACATCTGCATCACACTTTGTCACACAACACATTATATTCACCTAACTCCCTTCAGGCCATCCATGAACAAAGCCCTGCTTTAAAGCTGCCACTGGGAAAGTGAATAAAACCCAACTCTACCTAAGCCAATTGGGAGTAAAGGGAAGATTCCTTCCCAGCCAGCCTAAAAACAAAGTGGCTTGTGCAATGTCCACAGCTTTATGTGAAAAGGGGGTTCATCACATAGGCTACCTCTTTTGAACCTTTCAACCCATCTGGATTCCAGCAGATGGGTCACTGTTGCCCCCTTTCCCTTTTTTCAGAAATTTGACCTCTCTCACCCAAGCCATAAAGCCCTTATTTCAGCCAGCCAGAAGAATTCCTCCTCACTTAAAGGTGTGGTGCAGTCATTGTAATGGCACTCTAGTTATAGTTCATGGCCAATAAAGTCTGGGCATATTGTGTCCCCTTTCCAGAGAAAAGACTGCAGTCTGGAGTACAAAATGGGCACTGGCAAGCCAGGCCTCTACGGTTCCTCTGGACCACACAGCAAACACTAATAGCCTAAGGGTATAATTTCCTATTGTCTCTATTCTTTGTGGAGATCCCCATTAAGTTACCAAGTTCCAAAGAGGTAGTTGTGTTAGTCTAGTTCAGCAAAACAAACAAGGAGTCCTCTGGCACTTAAAGACTAACAAATTTATTTATCACATGAGCTTTTGTGGGAGAAAATCCCACTTGTCAGATGCTTTGACTGCTTCGTCAAAGCATCTGACGAAGTGGGATTTTTCTCCCACGAAAGCTCATGTGATAAATAAATTCGTTAGTCCTTAAGTGCCACAGGACTCTTTGCTTGTTTCCCATTAAGTTGGTTTCTGAAAGCTCTGCTAGCTGGAAGATCAGACAGAACGGTTTCCTTTGCATAGAAAATCATGGCTTCTCATTGATCTATCAGGTACTCACATAGAAAGAAACCAGCCCTTGTTCTCCCTGGTTGACATTTTCACATACCCTCGGCACTTCAGGACAGGAACAGTTGCCAGTCAAAGATTACACAGTCATTACAGCCTTTATACAAAAGCAGTATATCAAAATGAAAACTGTGCCATTGCCAAGTAGATGTTAATGAGTAGTATCAGGAAAGGTTAAATATAAATACACATAATTACAGCTTTCTAGTGACAAGAAATTATTAGTTTCTTTCTTGCTCACAAGGCATGGCTCCAAAATACTAAACTAAACTAAAAGTATATATTTTATCCTACAATCATAATAGGACGTGGAGAACTACAATTATAGCAATCAGTTAGAAAAACGCTGAATATACATCACTGCTAGTACCCTCCATCCAGCTTTAATTTTTTTTTCCTGTGATAAATGTATATAGACTAGTCAGATTAACTAAGCTAAATGTGGAAATTCAAAAACAGCATCAGAAGATCGTTTCATTTATTTTAAATTTTAAAATTAAAAGATGAATAATCAGTTCACAAATACAGAAAGATGAAACAACCTATAAATCAAGCCTTCAGGATAAGCATCTATTTTTATTCACATGGTCTGTGGGAAAAAAAATTGCTCAGAAAATTCATAGAATGCTGTCTATTGCCTTTGATTTGCAAGAGAAGTAAATTTTCCACTTATTTGAGGCAAATAAGGGAGTCATTTTATGGCTCTATTGCAGAATAGTTATTCAGAACTATCATTTGGAATTAAAATCAAAAGATTTTCCATGAAATATTTACATGCTTCACAGTAGTGAAATTGCTTTTAGTCGTAGATAAATTTTACTTTTACTATTGTTCATCCAAATTGCAAACAGGATTTGAATTAGAGATAATATATTCTATGCTTTAAAGGATGTCTTTTCCAGAATGACATTAAACCACCTTTACCCTGACTAGATCATCAGCTGATTTTGTATGCTATAGCATGATCCCAATGATCTAGAGGCCCTCCAGCCATTTGTCCACAACTATTGCCAATCTCTGGAAGGGATACCCAAACAAAATATTACAGGTCACAATGAATTAAAGTTATATGCCTAACTGAACAAGACTGCTTTGAAGGTCTCAACCAACATGCATAATAAAAAGAAAAATGTGCCCTCTCCTATGGGGTTTTAAAAATTGCAGAGCTGTTTCTTTCTAAGGAAGTTCAGTAATACTATTTTGGGGGACATAATATGGTGGATAATAAGTCAGTTGGATCAGAGGAAGGGAGACTAATGCTTCAGTAACTGATTACAAGAGTGGTCTTTGTGGAAAAACAGTGATGTATCTCCTGAGAAATATGTTGCTCTATTCACCATCAATATTCTGAAATTCTCCTATAACTATAGCTGGGCAAAAAGTTTTGTACAAAAGTGATTTTTCACGGAAAACACAGATTCAGGCTAACAAAAAAAAAAAAACTGCAGTCACTGTGAATTATTTTCATGGATGTCATAGAATCATAGAACCATAGGGTTGGAAGGGACTTTGTGAGGTCGTCTAGTCCAACCCCCTGCAAAAACATTGGACCACTCCCACCAAATCATCCCAGCCAAGGTTTTGTCTAACTGAGCCTTAAATATCTCCAAAGATGGAGATTCCTCCACCTCCCTAGGTAACCCATTCCAATGCTTCACCCCCCCGCCCCCGTAAGAAAGATTTTTCTAATATCTAACCTCAACCTCCCCAACTGTAACTTGAAACCATTGCTCCTTGTTCTGTCCTCTGTTACTATTGAGAGCAGCTGAGCTCCATTCTCCTTGGAGCATCCCTTCAAGTAGTTGAAGGTTGCTATCAAATTCCCCCTCAGTCTTCTCTTCTGCAGGCTAAATAAGCCTAGTTCCTTCAGTCTTTCTTCCTAGGTCTTCTGCTCCAGCCCCTTGATCATTTTTGTTGCCCTCCGCTGGACTCTTTCTAATTTGTCCACATCCTTTTTGTAGTGGATTGCCCAAAACTGGACACAGTGTTCCCAATGCAGCCTCACCAGTGCCTAATAGAGGGGAATAATCACATCCCTCGATCTGCTGGCAACACTTCTACTGATGCCATTGGCCTTTTCAGCAACAAGAACATGTCAAAATGATTTACATGGGTGTTAGCAGACAAAGCAGAAAAGGGGTGCATGCCCACTTCAAGAGAAATAATTTAAAATTTGAGTACACATCATTAGAATAAAATGTGATGAAACCTCTTTATTAGCATAGCTCAATTAATATTTTAAATACATTAACAGTAAAGGTCATAAAGTACATAACCATTAGAAATTAACTTCACTCTTCTCCCATACCACTTATTCTTTCCTTTGGACATCAGCTGGTGGTAAACTCTTAGCAGATACAGAAAGGACATAGGACCTATATAGCCTGTTTTTTCTCCCCAACTTTGCTGATCCACTGGTGGCAAACTCACCAGTAGAATTGATATATAAAATCCTACAGTGCAAAATTTTCTGCTCATTAATTTTTGTTTGTTGTTTTTAATGCAATAAATCTTCAAACTAAATTAATGTTTAACTACATGTGTTCTGATTAATTACCAATCTTTAAGAGATGAAAACATTAATTTTGATTACTGGCTCCTCCAGCATGTAAATTCTTCCTTGCTTTAATTTAATTTGTATTACCTGAATGAAGAAAAAACACAGTCCAGTAAAGCCAAACTGTGTGCATGCTGTAATGTGAATGCTAACACTCACTGCAAACAGAATTACTATCCTCTTCCATTACTTTTCACAAATCAATACACCTCAGTAACTCTCCAATACATTTTGGACATTAGTAATAATACAGTGGTGCTATATCACTGTATTCTAACACTTTGGCTATGTCTACACTAGCCACAAGAAGATCAAACTGAGAAGGTTGAGGATAGTTTGAACTAACTTCGGGTTAGTTAGAACTAACCTCACACTGATAAGTTCAAACTAACCACATGTTCTAGTTTGAACTAATGCTTAGTTTGAACCAGCATGCATGGTTAGTTTAACTCACTTAGTCTGAACTTCTTAAGTTCAAACTAAGTGTTAGCCCTAGGCCACATCATGCCTAATTTGAACTAAAGTTTGAACTAAGCTCTTAAGTCTGGAGTAACCACCAGTGCTAACAAGTTTGAACTAAGTGTTTCTTAGTTTGAACTAAGCAATTGCTTAGTTCACTCTAGGGATAGCCTAGTGTGGTCATCAGCTAAGTTAGTCTGGACTAAGGCTCCCCAGTGTAGACATAGCCTTTGATTCTGGAAAGTTAGATGGCTGTTGGCTGACTATTAATTGTGGCAGATAGAATTATTTTCTGTGTATAAGCAAGGAGCTTACTAAAGAGTATGACAATTCAGGACTAATAATAGAGCAGAGATGTGCACACCTACTTCTATATATTTGGATCTGGGAAAATTGCAGTGAGACATCTTTTTTTGGTAAAAGCTGTCTCACTGCAATTTTCCCAGAATGGGGTGTGGATTGGGGGGGGGGGGGCGGGGTGTTTGTGGAACAACTAAGTAACCAACCCATGAGTGGGTTGTTTTTAGTCTGAGTGGTAGATGCAATAAAAAAAGAGCCAAGTAATCACTACCTAATTGTTGTATCACTTAAGCACCCTAATTACGTTCCACAGGAACATACATATGGAAACCAGGAGTTACAAAGGTGCAAATATCAAGACAGAATAAAGTCCAGATGTTACAGTGCTAATGTGGGACATGAGGGATCAAGATTCAACTTCCTCCTCTGCCACAGACTTCCTTGGGCAAGTCACTAAGGTTATGTCCCCATTTATGATAGTGTGTTTGGGCACTACATGCCCCAGTGAAAACTTACCTGTAGCTACACCACACTGTGACGTATCATTACACACCACAGTAAAGGGCCAATGAAAGGCAGGTTCCCACTGCCCCCTCCCCACCAGAGCCTTTACCCACTGCAGCGGGGAAAGACTCAGGGCCTCCCTAGAATGTGGCTCCACTGACACATGGTACAGAATGTCAATGGAGGTGGCAGCCATAATGGCCACCCCGCCCCCCAACATAGCCCTCTAGACTATGGAGCTCACAGGGAGGAGTGTTAAGTATCTATCTTCCCTGATGGGTCTCATCTCCGGGCTATCCAGCTCAAGGGGAAGAGTGTTAAGGATCGATCTTCCCTGATGGGCCTCAATCTCCTGTGTGAGTTTCTTCCTCCCTAGCTTTGTGTCAACAAGGAGGGGGGTGAGTTCCTATCCCCCCGAACAGTTTCTCGGCACCCCCGTCACCACGAAGGAGGGGTCATTGTCTGGGGTCCTAGCTTTATCATTGGTCCTGACCAGGATCCCACTCCTAATTGGCTATTTTTACTCTGGCTGGGCAAAATTCTATTAAAACCCCCTGTCTCAGCTAGCTTGTTGTTCTCCCGCCCTCGGATGCTAAAGGGCACGTTGCGACCCGGTCGGACTGATCCCCCGACTGAGACAGGGAGTACCCACCCCCAAGACCCTCTTTTTTTTGCGGGTGTACACGGATTGCCGGCCGAACGATTAAGTGCTGAGATGCTGCACCTGGTCTGCCTCCTCGCTTTGGGTTCTACTGCGGTCCTGGGACAGGTATTATAAATCGATATAGGCCTCCTACCTTCTCTTAATCATCCTACTTGGTACCATTTATATATAGTCTGTGATTGTAGCTTCTTCACCTGAGTTTTGCATAGTTTGTGTAGTTGTTATTATTTTCTCTGTATCCTGCATAATCTTTTTATGATATAGTTATTTAAGGTCTAGCATAGTTTTGTGTTGTTAATTTGCCAGGTGTTTTGTTAGTCATTTTTATTTTGCATCCTTCTTACTGTATAATTGCTCATTACTCTGCTTCTGCTCTCAACTGCTGGCCCCAAACTTCCCCAGTGTACACGGGGGGAGTGTGGGGGTTTATTTTTCTCTCATCTGACTTTTTTTCATTCTGCCACCCACCCTTCTTGGCTAGCAAGGAGGAATGGCTTCCAGCCATTGGTAAATACGCGTCGGGTGGGCTGGTCAGTGCCTATACCGATGTTGAGGCAGTAAAAGGCCAGAAAAGTCCTTGACTTATTATGGCCACACTCTTGTAGGTCATTAATCCATACTGTTATTTAACTATAAGTACTTTTGTAGGTTGTAAGTGTTTTGCATAGACTCTCATACTTTATCCTGTTGTTTGGCTGGAGGTGTTTTACAGGTGCTTTATATAGACTCTTGCTCCACACTGTTACTTGGTTATAAGTGGTTTGCATAGGTTTTTAGCTTTATATTGTCATTTAGTTATAAGTGTTCATTTAGATTTTGCTTTATGCTATTAGTTGGTTATAAGTGTCCTATATAGATTTTTGCTTCCTATTGTTAGTTGATTACAAGTGTTTTTGTATAGATCTCCTTGTTCTACACTATTCAGTGGTTAAAGGTGTTTAAGGTGTCACTATAAAAGTAGTTTTTTTTTGTTTACTTGAACTGGTGTCTGTCTCATTGGTGGGTGTCGCTGGTCCATCCCAGTCACATCGCGAACCCGGGGTTCAACACAGAAGTTACATTACATAAGTTAATGTGCCTTGCATGAAGTTGCTGCACTGCTTTCACTAAGCTATGTTGATGGGAGATTCCTCTTACACTTCTTGTTCCCATGGATCTCAAGGGTGGGCTCAATAACCAACTGATTATGTCTTCACTAGGCCCGCCACTGCATCAATTGCTTAGTGCCCTCAGTGCTGCAAGTGTAGACAAGCCCTCTGGCATGGAACAAAACACTGCTAAAAACCATAAAGTAGACCTGAGAGAAACTTCTTGGTAGGGTAGAGAACTGGGTAAGTATGCTTGTAAAATATACACAGGGTTCAGATGTCTGGGGCACTTATGCCAATACCTCACCATTTACAGTGCTATTTGTATCCATGCTAGATGTGTGTAAAAGGTGTTAACTTGTACACGATCACAGATGTCAACTCAGCTTAAATCTCTGTGCTACAGCTCCCCATCTGTAAAGGGAGCTAATGACACAAAGGAATTGCCAGGATAAATATAGTGAAAAATTATGAGGCACTCAGGTATTCTGTGGCCACTAAAGGACTTGTGGTAGGCAGGTGTTCGAGAATCTTAACATTAAAATATCATTTTAAAACAAAGATCTGAGCTTTCATCAGATTAGGTTAAAACAGTGTAAGAATGATAGTTTCATACAGAACCTAAGGCAACTCGCATCCAGTGTGCTAGATCAAACACAATCAGACTTTAAGAAAAAAATTTAATGTCATGCCAATAATGAATGAAAATTTACAGAATTACCATGTTTAGTAGAAAATACCAGCATCGCAGTGAGGCAGAATGTCCTCCCCTCCAATACCGACAGGGAGCAATCACTCCCTGCCCTCTGGTGGGTGGAACCACTCACACCAGAAGTGGAGGAGCAGAACAGAAAAAGTAAAAGGTGAAGCTTCCAGTTCAGCTGAGCCAAAGCCAGGGAAAGTGCTGGGTGCATCTGCCTTGTTGCTGGCCCCTGTAGCAGGGAACTGAACTGCACCAAACCCTTTCCATGGAAGGGAAGAAAACTGCTGGCTTTACAGCATCCTGAGGGGCTGCAGAGACTGCCGGGTGCCCAAGCAAAGGAGCCCTATGGACAAGTAGGGGTAGGAAGTAGTCTAGGTAAACTAGATATTAATCTGGGTGTGTTGGTGCAACTGTTGGAAACTTCTGTGTGAATTGTTCACATATGTTTTCTGTATTCAGCAATTAACTGACTGGACTCTATGTAACCCCTTCCCTGGAAAGCAGTGGCAAGGAATTCACTGTTACCATTTTGTATTAGCATAAGAATGTGTATCAGCCTGTTTTTAGAACATTTACTACTTTGTAAGCTTGCTATTGTTAAATTGTGACTCTGGCTAAAATTGTTCTTTGTTAATTTGCTCCCTTTCATGATTTGTATATGAATGAGAAGTGCGTGCATGTGAAACATCTGACAAGAGCAAAGTATGCTGTGACTCCCTGATACCAATCTGGTCCGGTGATGAATCAAAGAGCAGATCGATAGCCTTGGAGCCAAGGCAGTCACCCCGGAGGAAAACATCCTGAGATAATGAAACTACGTTAAAACCTGCAAGACAATGTCTGGGACCACCTGCTGTGAGGGTAATTATTGAGAGGCTGAGAGTGCTTCAGGAGGCAGCAGTGATGGGAGCTATCAGAAACTTAACACCTGTGAATAACTAAACAATGGCAGTGCAATAGCTATAGAGCTGCATGTAAAGGATTTATCATAAAAAAGGGGATGCTCTTGCCAATGAACTCTGGGCTCATCCTGCTTTAGCCTTGGAGTCTCAGAATCACAACTGACTGGGACCCTGACTCCATCCCTCACAGCTGGTCCAGCTGGCTATTGGACTGCAGTGAGCTACAGACAGGTAACTATAACATCATAGCAGGACTCTGTGGCTATGTCTGCACTACACGGCTCACTTAAGTCAACTTAATAAGGTCTATTTAAAGTCATCTTTATTAAGCTGACATAGTGAGGCCCTACTTGTTTAAGTTGACTTTATAAAGTTGACTTAAGCAAAGGGACCCATTTAAAGTCAGCTTAATAAAGTCGACTTTAAATGGGTCCTCTTGCTTAAGTTGACTGTATAAAGTCAACTTCAAAGGCTCTATTGCACTAAATTAACTTTATTAATTCAACTTTAATGGGCACAGTGAGTTAAGTCAAAACTTAATAAAGTCGGCTTAACCCTTAAAGTCACCTTTAAGGGTAGAAGTTATTAGTCAATTTATGCAAGTGCTTAAGTTGACTTAATGAACTCCCAGTGTGCTCAGGGAGTTACTAAAGTCAACTTAAGCCCCTAGTGTAGACATTGTCTGTGTGTGTGTATGTCAAATACTTTAATATCTTGTATTTTCAAAAAAAGTGGCATATTGCCTTTTCCTCCTGAAAAGAACTTGAGTACTTCTTTTGCACAACAAAACTACAGTCAGCGTGTTTTTGCAGATTCCCTGCTGTCTCAGTGATGGGATTCCTTGCCACTGTTAGGCCTTAGGCTGCTCTCTGTCACCTCTTGCCAACCCCACCCCTGCGGTAGCAGCCTATCCACCTTAGGCTAGATGGCCTCTGTTTGTCTTTTGTCTGCCCCAGCAAGGTAGCGGGCCCATAGACTGCCCCAGTTCTGCTCAGCCCAGGAAGATTGTGCCTGAGTGTCTGCTCCAGTCCAGGATCCAGGCTGATGGTGGCTAATTGCTCTGCCCTGCCCCCAGGGCCCTAGAGACTCTTTACTGATGCTTAGTGTGCTAAACTCCTAGGTGACCTCTAGGTGATGTAGTGAGGAGTGGCCTCCATCTGAAGCAGACAAGAGGAATCAATTGAAACTATTACAAGCATGCTTATACTAAAATATTTTTTTTTCATTTTGAGTGGAAATGGGAAGGAAATGTTAGTTTAGTTCAATGAGTTTTCCCCTCTCCTGCATTTAGACACAAATTCTAAATCTCAGCATATTTTTTCATACTGATCATCTATAGTTTTTAAATCGGTTCAGCTGAAATATTTTGTTTTGATGATTACAAAGTATATCTCTCTGAATTTCACTTTTTTTTTTTTTAGTATAAAGCAACTAAAATTTCAGAACACAAAGGTATTTCAAACAATAACTTTCCATTTTAAAAAATGCCAAATTTGGACATAGCAGCAACTTCAAAATTCTTTTGCAAACAACTGTCTTGAAATTGGGAAAATTTGTCCTAACTGACTTTCCCACACAGTTTTAATTTTGTCAGATCTGCATTTTCTGATTATAAAAATGTTTGGTTGGAAAATTTTACAATCAGCTCTGATATGAACAACAAGAAAGAGGAACACAAGTATATAAAATCAGAGAAACAAATGACATATTAGGTATAGCTTTCTTGAAACTGAGTTTACTGTACTACATACAGTCTGCTAAAACCACTATCAATGGAGCCAACATGTGCAACCCTTATTCATACCAACATCCCTTATCCATGTGATTAAACCAGAAGTAGGCAACCCCCGGCATGTGTGCCAACAGTGGAGCAGCACACAGCACCCTCTGCAGTGCCACAGAAATTGTGGCTCCTGCCACTGAAAGCCACTCTGAGCAGCTTCTTTCAGGGGCAGCTGGTGTGCAGAGGGTCCCCACCATGCCCATGTTCCTGGCATGGTGCAGAAAGAAGATACCTGAAACAGCTTCTCTCCATGGTGTGCAGCCACCAAGGAGCCACTCTGCATAGTTTCTTTCCTCTGCATGCCTCCCCCAAAAGGAGCTGCTTCAGGCAGCTTCTTTCCATGGCATCCCTGGGGACCCCTGTCCCCAGGCATGCTGCCAAGAGGAGCCACTGCAGGTAGCTTCTTTCTGCGAGTGGCTCCTTTTCAGTGGCATGCCAGGGAAGTGCCCTCCTCCCTGCCCCACAACCTCCAGCCATGGCTGCCACAATGTTTCAAGCAGCCGTGGCTTTTATTTCTGTGGAGGGAGCCACTGGCTGACAATAGAGGAGATGGGGCCAGCACAGGGGTTGGCAAAGGTTGCTGACCCCTGAATTAAATCCATTGTACTCAGTGGGATGACTCATGTCCATAAGAATTGAATCTTAACACAGAGCTTTTCAGTTTAATGGTGTTAAAAAATACAGGAACTTAAAGTTTATTCCCTTTTGTGTGAAGCATGACACCTGGGCCACCTTCATTAGGTAAAATATCACACTTGAAGAAACACTAAATGGGAAATACGATTTTCTTATAAAACTCTATAGATTTTGATTTGCACTACTTTTTTTTTTTTTTACTCTCGATTCAACTTATGCAGTTAGTTATGAAGGCTCCTTACAGAAGACAACCACTGAACCAGCTACATACTGAGGTCTCCATTATACTTAAGTACCACCCTACACTGGAGGAAGTATAGAGTTTTGCTGTGACTATTACTGAAAAGATATGAACTCCAGACATCTCTGTGCCTGGTCAGCTAACCAGTGCACAGGAAAGCAGTATCAAGGATGTGCCCATTTCCTTCCTTTTCCAGAGAGCCATCATATTAATCCTATGGAGTTCTCACACTTCATGCACAAGTATTCCCATTGTGCTTAGCGCCTGCACAAAGGGAAAAAGGACTGAGGACAGGAGAAAGTTCTTGCACACCCACATGAAGTGAGATGCAATTTGTCCTTTATAATCAGCCTCTTTCAGCTGTGTGACCTGAAGTCAACTAGCTGATAAAGGCCTCATTGTGCTCTAAATATGCAATTTATTTCACAATTTGAGTTAGCCACTTAAGTATTAAGCAAATTATTGTTATATTTATATAACTGCTGATGTAATGTTGCTTTGTGCATGACATTAACTAGCTGCAAAATCTGAATATTTGTTTTTTTTTTTTACAAGCCCCACATTCAAAGTCTATTTGAGCAATCTTAGATAACAACTGTAAGGAAAAATCTTCAAGTTATTCCAGCCTCCCCAACCATTCTCTTTTGCACGCTTTGTATTAAAGATATTCCTCTCTCACCCACTAGCTACTAAACAGCCCACTCAAAGATTTAAAATCTCAGTTTGTCTCACACACACGACTTGGACAGATGTCCTGTGCCACTGCATCAGAAACATGGTCTCTCTCACTGATTTACAACACCTTGTTCTCTGAGCACAGATAAGCAATATGTTATAAAGGCGCAATTTGTCAACTCAAATGTCATTATAAATTACTCACTGTGTCCTATATAGCACAGATTCATCTCCCATAAACCGCTTCTATTGAGAGCTTAACGAGGAGGTGAAATTGTATTCTTCCGGAGTCTGCCATACTGCAAAACCCATTGCCATTATTAATTTTAAAGTATCAGGTCATCAAACAGCCTAAAGTAATATTATTCTGTGGCTGAGAAGACAGTTGGTTAATGCTGTTAATGAACTAGAAATATTATATCATGCAAATAGTGAAGACAGCTTTAAAAAGAAACTGCCAGCTAAACTGCTTTCTGTTCCTTCTTGTGTTTTTCTGCAATGTTCTGAACAGCTGTCTTGAATTTTAGGAGTTATGTCAGCACAATAAATGTGGAAATAATCTAACTTGTTAGTTTCTTATGTCAACACATGCGACAAGTCAGGGTTTGTTGGGTTTTTGTTTTTGTTTTTTTTGGTAGCTTGCCCATATGGGATAGCATATTTCCCATACATTTGCACACATTTGATCAACTGTATGGCACAAATGTAAATTAGATAGTTCTTTTTTCTAAAACTGACTATAGAGAGGCAAGTTAAGTGAGGGTGCTTGGGTGGACTACCTGCTTATATTTACTGAAGAGTGAGAAGGGGGAACAACCAGCTGTAATATTTCTAGTGGGCTATGAAACACCTTCCCTTCATCCAGCATCAAGGATTAAACCTAGTTGCTCTGCTACCCAGGCATCCACATATTTTTACACAGAGAAATTCATATATTTACAATAGGAATTAAATTATAAATAATATGTCTGTAGTTTATATAGGTTAATGAGATTTCCATCTATGTCTGCCCTGCCAGGTGCTGCTTATGAATTTTTTTTTTTTTGTAAAAGATATGTTGAAAGATGGAAAGTATTTCCAATGTGTTCCTCCCTCTCTTTCTTCCTCTCTCTAGTCCAATGGTTTGTGAATTATTTTGAACCACATGGAGTAGCCTTGAATTTCCTTCTTTATCCTGGAGTTTTGAAGGGGAAGGAATGTGTCAATAAGTGCAGATCCAAACATGTCAAGAGAAGCAGCGCACTCAGATGCATGAGCAAAGCTGAAAGGATTATCTACAACATTCAAAGTGATGGACTGTTACTGCTGAAGGAGCTGATTGGGGTGTTTTATTGTCAGCCTTTTGGACTTCAGCCTTTTGACTGCTTCAGGGTTTAAAACAAAACAAAAATACTCTCCTCGTATTTTTAAATTGCTTCATGGATTTATTTAGTCACTTTCTGCTCCACTTTTTGCAGGAACCATTTCTGTCTCCACAGCTTCTCCCCCAACTCCCAGTGTAAAAACGTTCTTCTTCAGATCGCATGCCCACTGCAGCAGCCTCCTTTTATCAGTCTGAGACACTCTATCCATTTCTTTTCAAATCTCTCTTGAAGTAGATAGAAAACACACCTTCTCCTCTACACATCAGTCCATTCTATGAACCATCAGCCATGATCAATGTGACCATAAGATGGGCATAAATTCAGATGTTAACATGAAAAGAACCATTTCTGAGGCATGTAGACTCTAGTCCACAAGTGATTTACTCCACAGACAGGGAATACAAAGCTACTGAGCAAGAGGAACGGCCACATGAAACAATGAATCCCTGCTCCGTAGTACTTTTCCACAGGTTCTGATCTCTGTATTCCCACGAGAGTGACACATAAATTAATGCAATGTCCCAAGCACTGCTCCAGTTATAGTGCATTCCCTCCTCCTGTCCCCAGCAACTTCCCTCTCAACTGGCCTTCATTCTCTGGGATGTCACTCGCTTTAATCTCACCTAGAGTTGACATATCCCTGTGCTTTTACTGTTGAAAATTATTTGCATCAAAAATAAATTTTGTTTGTACTCCATAGGAATGAATCATGCAGCAGTTTGAGTTTGTTTCCTTCATTTTGGGTCATAACTGTAGTCTATAAATGTTTTGGCCTTAGCAAGATGAGAGATGTGCGGCACACTTGCACCAGGCCAGCCATAGTCTAGCTTACAAGACACTGGACGGTCTGATACATCTAATATCATTCCTTATAAACAAGAGATTTTTAAATTAATTTTAAAATAATACTTATGTTCCCTTCCTTAAAAACCTTCAGATCATTGCTCATAAACCAGCACTCTCAAACCACACAATAAAATATTGCAGCAAGAAAATGATCTTTGTTTCAAGTTTTATCATTTAAAAGTAATGGTAAATAAAAACTGATTAAAAAAATACTCACCTCTTTATGCTCTCCAGGTAAGTGAATTCAAGTCAAGTTCTCAAAAATAACTGAATTTAGGGTACCAGATGGCTGTCTGAAATAGCACATATTTTAGCTTCCTGTGTAGCCGCCAAGCTGATTTAAATCAAGTAGAAGAGAGGTATACTTTAATCAGGTCAGCTGACAGTTATTAGATCAAACCTGATTGAGATTCAGAAATTCACCTAAATCAAATTTGCACTGAATCTCAGCATTTTTCCAGTACCGGGACAAAGGGACATATTAAAATTATTACAGTTTTGAGAACAGGGATTAGTATAAAATGCCAGACCTTTATTTTGCTTTTAAACCACTTGTAAGATTAACTTGTGACTTTGTTTTTGTGCAAAAAATGTATCAAATGAACTTGACTTCCTCAGACTGCTTCAAACTGTAAATTAGTAAAGGCATAAAAGATCTGATTCTCTATTGCCTTGAACCTTACTTAATCTTTTACATCTCTGCACAATCAGTGTAAAAATGCTACTAAAAAAATTGGTGGCATTCTACACCAAGGTAAAAGATAACAAAGCTCTAAGACAAAATCAGACCATAATTTACATATAGCATATAATACTTCTCTCTGAGTCAGAACAGAACCTAAAGTATTGTTCCAATACCATTACCCACTGTAACATACACTAATTGCCATGTATTAGCACGGAAATTTGTGTGAAGGCCAAACTAGAGGTCTTTCACTGCCGGAGGCTTTGGCTTTCAGAAAAGATCTCAAACAGAGTTCTGACTGCTACGGTCATTAATTTTCCAATGGCACTCTGGTAAAAGTAGATTTCCAGTCCAAACTGTAGTAAAGGTAATTACATGCTGCTTATCAAAATCTCCCATCAATTTCCATTAATTATGATATCTGGCATTATTTCTTGTCCTAAAGCATATAGTGTTTCTGTAAAACAGCTGTACTCTATCCCTGAGCTGGAGAAAAGGATGCATACCTTTTACTTACCTTGCAACTGCTCTGAATAGAGCTGGTCAGAAAACAGAATTACCATCCTGGGGGAAAATTCCAACATTTAAAATGTGTATTAATCTGGCATTGGGATGAAAGATCAAACTATTAAAATGTCAAAACACTTCACTTTGATATTTTCACTGAAATAATCATTTCAGCATTCCTTAAATTAAAATATTTCACATCATTTCAAGTTGTTGAAACTTGAAAAGCTTCATTTCAAGTCATTTCAACACAAAATCACATTTCCTTAGCAGGCATTGCCTTATGTGAGGTAAAAATTTTAGATCCCATTCTCCTGTATTGGCCAAGCTCCCCGGCAGGAATACATCTCCTATAATGCCATCAAAATGATGTGACTCACAAGATTCACCATGAAGCCTGATCTTTGCATTGTATTTTATAGGATATATAGTCCTTCAGTAAGTCCGCTCATGGGCCTCTAGTGCGCAATTAATTTGGTATGGTGCATCCTAAGGAGGACAGTAAAAACATTCTTGAGGGTAGGGGTGGTATCAAGAAGTGAAAGCCAGAGGTCCTACTTTCCCTTTCACTTCCTTCTCTGATCTAGGCTGAAGTAAATTTCCCCATTAGTTAAAGTATTATAAAACATATCTACCCCCTCCAAAGGATGTCACGAGATCCAGTTTAAAATCTGTACAGAACATTGAGTGCTGACTAAAGCACTAAATATAATCTCTAGAAATGCCTAGACTGACAATTCCATTTAGCAGCAGCTTTAGAGGTTCTGAAATGTATTTTTATTCAACATTGTAACAAAACCAAAACCTCTCCAACATTTTACTGAAAATGAAGTTGTGTCAAAATGTCTAGTTATGGATTGAAACATGAGCTTTTTGCTTCAGAAAGATTTTGGATCCAGGGTATTCTGATCACTTTTGGGAGAGGTGGTATGCATGTGCATGTACGTTCCTCCCTATCCACCTGTTCAGGGTAGACTGCAATGCAATCCTTCAGCCTTAAAGACAAACAGTGTGAGACAGAGGTGATTTGGTCAATTGGGAAGAAAGGAGTCATGGCTCCTTTAAAAATGTTCTCCTTCAAATCAGTGAAGCATGGAAATAAAGGGACCATCTCCTGATCTGTGAGCAAGCTGAAGATGCTTGCATAAGCCGTGGGCCCCTATGCATCAGGGGACGCTCTACATATCCTTTCCTGTTGGACAGAGCTCTCTCTCGCTAATTGTGTGGCCTGTGTCCAGTGGGTTCAATCCATGGGGGCTCTGGTTACTTGATAAAGTTGGAAGTGGATTTAGAGGAAGGCAGCCCCTAGAGAAACTGAAGACTGGGTTCCTAACACCTAGAAGATACCCCCTACCTGCTCTTAACACTTCCTACAAGGGGAACAATGTGGGGCACCAGCTATGACAGCCCTCCCCAAATAAGTGGAACTGATTCAGAAAGGAACCCTGATCTGCACTGCACAAGTTATTGCTGGAAAGTTCCCAGAAAAGCTAATAAAATTGTGGTCCAATTAAACCACTTCCCTTGCATCTTGCCATTCTTCCTAAAAGTATGGAATGGTATGTCAGATATCACATTAGAAAAAAACCCTTTGAATATACTGTAACATTAGGGTGTCTAGACAAACTAAATGATCACATGGGATATTCTCCCATGAAAGCTCATGCAATAAATAAATCTGTTAGTCTTTAAGTGCTGCAAGGCGCCTTGCTCTTTTTACTTACTAGACTAACATGGCTGCCCCTTTGGAATATTGCCACGGGTGGATTAACATGTGGGCCTATGGGGCCCATGCCCAGCAGCCCACACAATGTAGGGGGCTCTTCACTGTGCGGCACTGGGGGGGGGGGGTTGGAGCTGCCCAGGGTCACAGGCCAGGCTCTGCAATTGTATTGCAAGCCCTGCCCTGTCCTTTCGGCCCAGCCGATCTGTCCCCAGGAGCAGGGAGGCCAGTCCACTGGCCAGGCTCTGGTCTCCTGCCCCACTGCAGGTCAGCCAGTCTGCCCCTGGAGGTGGGGTGGGGCCAGATGCCGCATTGGGCAGTATGGCCGGCCGTGCTGGAAGCTGCCCTGTGTGCACCAGTCAGTCCCCACTGCTCCAGGGGGAACCAATCAGCTGAGACAGGGCCAGCCTCTGGCCCTAAATCCCCACCCAGCACTGTCCCTCCAGCAGGGAGCAGGGCCTTGGGGGGGGCATGTGGCAGTCCCAGGCAGGGCCCCAGACAGGGCCCACCAGTGGAGGAGGCCCAGGGGCCCAGAGGCCCCTAATCCGACATTGCAAATTGCCTTAAAAATCTACCCTGATGCAGCCACAGCCCCAATGTAAAAGTGCCTGAACCCTTCACAATCAATAACACTTTAACTTTCCATTCTGCCACCTTGTTTCAAAACCACACCCATCTGCAATCCAGCTAATAGGGTAAGTAGAGGTTTGGGCAGAAATTTAAATTTGACCCCTTTTGGAGGACACATTCTGTGCCATCCCCCACAGTCCTGGGAGGAACTCTCACTTTTGTCTCCTCTCCCTTCCCTGCCCCTACAGCCTCGGGGAGGAGCTCTTGCTCTCTCACCCTCACCCCAGTCCCACGTCAGAGAAGGTCTGTGTTCCCAACCATTATTGAAGAGCCCCCCCCATGCATGCTCTTACATATATATATAGATATAGATATAAACATGCACACACAGAGGATGTCCACATACACTGTTTACATCGAAATAACGCTGGTTATTCTGATTTAAAAAATGGTAGGTCCACACGATGTTCCCTTATTTCGAAATGAGGAGCTCCCTCATTTTGATATAAGGAAAGTTATATCGATATAATAAAACCTAGTATTATATCAATATGATGTTTAAATCAAAATTATTATTTTGAAATAAAACAGTTCAGACATGTTATTTCGATTTAACCGTTAAATCGATTTAACACTTTTTGCCCTTCTCCTTCCCAGGTGCTTTCTTTTTTCTATATATTGGGTGGGGGCATGGCCCAGCGAGGGGGGCCATGTTGCCACACCTCCCATGGTGACCCTCTCCTGAATCGAAATAGCAAGTCCTGTGTCTGGACATGCTATTTTGATTTGGGTTTTTTTGGTGTGGACCTGTTAAATAGATTTAACATATCAATTTAATGATTTTTATATTGATTTTATGAAATCAATATAAGTAAAATCGACTTAACCATGTACGTGTGGACAGCCACAGTGTCTCATACATAAATAAGATTTGGGGCTGAATTAGGAATTCATTTAAATTATAACTCAGATTCCTAAAGGCCAGTGATGAGCACATTAAATCACTGAATCCAATACCACCTCAACCCTTCTGTTGTTTCCATTATTAAACTTCAGTCATAATGAGAGTGAAGAGATGTCTATTAGTATGTATAAATATAGGTAAATAACAAGAATTGTTGAAAGATTTTGAACTGGTGAAACATGAATCCAATTAAATTAATCTGTTGTTATTCCTCTAATCCTGTGAGGGGCAGTGCATATGTACATTTATCTTTGAGAGAACATACTTAATGACAACATCATTAAGCAAAACATTCTGTAATTATCTGCAGCTTTTATTTATATATCTTGTATTAGAGCTGATTGGGAAGATAGTGAGGCTGGAAAAGAGCTGAATCCATTCATTTTGGCTGGAGATGAATCTGTCATTTCTCTTGAAGGAGATTAGATTAAAAACATGTCTGCCTTTGATTTGGTTTATTGTAACATGCCCTTATTAAACATGCATTCTTGGAAAGAGCGTATGCAGCACAGTGCCATTAAATTGTAATCTTTGACTGTGCCAAAAAAAGAATTTATGTGCCACATAACTGTGAAGTTTTATTTTCCCACAGCTAACCAACCACTGAAATTTCTTCGTACACTTGCACTCCATTTCAAAGTTGTTTCACAGAAACTTGCATCTACTAAACGCTCACTGTCACACAGGGTTTGAATTCACAGCAACACTGAACTGGAGTTAGAACAACTAAGTTACTTCAGTAGTGAAAGCTACAAATGACCACACTGACAAACAACTTGAGCTATACAATAGTACTTGGGTAGTTGTAACTCAACCTGCTGGATTCCCACTAGTTCACGTTAGCACTCAGGCTTCAGCCTGTACGCTCTGACAGGCAGCTAACTTGACCCAAAAACTATTAAACTCAGGCCAGATGCTTTTGCCTCTGGATGTGACCTGTGTTAGGAACAAAACCTGGGCTGCAATTTGAGCTACCAATGCAGTGCCTATTTACACTCAGAAAACCAGTCATATGGGCATAGGCTACTTCTGTGAGTGAAGGTGACAGAATCAGATTCTAAACCACTACTATAATGAAATTTGAACCAGTAATTGACACAGGAACGACACTGCAAGACTATGTCTACACTTGCTATTTCGAATTAAGGAGGCTTAATTTGAACTAACTTAATCCCTGTCTACACTAGGCTCTCATTAGTTTGAATTAAGGAATTCCTTAATTCAAACTAATGAAACCTTATCTTGAATTAGTAAGACCTGCCAGTTAGTTTGAACTAAGCCCTTACTTTGATCCTTAGTTCGAACTAAGAATGGTGTAGACTAGGATTAACTAGGTGAAGACTCGGATTAGTTTGAATTTAATAAGTTCAAATTCAGGGCAGTTAGTTCCAATTAACAATGTGGACTAATTTGACTTAATGTTAAGTCAAATTAGTCAATGTTGTTAATTCGAACTAATAAGTTTGAATTTAGTTTGAACAAAACTTGAATTTATGAGTTTGAATAAACATATTTGAACTAATTTTTTCTAGTGTAGACATAGCCTGACACACTGACAGTCCTATGTCTGTTTTGTGTTAAACTTGCAACACTTAAAAACATAATTAAAAGCAAGAGCAAACTGTTCAATGCCAGTGTTCTCTGGCACTGCTCTATGTTTCAGTAATCTTTTCTAATGAATGTGTGGGACTCTTCAGCAGAAGAAAGTCTGTACCAAGTTTTCTGTGAAGTATTTCCTGGTACTTTTTGGACAAAGACTGTTCACTAGAATGAAAAATGCCTAATCTTATGAGGTTTGGCCTCAATGGGATTTGAATACTCTCAGAGCCTCATAGCTCGCATGTAGCAGCACCCTGCAGAATTAAGCTCTACAAGTGTTAGAACTTGATCCAGTAAACCCAAGGGACCACTCACACTTAGAAGAGATTGCAAAAAAGTGAGGCACTCATATTATATTCTTCAGTTAAGGTCATGACCAGAGAATGATTTCAGGGATTTTATTCAGATTATATTATCGCATATAAAAATAAGTTAACTCAGTCTTTTCATAAAACTCAGTTATTCTATAGCATGTACCATGGGAAAAGCCATCTCACCCACTGAATAAGAAGTCACTGTAAAGGGCCTAAAAGCACTTTAAGACTCAGAATTGTGTACCTGAAAAGATTAGTCATGGTCATGTGGGAGGGCCTTGAAAAAAATGTGATTTGTTGTACAAACAGAAATGACATATCTAGGCTGTAAAAATATTGCAAATGAACATATAGTTTTGGTCTATTATTATAAACAGAAAACGTACATAAAACTACATTTACATCAGCTAAAATAAGATTTCATGTCTGTATGGTTGTGACATTTGAATGTGATTTTTGTTCACTTTCCAGAATATATAGAACCAAACCAAACCAAAGATCTAAACAATCCTAAATTTCAAAGGAAGTTTATTTCTCCTGAAACAGACTTGGATCCTGATTTCACTGAGTCTACATTTACAGCCAACGTGAAAACTAAATGCGATGGCCCTACTGCCTCCATAAAGCATCAATTCCAAAGAGACCTTACTTTAAATTAGAAATTTCAAAGTTGATTAAAGAGATGGCTATCCTCTGGACAGTGTGGTCTACAATTATTCTAAAGGGATATTATGCCTTGTACATTTTGGTTACACAAGCCAATGGGTGGCTAGACACATATGATGATTCTCTTATGCACAGTGGGTGTACTTTTAGATAGGATATTTGCGGTCAGTAGAATACATGAGAATCGCTATTTCACTGTGATCTTCAGGCTTAGCTCCTTTTGTGATTGTCAGAGGCTGCCTCTGATAATCAGGCTTAGAAGTTCATATATAGGTTGCAGCTAGCTATAGGGTTTCACCTGGACCAAGGGTGGCACTGGAATTGAGATTTGGGGACAGGCCAGGATCAAAACCAAAATCAGACCCAGACCCAGACCCATATGACCCAGGCTTTGCTCAGTGATAGGTTGCTACTGAATGCCTGGGAGTTGAGTCACTTCAGGCTCTGTTAGAGTGGTAAGTCAGTGCAGCTGGGTTATTGCTGCCTGCCTGAAAGCAGACTCACTGCAGCATCCACTGAGGCTCTAAGGATGGGCAGATTTCCACCTATCCACATATAAAGGCCTTGCCCCCAGCCTAAGGGGAGAAGCCACTGGACCCAGACATCAAAAAGATTATGAGGACGGCAAAGGACAAAGAAGAAAACCCAGGCATAACTATGGATGAGCCCAGGTGGGCACATTCCCACCCAGCTGGCCAGAAGACACACCCACCCCTACCTGATGCAGCATCCAGCTGCTGTGTGAGCTTTTCCACTGCACCCACAACCACAGATCGGCTGTGAGCAGAAGCACTGTGGGCAGATGGGCAGGGGAAAGCGGTTCTCTGTGCTTCCAGCTCCAACCCCAGGCAGCTGCTGCGGCCTTTACGCAACAGGGGCTGGGTTTGTCTCTCTCCCCCACCCTGCTCCTTTCAATGCTCCAAATGCAAGGCAGCAATAGCAGCATCAGGAAGCTGCTGGTCCCATGACTAGATGCAGGACTGGCTGAGCCCTCCCTGGGGTTTCAGGGGCCCTGCCAGAAAACAGGGTCTGGCTATGCCCCTGGAGAAAACAGGATGGGAGCGTGCATTACAACTTCAAAAGCGGGGATCCAGCATGAAATTCAGAGCAGAAAACCCTAGAGGCCACTCACTGCTAACCCAAGATGTCTGGGGAGCCAGTGGGTATAGTCCACACGAACTGTGCCCACCTAGGGTATGTCTACACTGAAGGCTTAAGTCAACTTAACCAGGCTCAAGACAATGTAAGCAACTCCAGGGCTACATTTGGAGTCCATTAAATCAACTTAAGAACTTGCTTAATTTGACTTAATAACTCTCACTCTTAAAGTCAACTTTAAGGGTTAAGTCGACCTTATTAAGTCAACTTAACAAAATGTGACCATTAAAGTTGACTTAATAAATTCAACTTAAAGCAGGAGAGTCATTTAAATAAATTTTATAAAGTCGACTTAAGCCAGGGGACTCACTTAAAGTCGATTTAAACACACGGGGTATGTCTACACTTAGAATTGAATTTGAATGGATCTCCAATTCAATTCAAATTCAATTAAGTGCCTGGCCACACTCGCTTTTCTCAATTTGAATTGAGGAAAGCTGACTCTGAATTGGTCAAACCTCGTTTGACTTCAAAGTCGTGGTCAATTCGAACTGAGTAGTTCAAATTGAGGGATTGTGGCAGTCAATTCAAACTCACTGTGAGTTCGAATTGACATAGGTTGACCTTCCTCCAAGGGTTCATGGCACCCTGGAAGGAAGACCTGCCCTTCAGCACCTGGGGCCAGCAGCCCCAAAGGTGCCTCCACCACATCCCAGCCAGATCAGGCTAGGGGGCAATGGGGCTCCTATCCCCTGGCTGAGAACTGAGGTCCAGTCGTGGGCTGCAGCTGTGCTCCCTGTGCTTGGGCACAGGATCCCCATGTGCGGTGAGAAGGAACCCCCATGCCTGGCTGCAGCCCTGCTGGTGAGGTCAGGGACAGGGACCCCTGTGCACGCTGCAGCCCCACTGGCCACACGTGGGGACAGAGACCCCTGCATGTGACTGGGCTCCCACTGGCCACGGGCTGGGGAAGGGAACCCTGCATGCAGCTGGACTCCCACTGGCTGCATGCTGGGGAAGGGACCCCTGCGCGTGGCTGGAGCCCCGCTGGCCGTGTGTGAAGACAGGGAGCCCTGCGTGTGGCTGGGCTTTCCCTGGCTGTGGACCAGAGAAGGATCCCTTCCTCATGTGTGGCCACTGGGGCTCCATCTGCCCCCCGGAGTTACTTTCCCATGTGCGGCCAGCGGGAGCCCAGCTACACAGGGGAATCCATCCCCGCATGCGGCTAGCAGGGCTCCATCCGCGAGCAGGGGTCCCTTCCCCATGCACAGCTAGCAGGAGCCAAGCCATGTGTGTGGTTTCCTTCTCCCCCAACCCGCTGTGCTGCGCTGTCAGGAATTCCCCCCACCAGGCTCTGACAGTGCAGCAGGGGCGGGGGAGAAAGGATTCCCCCGACCCCCGATGACAGAGCAGCAGGGCAGGGGAGAAGGGATTTCCTCAGCCCTGCACTAAAAGCACAGTGGGGCAAGGAAATCCTTTCTCCCCCACCCCTGCTGTGCTGTGTTTCAGGGGGGTGCCCAGGGAAAACATCCCCTGCCAGGCTCCTGCCTTCTGAGCCTGGCATGGGGGAAAGCATCCCCTGCCTAGCTCTAGCCACGGTGGGGCTACAGTTGGGCAGGGGATGCTTTTCTTTGAGAAGGCTCAGAGGGCTGGAGCCGGGCAGGGGATTGGGTGCTGGCATGGCCCGTTTTGGGGGTCATGTTGCCACACCTTCCATGGTGCCCCTCCTCCAATTCAAATTAGCAAGTCCAGTTCATGGACATTGGAACTGGAGTTTCTAGTGTGGGCATGTCAATTTGAATTGACTGAATTTGAACTAATAATTATAGTTTGAATTGACTAGTTTGAATTCAGTCAATTCGAATTAGCACCAAGTCTAGACATAGCCATGGGACTTTCTAGGTTGACTTAATAAAGTTGACTTTAAGGTGACCTTATTAAGTTGATTTACCTGAGCCCTCTAGTGCAGATATAGCTAAAGTGACTTAAGGAAAGGTCAGAAGTAAATCCCAGAGTCAGAGAGCACGTCCTCATCCACCTTCTTCCTCCAAGTATGGTGGATGGCTTCCCTAACCATCGCCAGGAGGAGGCTGATGTAGAGTTCTCATGACTTTGTGGGGCTAAGAGTGGGGTGTGGACAGATCAGGAGGTACAAGATAAATGAAGCTAAAATTTACAGGCAAGGCTTTGGAAAAGCTGTAAAAGGAATTGCAACCTGGTGCGTTCAGTATAGGTGTGCAGCAGGCTCTCTCGTTTGCTGCAGAAGGGGAAGGTGTCAAAGGAGGTGGTGAACCATGGAAGGTATCAGCCTGTGCTTACAGCTCTATGAAGGAGCTGCCAACTATCTATGGGTAGTCTTGGGACCACAGTGAAGTATGGGCTTGCCCAATGTTGTCCCTGACTCTGTAGCAGCTGAGAAAACAGCCCTGGTTTGGCTATGAATTTGCCTCAGATTTATGGAGCAACAGTATTAATTGTTAACTTTGGATGAAATTCTGGCCCTATGGAGTTTTGCCATTGACTTCAGTTTGGTTAGGATTTCACTTCCAGTGTTGATATTGTTACTTAAATAAAAATAAGATCTGGCAGAATATTATAGAAATGAAACTGGTAGTAAAGAACTCCTTTGAGGAAAACCAATAGTTTTGCGATTAAGTAAAGCACTTAAAGACATTTTAACTATGAAGTCACAAAGATTTAAGCACATGATCAAATGCTTTCCTGAACTAAGACACAAACACCTGATACTGAAAGTTGGAAAGAAATTCACTCCCAGGCAATAGTCAGAACAACATTTATGGACTACTTATATCTGATTTAATCCCTCAAATTAGAGTGTAAATGGGATCTAAGCAGTTGTATAAGCTTTGTTCAGGCCCTCTCTAAGGGGCTGAATTTCACCCATGAAGTGATTTTCACATTTCTGCTAACTTCTTTGTTGTTCAGCTATTGTTGATTGCCTCAAAACTGCTAGTAAATGCTGTCCAATAATTTTTTTTCTAGTTGTGTATAAGATTTTGCTAATTAAGATACTTAGAAGTGTTTTTGGTCTGCTATAAACCTGTGGAAAAGAGATTTGTTTTCCTCCAATGAATCACTTTGTGCTGGATTTCTAATTCTTATTAAATGAAGGTTACTATCTTCCAGGCTATAATTAATGTCAAGGATAAGTGAGCCAAAAACTGATACAAGGAAAAGTTAAAATAAGGGGATGGTGAAAGCAGGCTATATGAAATATATCGAGGGTATGTTTCCATATTTCTTAGAACAGTGGTTCCCAACCTTTTCTCTGCTGTAGCACACCTTGATACCTCTAATTACTTTGAGGCACACCATCAGATAGTTGCCAAATGAACTCATGAATATTCATGAGTCAATCCACAACTCTTCAGGTAGTTTTTCAAAAAATTCCAAGGCACACCTGCTCAGGCCTGATGGTGTGCCATGGCTCACTGGTTGGGAAACACTGTCTTGGAAGAAATTATCATTTTTTATTTACAGTAGGAACTGTAAAACAGACAAGGAGTCCTGTGGCACTTAAGAACTAATAAATTTATTTGTTACATGAGCTTTCGTGGGAGAAAAATCCCACTTCGTCACATGTTTAGAATTTGGGAAAACTTCTGAAACGGAAGCAAATAAATAAATAAATAGAGTTAGTCTTTAAGTGCCACAGAAGTCTTTGTTTTACTGAACTAAACTAACACGGCTTGCCCTTTGGAAGTATGAACCGTATGCATGTGCGAACCAGGCTTTCATGTATGTAATGAGCATTCTCTTCATGTAAAACTGGTTACTCACATTTCTTTATATGATTAAAAATGTTAGCCACATGATTTTGGTGAACTCATAATTACATAAAATTTCAACAGAAAAATGCTGTGTTGTATGATAGTTTAATTGGGCTTGTAAAGCATTTCAGCTAATCTGTTTACCAAAGAATATGAAAAATCCAGATTTTATAGCAGCATGGCCCTGATTACTCGTGTGCTTAAAATCAAGTGAGTGGTTAAATGTTCCATAGGATCAGGGCCCAAAATATTACAGAGGTGACATCAGAGACTAGACAGACAAATTCATACATTTCTCTCTCTCTCTCTCACATACACATAATCTGAAGGTCACCTAGAGGTCAATTAATTGCCCGCCTCCATCACCTAAAAAATAAACTTCAATTCCTATGGAGAAGGAGCCAGAGACCAGGACTCAGTTTGTAAGGACTTTCAACAAGGATTGCTCAGGCTACTTTCCCCACATTCAAGTCTTAACAAGAACAAAAAGAAATGAACTTTAAGTACTAGCTTTAAAAATCTTATAATAAACTTAATAATTTTCATAACATATGCCTATTTTATAATCTAAATACACTATTTTCACAGCTTTCTTTTCACAGCCATAAACAAGAAAACAAATTAAATCTAAATAGGGCGGTTCCCATAGAAACACTGTGAGAAGAAACACTGGTCCCAAAGCTTAGATCATGGCTTGACAAAACTAGTTCCCAGTTAGGTGCCAGCAGTTTTATTTTTAGTCACCACAGGGCACTCCTCTGCTGTATTTCTGCAGCAGAGCTAATAGCCAGGACACAAGCGCTGGTCACCATAGTGACCTTGCACTGCAAGCCCAGAGGCTTCTGAGTTGAAAGAAGCAGCTCCCTCTCCTTTGTTTGTAGAAGGCTTCCACTGAAATTCATGCAAACCCTTCCTTCTCTGCTGGAATCACTGTTACCCAGTCAGTTTACTGATTAACCAACACACAGTTACATATATAGTTAAAGAAAACTTGTCACAAGAAAATACTTCTCTGAGAATAACAGAAATATAATTGACTCTTTCTCTGCTATTACCTTTAAGAATTGTTGGTGCATCATACTAGTTAACACAATTCATTCAAACATTTTGACTAAGAAACCAAACAACATTTTAAGTAGACAGTTAAAAGAAGTTATTTTCCTCCCCCAATGATCCCTTTTCTATAGTACTTTGAGGCTTGCCTGTTAGAGGGTTAACAATATCACTAACCTGCTGCAAAATGCTTCATAGTTAGGGGAGCATAGCCTGCTGTCTGCTCCTGGCTCAGCTTCTCCCCATTCACACAGAGCACATCTGGCTTTCTAAAAGCAACTGACCTGGCTACCTGCTGTCATGGTGTCTGATCCTAGCAGCAAGGAACCTAGTGGAGCATGCCCAATGCTACCATGCCCAATTCCAGAAACATCTGCATGTGGACTTCTAAACCTGCTTGGCAAAAATGACTCTCTTCTAAAGAGATATCTCCCTACTTGGCACCTAAGTTACTTTTTTTACACATGCTCACTCTGAATGCTGTAGAAACCCACAATGGAGGAGAGCAGATAAAGGGAGAACTGTGAAGACAGGCAAATGGAAATTAACTTCTGAAAAAGGCAGTTGAAGTGTTTGCCTATATCTCAAAATGAACATTTCAGAGGACAATAGAGATAGTAACCTTTAAAATCCTTAAGTGACTCACTGGTGGGAAGGTACACTGGACGAGATCTAGTTTACAGCTTATATTGCTGAGTAACTGGTAGGGATCCAAATGCGGAAACTTCAGCTGTCAGTCTGTTAGTACCAGTGTGTAACTCTGCTGAGTAGCTACTTGAAAAGTTCTGCAACGCTTCAAAGTATAGAAGTCTAGGTGACTGCAGTGGCTTTTCTTTGCATGGTGTGGGATTGCATTTGTATGGTTAACAAATAAGCTTGGATTTTACTAATTGTTGTTCGCTTTTAATCTATGCTTCTGTACTTTTTTAGTTTTTGTGAATACCAATTTAAATATTTTTCTCCATATTTATTAACCAGCTAGCAAGCAATGTGCTGGAAGAAGACATAAGAATCTGAGAACTCTGAAATGTCTAGAGAGTATCATAGGGCTTGTCTACATTTGCAAGTTAGTTCAAATTAAGGAGGCGTAATTTGAACTAATTCAGTATCTGTCAACACTAGGCTTTCAATAGTTCAAATTAAGGAATTCCTTATTTCAAACTAATGAAAGCTTAGTTCAGATCAGTAAGACCTGCCGGTTAGTTTGAACTAAGCTCTTACTTTGATCCATAGTTTGAACTAAGGACAGTGTAGGCTAGGATTAACCCTTAGTTCAAATTTAATAAATTCGAATTAAGGGCAGTGAGTTCAAATTTAACAAAGTGAACTAATTTGACAATGTTAAATCGAATTAGTTCACTTTGTTAATTTGAAGTAATAAGTTCAAGTTTAGTTCAAGCTAAATTTGAACTAACTTTTCCTGGTGTAGACAAAGTCATAGTGCTTATCATTAAAAAGGTTCCTATCCACCTATAAGATTCATAGACACAGAAGCTAATATACTCTGTGAAGTGGGATTACATACATGCTTTAAAGGGGGTGTTTCTAACGTGTAGATTCTTTGGCAAAAGAAAACATTTCAGTTTCATACTCTTTAGGATTCTCCCTATTAGGGAAAGAGTGGAAATTCTTACCGATGCAATGTCAAGGAGAGAGAACTGTACCTAGAGTCATCTGATTTGCCTTGACAGATGAAGTTTATGTCTCAAAAATATAGTAGGAATAGCAGATTCTAGCACTTTTTGACAGTAAAAGAAAATCAGTTGGTTTTGCACAAAATAAAATGTTGCAAAATCTTTCAGAATTCGAACGGAGTACGTCCCATTTTTTTCACAGTTGCACTTAACATGAGTTTTATGCCCTTCTGATTTTTTGCATAGAAAGTCAAACTAAACCATTGAAGTTGGCCTGAAAGTTCTCATCACCCCAAAATACAATTGGCTTAGTCCTTTGTGACAAAGAAGTTGACCAACCATTGAAACAAATCAGTGAAGTACTATATGTAGCCCAGCAATAATCAGTTACTTGTGAAAGGTAGTAACATAGAAGCAAATAGAAAACAGTAGGATACCAGTACACTCACATAATTGCTTGGATATTTTTAAATTTCCAGAGTGAAAGGTAATAAATTCAGAAGCCTAAATAGATATTGACTTAAATACATTTAGCCTCCTGGTTACTAAACAATGTTTGTTAAAAATTCTGATGTAAACTAAAAATAACAAGGGGAAGTCAAATATTTTTACTTCCCTGCTTATCAGAAAATCAAGTTAAAACAAAAGCCTCATTAATCCAAAACAAGAAAGGAGTTCTGTGGCACTTAAAGACTAAAAAAATTATTTATCACATGAGCTTTTGTGGGAGAAAATCCCACTTCGTCAGATGCTTTGGGGGATGGGGGAACTTACAGAATGGGAAGGGAAATAAAAGCAGGGAAGTGTAAGTCACAGGATCAGGTCACACTGTACCAGCAAAAACAAAGCAGTTAAGAGTCAAACACTGGGAAACAGCGCATAGAGGAAGGGAAGGTCAAATCACCTGTTGTAATGAGAAAAAATAGAAAGTCCTGAAGAAACAAAGTCAAATTTGCAAATGAATTTCAATTCTGCCATTGCTCTTTGAAGCCTTGATGTGCTATTTGGTTGCTGGTTTTTGAATGTTGTGATTTCTGATGTAAGATTTGTGCCCATTTATTCTTTTGTGCAAAGACCATCCAGTTTGTCCAATATATAAGGCTGGGGGGCATTTCTGGCACATGATGGCATAAATCACATTGGTGGATGAGCAGGTGAATGAGCCTTTGATGGAGTAGCTGGTTTTATTAGGTCCTGTAATAGTGTCTTTTGTGCTGATATGCAGGCAGAGTTGGCAGTGTTTTGCAAGGATATGTGCCTGCTTTAAAGGGTCTGTTGCTATAACATTGAAATACATTATTTTGCCAAGGATCTAATAATTATTTAAAGGTAAACAATGGGAAATAAATGTGATAACACTAAGACTTTGAAGGAACGTAATAAGATAAATGTCTCTTTTCTTAGGTAGTGTTAAACATATGGGAGGCTTAAAACATTTCATATTAATACAGTAGCTACAAAAAATGTACAGTATCCCATACTGAAGCACAATATGTTTGTGATTGGAAATACCACACTACCTAGGTAAAGTCAAAGACAGCATTATCATAGATGTTGAGTATTAAGTAGTAAACATTTCTTCATGAAGTTAAAAAAAAAAGTGTGTGTGTGTATATATATTTAAAGCTCCCTGCAGCATTAGAAACATAAACCCAAGAACCTTGGAAAAGTGCATTAGAACCAGAAAATGAAACTGATTAGAAGCAAGTGTGAACATAGCCAATCTTGTTTCATGCTCTGTCTTCATGAAATGTAAAAACGTAGAAAACAGGGTAAATGGGGTGTCTGTCTAGACATAATATAACTGGGCTAAAAAAGAAGTAGATAAATTCATGGAGGATGAGCCATCAGTGGTTGTTAGTCAGGGATGCATCCCCATGTTCTGGGTGTCCCTAAACCTCTGACTGCCAGAAACCGGGACGGCATCACTCAATAATTGCCCTGTTCTTTTCATTGCCCCTAAAGCATATGGCGTTGGCCACTATTGCAAACTAGCATACTGAAACAGATGGACAACTGATCTAACCCAGTATGGTCATGCTTATGTTCTTATCTTTTTACTTTCTATCTGTGAATTAAGCATTGAACTGTGTAAATTATTATTCTGTTCTGACATTTGATATATGCAAATAAGTCCCCTTGACTTCAGTGGAAGTTTGAACATGTACATCCCAAGATAGATTTTGGCACTAAAATTTTAAAGATAGTTTCAGTTTTAATTATCTAGGCTCCAATTCTGGAAAGGTTAACTTGGTCCCTATTCAGCTTATGCCTTAAGTGTATGCTTAACTTTAGGCACACACTTAAGTCCCAATGATTTCAGCAGGACTCACTGCAAATGCAATTACATACTTAAGATGTTTTTATTCCATGTCTTCATCTAGGACTCAGTCTTACACCTATACATGTAAAAAGGAGATTTGGCAAGGAGCTCAGTGAAAATAGGATTGAATCCATAATAATACTGTTTTAAAAAATAAACCTGCAGGAAAAAAATATCACATGCACCACTCTAATCACTTTTGTCTTTATTTCTTACTTTCTGGCATCCATCTATGATAGTTTTGTTTAATATTTTTTTGATTTATCTCTAACATATATTTTAACTGTCCCAGCTATTTTGAATGCTTCTTCAATAACACGATGGTACATACTCAATCAAGGTTTACAGGAAAATGATAACCATTACACTTTATTTGTCATGGAATCTTTTTACAGGTTTATGCAAGTGCATGAGGAAATGACTGTAAGTGTCACCAAACAGATGGTGAGCACTATCAAACCAAAGTGACAGTTGCAAAAGAAATAGCTATTGTTTATGCCAATCATTCTTTGATGAATGTCTTTCTAATGCTACAGTTTTAACAATGTTGAACTAGTGCCCAGTATACTTCTAGAGTGACACACAAACCTATCCTGCACCTCCTATTGAGGCAAAACTCCTTTTATGTCAGTTTTAAATCTAAGGGGCTTCTGAATAAGTAGTTCTGAATCAGCCCATGTCTCCAAATAACATCAGTAGTAGTAGTAGGGGGAAAAAGTATATGGAAAACAACTATCTATTGATATATGTTGTGTGGTATTTCCCTTGCACTTCAGCCATATAGTTAGTGCTAGGGAAACTTTAATTTACAGCTTCTGGATGATCTAAAAGCAGAGCTGGAAGCATAATAAATGCTCAAACTGTTAATCACATGCATTTTGAAAGGAAATATTGAATATTGTTTAAAATGTTGGACAAGATACACTGCTTTCCCTGGTTAATTTATGCCAAAGAGACTCAGCACCTGATGTTTTCACTGCAATAAGGTGTGGATTTATTAGGCATAAATATCAGAGTTAGACATTGGACTAATTAGACAAAACAATGTGCTGGAGAATGGAGAATGGATTTTAAACATATCTAGTCTAACAATATACAAAAAGACAATTTGCAAGTTATAAGAACAAATAATATGTGGCAGATGGGTAGTCGTGTTACTTAATATATTACTGGAAGGTGCTCAGATACAATGATATCAAAGCATGGCATAAGAATGTAAAATAGAACAGAATAAGAAACGTAGGCACTTATCCTACAAAGGAATGCATGCCAAGAGATACCTGCTCAAAGTTTGTTTCAACATTGAGGGTCTATGATGATGTAAGCAATACTTCCCAGATTGAGAGGAACCTAATCACCACCTGTCCTCAGAGTGAAATTATTGTTTGTCCTTGCTGTGGATCAACTAACCCAAAACTTTCAGCCTCAGGCAGTACAAGCCCTGTCTTTTGGACTCTCACAGGCCTCTCTTTGGCTAGGTAGTGATAGGACACTCAAACCATAAGCCCTCAGAGCACTCTGTGCAGTGACCAATTCCTGCTCCACTGAATGCGCACAGAATTATGAGGCCTGCCGTTCCCAAAGGAACAAAATGCATCAGCTTGTAAGATTCACTCAGAATCAGCAGGTACTTTACCACCACAGCACATAGACACACTTACGGTGAAAACAAGAATAAGTTAATCAAACAAGAGAGATTCAAGTGATTGTGAGATTATTGGAAACAAGTGGTTACATAAAAAATAAAATCATAACACACTTCCAGAGACTAAATTTAAATAGCAGGTTCGCTTCCTGTGTAAAGAAGGTTTTTTCACCCAAAATTCTCTCCAGTGTTTTCATCCAAGCCTGGATAAGACCCTTTTTTCATAAAGCTAACTCACTGTCCATTTACTTCTTCAGTGAAGGATCGGAGGAGGTCGTCTTTGTCTCCTAAATTAATACAGGGGCTGGCAATCCTGGGCCCACACACCCATTCAGCATGGCATGCGATGCCAGGCTCCACTGTAAGGCAGGGCAAAGGGAGCTTGCCCAATCTCCTCCTGGCCCCAACCCCAGCACCTGCTGAAGAGGTAGGGGATAAGGCTGGATCAGTTTTGCTGGCCCCTGATTTAGCAGAACAAATTTTTTATATGCTGCTTAAAATATTGCCCTCCTCCCTGCTACAGATTTTTTTTTCCTTTCCTGTTAATTTCTTTCTTTGAAGTTCCAACAATCACTGATTATCATTCAGTTCAGAGAGGTGAAACGCATAGTTTGTGGGTATCAAAGGCCAGGGAAGACAGCCATCCCTCATGTAGCCACTGCCGAGTGCATTGGCCATGGTGACTCTGTCTCTTCCCATTTCTCATGGACAGGCTGGGATTGCTCCAGACATCAAGAGAATAGGTGGTTGAGACTCATGGTGGGGACTGCTCCACTCTGGTCGGGTGCTGGGGCTTAAAGTCTGGTCCAGTTTGAGGAAGATTCCTCTGCGAGGTGGAGAGAGTCTGGGGTGGCAAGAAGTGTAAACCATGCTGTTCTACCTCTCAGTTCTTGCATGCCGTCCCTTCTAAACTTCCTTCCTATGTCACCTTTTTTTTAGCCTTTCTAAAGGCTTGCCATTTTGGATTAAGCACTAGTAAGGGTGTTTAGTAAACACAAATGCATGCATACTCCAAAAAACACTGATATATATTTCATATTGTCTTATCTAAGTTTGTTAACAAAGTACCCTGCAGTACTTTGAATTTGCTGTTAGCCAACCAAATTGTAACTTAATGACACAACCAAATTATAACTTAACCACACATAACATATATGGACTTGATTCAACTCTTTAGAAGAAAAGGGAAGCTATCAAATTGACTTTTTTGGATCAGGCCCTGACTAGAGAAATACCATACTGCCATTGCAGGGATTGATTTAACAGGATTTAAACATCTCAGATGAAAATTTTAGCAATATTTTTATCACAGTTAATACTGTTTCCTGCACAAAGACAGAAATGGTTATACGCCTTTTGTTGGTTGGTTGGTTAATTGGAAATAAAAGAGCTTGACATTCTCTGTATGGAGCAGAGTTTCCAGCTATCACATGCTGAGCAATGGAGGCAATTGTATTATGTAATGGCAATTTATTTATTAAAACAGATTGCTTCAAGCTTCATGTTTTCCAATAAGGGTTGCTATTATGGAAAATAAGGGATAAATTCTCTTCCTGACTTACATCTTATGCAAACCCAAGGATTTTAGGGAAGATGCAGACTGCATAAGGTAGGTCTGCAATTCTTTTGATCCTAATTAGCCATTCCCTGTTAGAGAGTCAGATTGAATCTGTTTTTCTTCTTTTATCTTAATCTTTGTTAATTAAAAACTCCATGGTATCTGTACAATGTTATTTTTGAGAATTATTGATATTCATATTTTAATTTAGTGGCATCTGCCTCCTTTCTAGTTTCCCACAACATATGATAGCAAATATTAAAAGAACTAAAAATGACTATATGCCATGAGCTTTACAAGAGTATCAGTATTCTCCTAGGTGTGAAACTAAAGCTGAACAGAACACTTTTGCAGGAACTTTGACATTATGAGACCTATATACTAGTTACATCTTTGAACTTCAGTGAAGCTGGTTGCTCTGAAAATACTTCCACATAGTAGTGTGACAACCAAAACTAGTTTATTTATTACAAGTTTTTGTAATGGGATGTGGAGCCACACTGGAATTTTCATGGAGAATGTGTTAATTTCCCACCTCATCTTCATTCAGCATTCATCAGTTCATTTCATAACCTGTTTTCATTACCTCTTCATGGAATTTTTCACCTACTGAAATGTCAAGGCTACAAGGACCTATGGAGGCCATTTACACAGGAGCATCGGCCGTGGAGTTTCACCTATTATTTCTGCAGCTAGCAAAATAACTTGTCCTTATACTGGAACATAGTCTTAAAGGAAAATATCTAGTTATGATTTAAATACACCAAATTATGGAGGATTTACCGCATCCCTTTGTAAGTTGTTCCAGTAGTTAATTACCTCACTGTTAAAAATGTGGCTTACTATACTCCGATTTGAACTTTCCTATATTCAGTTGCCCTTTGTTTCTGTCAGATTTGCTGGTAATATTATCCCAGGGTCTCTAGGAAACACCCTTGACATTCTTTAACAGTGTATTAGTTATAATTATTATTGCTCATTTTTGGGTACAAAAGAGTGCTATTAGAGAAGACATTTGGAGGGAGCTGTAGAAAACAAAGGGAAATGACAAATCTATTATTTTATAAGGTATGTGATTACATATTAAATCATGTGCTTCATGAGTCAGCTGACATCATGTTTGTCTTTAGACAAAGGTCATACATTTACTTCCACTACAGGACTTGGACTTAAACAAACTTTTTTGTTTATTACAATAAAAATAGTACTGCACTGCAGTAGTCACAGGATGCTAAATTGTTAAAGGTTCAGTCCTCCAGATATGCTAGCATTGCTAGTAAGAATTTTGGCTCAAAGAAAGGATGCCATATATTTTATATTGTGATGTCCTGAGCCTACCTGTGCTCCTGAATTTCTGAGAGAGTGGGGCTTTTCCCCTCCATTTCCTTTTCTTTAATTTGCCAGCCATCATCATCTCCCCCACTTTGTCTGGCTCTCAGTTATTCACTCAGTTATTTTCTGTGGCAATTCAAAAGTCCACATGGGTGGAAGTTAACAGCCCCAAATCAGCCAAGGGATTTTTTTAGAAAAGTTTCTTAGTTATGGCCATATCCCATGAGAACAGGGTGAATGGTACAACAGCACACTTTCTGGGCTTGGTTAGAGAACTAGCTGCACAACTAGAATTCAATGGACCACTGATCGTCAGCCAGGAACTGCTGCTTCTAGTGGTGCAAAGGACATTACTAGACTAGGACGGGGAAGCTAACCCACTCAGCCAAGAGCTACTCATTGGCTGGTCTAGCACCACCACACCTGAAAACTTCACACCTACATGAATAGAAATAAATAGGATAGTTGGGTTTGAGAAAGAGAAATGAGCTGATCGACATAGACAGAAAGAGCAAGCATTTGCTATCAGGCTTGAGGGACAGGACAGGACAAAAGGCAGCTTGCCTGGGACATTACAAGGCACACTTCTGATGAAGATTTGAGGGAAAAGCCCTTTTAAGTTTGATCCTAGTGATTGGGACTGCAGCCCTGCATCCATTCCAATACAAGCGAGGGGAAAGCGCTCACTATCCCATAGGATGATATATTTTTCTGGTAAGTAAGTTATCCTGTCATCTTTCCCCTGAACATTAACACTGTGGGCCTGAGGTAAGGGGAGAACAACATCTGCACTGATTTTGCAGATCTGTTATCGGCCACCATTGAGTGGTCCTCCAGTGATCTTTGAAGCATTATAGCTCTTCCTATAAACTCAAGAGAAATGCCTCCAGCAGTCCTGCTCAAACATTGCACCTCTCCCCTTGTTCCTCTCCTTTCCCCAACTTCTCCAGTACAGCCACACCTAGAGAATTAATTAATGAGAAATAAAAGTATTATTTAGTATGGATTAATAGGTCATAGTACTGGAGCACATATACCATACAATCTAGTTCATGTAGCATACAATCTTGTGCATTGTTGCTCTTGATTATCACTAAAGTTTATTTTCATTTTATTCTAGAGAATGTAAAGTAACTCGTAAATCAAATCACAAGTAAGTCCTGTTCTTGCTCAGTCTTCCTGCTGTTTTAATACTCTCAGTTGTACTGCAAGATTCCAATGAGGGCAAAACACTCTAGCCCTTTTGCCCACCTTGTACATGCCTGTGTATTCATCTACAGCCTCCTGGATTTTTTCCAGCACTGATTCAAGCCTACAATTGAACTCTAAAGAATAAGAACCTGCTGATTCAGGTAATGGTTTGGCAAGATTGATTTTTGTTCTTGCTGAAACTGTGTCATTACTGATCTATCCCAATGTCCGCACTGCTCTACTGTGAGTACGTGCTTGCACAAGAGCTCCAAACCCTATATAATATTGACACTATATGGGTGACAGGCATAGCAGATTTTTTTTTGCATATATTTGTATCTGCCTGACTCCTACATAAGCTTCCACGGGAAAATTGCAGAATGCCTACGCACATTAATTTTTAGTGCAGCAGGCCGCTAAACCTATCATCTCACAAGAATGTCCTTTTATAGCCTTGTCAATCAGTGTATAATTAGCTGAATTTACATGCAGAACAGATGGGAATTTTGGAAATGTTTCTTTTACTAAATGTATGGGGGGGGGAAGAACCATGACTTAGGGATTTAATATATATGTATTCCAAATGTGAGGCCAAATTTAATTAAGTTCTAAAAATACGTGCAATAAAAATGTTCAGCAAAACATGCCAAGCTTTATTAATTTAGAAAAATGTGGTTGCCAGTGTTCCCAAGAGAGTGTAAGTAAATAAATAATTGCATTGTGAAAAGTAAATATAGAATATTTTATGTTTATGACCTTAGGGGATGTCCTCCTCAAGTGGTATTTTGAAGAAAATTAAGGACATTCTAGTGTATATTCTGTACAAACACAGCTTCAAAGGCAAATAAAGGTCAGGAGAACTAGACTGTGCTTTAATATCAGGCCAGTTCCTGACTCCTCATCATATCTTGGTTACTTCTCTTCTTAATTGAAGTGAAAAAGTTTCTAGGGAACAAAATGACTAAAGGTCACAGTCATTCTACTGCCTATGCAAGCTGGTGAGTACAGGAAGACACTTTAACATCTTCAAGCCTCTAAGAAGGTAGGATTTTCTCCCAGAAAAGCTCATGCAACAAATAAATGTGTCTTCAGAAGTGCCATGAGACTCTTTGTTTGTTTCATTTTAACACAGTCATTCATGCTCAGTACCTAATCCTGCACTTTTTTCTTCTTTGGGTACGATAATAGATTGTCATAGGTACAACATAGGCTATATCCACCACAGGCTATTCAGGGCAATTACAAAAGTCCTATTGTTTCTAATAGAAGTCACAAGTTAGTTGAGTTTTCATCTTGTCATAAAATAGACAATCTTGTACAGAAATGCTAATGAATTAACAACCCTAATCTATTTAAATTGATAGTAGAAAGGAGATTGTGCTCATTTTCCTTGGGACTAAGAAGACAGTTGTCATGGGATCAGAAAATCCATCAGGTGTTGTGGAAGGCCCAGGTCTCACTTCTGCAAGGAGTTGTGTGGCACTTTAAGACTAACAGAACTATTTTTTTTAATGAGCTTTCATGGGAGAAAATCCCACTTCATCAGATGCTTTGAAGCATCTGATGAAGTGGATTTTTTTCCCACAAAAACTCAAGCGAAAAATAAATGTTAGTCTTAAAGTACCACTCGACTCCTTGTTATTTTTGCTGGACTAGACTAACACAGCTATCCCTTTGGAAACTCACTTCTGCAGCTGCCAGCTCTGCTGTATGGATTAGCTGTCCTTTCATGACCTTCTTGTTATGTTTCTCCTCTAGTTATGGCAGCCTAACCAACTCATGGCAATCTGCTATGCTCCAGTGCCTACACTCATTGAACCTTTCTGCAGAAGTGCAGAGGAATAAGTACTCTTAAAAAATTATTAATTCAGCTAATATTTTATGCCAGTGGGTCATACAGTAGGCAAGAACTGCTGTTTTATGGAAATGTCAGTCCCACAGAAACGGGATTTGTTATAGTAACGGCACACACAGAGAAAAGTCAGAGCATTTTATCATTTTATCTTTCTAGAAAGTTGCAATGTAACATTAATTTATTTGTTTAGAATATGGAACCCTGACACATAAGAAACCACAAAACGGAGACACACAAATCAGGTGGCTCCCTTTGGGAGAAAGGCACCAACCAATCAATGTAGTTTTAGGATGGCTCTTTGCAAACCTATTGCGGATGACGCATAGCCCAATTTCACTATAGATATTCTTATCCTGCAAGCAGGATCAAGAAATGCTATGTATTTAAAGTAATCACTTGTAATTTTAACAGTTTTCACTCCACTATTGGACTCCACTCACATTTAATAGCTATTTGCCTTCTCCTTTCCTCTCCTCCGTCCCTCTCACCCTATTTAATCATATCTGCTTTCTTTTCTCAGCTTCTCAGTCATATTTAGGTTCTGGTATTGACAAGAGAGCAGCACCAGCAGAAAGGTAGAGAAAGGACATCCAACAGAGCTGCTTTATTACACTTTAAGAAGTCCAACTCAGCTTTCCACTTCCCCACCCCAGTTTTGTTTTCTTCTCCACTGTCCCTAACTTCCTTTCAAATCTGTATTACTAAGGGAGAAAGAAGAGAAAAAAGAAAGGGAAAAAACTCCAAGTTGAAAATAAATGAAATATATTGAAAAACATGTGAAATGTTTTGAAACAAAACAATAATGCAGACTCTGCAAAACGAAAACTTAAGCATTACAAATTTTTTCAGCTAGCTCAATCCTTAACCATTATCATGAACTTTCATGGAATGAATAAATTTGTTAGCCTTTAAAAGTGCCACAGAACTCCTTGTTTGTTTTCCTGAACTAGATTAACACAGCTACCCCTTTGGAACTTGGAATTATAGGGAATGTAATAATCAAGGTCCAACTGTAATTTAACTACATATGAAAATACATCAGTTAGTAACATAAGACTTCAAACTATAGCTGCATAAAATTTGATGTTTCAGTTTGCTGGCAATTTGGGGGAAAATGTGTTCTGAGTAGACCCAATCTGAATATATACTTTTTTTACATTTTCAGTGAACTGTAAAAAAATTCACTTTAGGTCAAACAAAATATTTAATTGAACCAGAAACAAAAAGCTTTGTTTCATTTTGGACTTTCTAAAGTTTTTTTTTTTTAATTGAAAGCAATTTCAAAACAAATCATTGTATCAATTTGAAAAGACTGAATAATTTGCTTAGAAAACTTTGCTGCAAAACATTTTGTTTCAGAATTTGAGGGTTCCCAATTGAAACAACTCAGCAAATACATCACAAATTTATGAAATCTTTGAGTTGCCCTGAATTTTTGTGCTTGTGAAAAATAATTTCCAGTTAAAAAAAAAATCACCCAAAATTAAGTGAGGCTTCATTACAGCAATTTCCCACCAAGACTGCACAAAGAAGTGTGCCAAGATTTATATGTTTTCATTATGAATTATTGTGTGTATGGTTTAACAAAGTGTTAAATTGTAAAATTTTAATGAAAAGGTCAAATTTCAAAGAATTTCAGACATGAGTGAACTTGTAACCCAGACATAATACAAATAATACCAAATCACCTCCAAATAATATTTTATTCACATGATAAAGAAAACAACAACTTTAAGGATATAAAAAAGCAAGGAATCCCGTGACACTTAGGCTATGTCCACATGTAGGTGCTCATTTCAAAAGAAGTTGATTCAAAAGAAAATTGTTATTTCAAATTAACACAAATCAAAATAAGCAAAAAACCTCAAATCGAAATAGCAAGTCCGGACACAGGACTTGCTATTTCAAATCAGAAGAGGGACAGCATGGGAGGTGTAGCAACATGGCCCCCTGGTAGGGCCATGTTGCCAGCCAATACATAGAAAAAGGAAGGCACCCAGGGAAGGAGAAGGCCAAAAGTGTTAAATTGAAATGATGGTTGTTTTGAAATAACACATCTGAATGGTGTTATTTCAAAACAACCATTTTGAAATATCGGCTATTTCGATTTCAGCCTAACATTTACTATTTTGAAATAAGGTTCATTATTTCAAAATGATAGGGCTTGTCATTTTGAAATAACGAAATGTTGTTTGGACATGACAAATTTTAAATTGAAACAACGGTCGTTGTTTCAATTTAAAAGCATTGCGTGGACATAGCCTTAAAAACTAACAAATTGATTTAACACATCAGCTGTCATGGGAGAAAATCCCATTTCATCAGACACTCTGAAGATGGGGGAATTTATAGAATGGGAGGAAAATAAATGCAGGGGAGTATAAGACATAGGATCAGGTCACACTGTAACAGCAAATCAGAGGAACTGATAAGGTTCAAACACTGTGGAACAGCATATAGAAGAAAATGAGTTCAAATAATCTGTTGTAATGAGAAAATAATCCAAAGTTCTTATTTAGCACTGAAGAAATTTTAAGAATGTTTTTGTCAAAATTGTTTTATCTCAGTCAACCAAAAATACTTGTGCTCCTGTATTTGTTCAAGTTATTTTACTTAGAGGGTGGAAACCAGAATGGAAAAAAGAAAGAAGAATAACGGAAAAAAGAAACCCCAACCCAACATGAACAGAAATGTAACTTTGTTTGTAAGGAACAAATATATTAACTACAAAATGTGCTTCTGAAATTTTATTTATGTTTTACAACACACTCATCACTAGGATAGCTGAATACTTTTTTGAATTGGAAATGCTTACTTGGATTATTCTAACTGCTCTTGTAACAAAAAATGCTAATTATATGAGATATGAGTAAGACAGCTAATGGATTATTATGTGCTTCTTAGATGAATGCTCTCTTTAATCTCTCAAAATCTAAAAGGGTTTGTTTTTCTGACTGATGTATGATTTTTGCTATCAGTTACTAATTACTAGAGCAGGAATAAACTGTTCAGTGGAGATTGAATCTGTTAAATCATTGGTTCCCACAGCTCCGCTCCCACTGGCTGGAGAAGGGAATTGCTGCCTAAGGACCCAGATGCAGTGCATTGTTATGGGGCTAAAAGAAAGGTGCAGGCTCCTTACTGCAGCCAAGGGGATGGGAGATCATCACTCCTCTCCCTATGGCTGTAGCACGAAGCATAACAGAGTTCTGCCTGGGTCCCTAGGTGCTGGGATCCCTGCTGGAACAAGAGGGAGGGAAGCACAGATTTTTCCTCTCCTATCTTCAGACGGGTGCCACTGCCTAGAGACCCAAGTGGAGCACATGGGGTCACAGGATATGTACATTTTCCCTGCTGCAGCTATGGGGATGGGAGCATCTCCTTGCCGATCTCCATCCATCTGGCTGGAAGTGGAGAGTGACTGCTGGCAGCGACCCTTCAGAGCAGTAAAAATTGTATCTGTGGCCCTTGAGCCAATAAGGTTGGGAACTGCTGTGGTAAATTAATGCTTGTGAAGGTTACATGAAAAACACTGGCATACTACTTTGTTCACTTATGGTCTTGTATCCAGTTCATTTGATCTTGCTGCCATTTTAAAATACAATTTGACCACAAACTACCTCTTGTCCAAACTCTCTTTGCTTCTAGGTGTTTCCCCTTGTAAGATGGATGCTTGGAGGGTGCTGTTAAAGAGAGCTATTAAGAAAGATCAAATTGCAGTGTGTTCTCCCTTTAGCACTATAGTCTATCCTAAAATAATTTCATTATTATAAGAGCTGAGTCTTTTTGGATGTGTCACTTTTACACATGCCTTTCTTTTCCCTCTTCAATGCTGCACTGACAGTATCAGTGTGGGAACCTCTCAAATCAGTACTGAAACAGGAGAGGGCACATTGTAAAGTGCCAGGTCTAATTATTAAACAGAACTCAATGTTCCAAATGAAATCAGCTCATGAGACTGAAAATAATAGAAAAGCAATGTGCTCTGTAGCATTCAGTATTTTCCCAGCCAATTTTAAATTAGCCATGCTACATAGATTCAAAAGCATAGGAGAGGAATCCAGGTTACTCTGGCAGTGATTAGTCCCTTTCTGGATGGAGTGGTTAGAAAGTGATGTAAGATGGTTTCTCCCCATCATGCCACAAGCTAGTAGCAAGGAACAGACTCTACTCTGGTCAGATGCACCAAATGATTATACTTTGAACTTGACTACCTGTTGAGGTACACATTTTAAAACTAAGAGAACTTCCACACGAGTTGATTTTCCCAAGCATCTTGCAGGCCTACCTATATCTGTAAGATGTTTATTAACACTTCTACATTCCATGTCTACTTCATAACTGTTAGATCTAAATTCACTTTGTGAACCTTGCCTAGTTAAAAAGGTCCATGTGGTAACTTCATAACACGTACAACTCACCACTGCAGTCAGCGTGGGTTGTACTTTCTTTTCCCATTGTAGAATTTGACCTGTAGGTTGTCTGGGCCTATTACTTCATTCATTACTTCTGCCAAGAATTTGGGACGAGGGTGACAGATATATTTATTAAACAGAGCATAAACTTTAGGCCAAATTTGCTTTCAGATGTGCATATGCAGATGCCACTGAACCTTCTCAATGCACATGAATTCATCATTTGTATGGGGACTTTTGCTCTATTTACAATGGTTATGTTTACAGTATGGGCTTAGGCCAACTTAAAGACCTTTAAGTCAAATTAAGTTAAGCCCCATCTATATTTAGAAATTATTAAATGGACTTAAGCAATTCCTTAAGTTGACTTAATAACTCCTGCCCAGTAAATCAACTTAAGAATTTAAGATGACTTACAGGGAAGGGCCCACCCCCTTCCCCACCCCAAGGTGTGATGGGCGCCCGCCAGACCCAGCCTGGGGGCCTGATCCAGTTCCTGCCCTCTGGCAAGGAGCTGGGGCTAGATCCGACTCCCAGCCCCTCTCCGCCAGTTGAGGGGGCTGGCAGCTGGTCTCTGCAGGATGCCGGGGCTAGGAGCTGGATCCAAATCCATCTGACTCCAGCAGCTTGCTCTGCAGAACAAGCAGATAGGAGTCTGGTCAATTTCACTGGCAAGGAGTCTGTGAAATTGACCAGGCTCTGAGCTGGTTGCTCTGCTGGGCAAGCAGCTGGGAGCCAGATGGGTTCGGAGCCAGCTTCTAGCCTCAGCAGCCTGCAGAGAGAGGCTGAGAGCCACATCAGACTCCCATCCCCTCTCTGCCATCTGCAGGGGCTGGCAGCTCACTCCTGCCCTGGGACATGGGGAGCCGGCTTGTCCCCTGGCCGCTTGTAAGCGGCCAAGATGGGGGAAATGGGCACTGCCCCAGCTTCTTGCAAGTGGCCAGGGGTGGGGGGAAAGCAGCCAGGGAAGATGCTGGCACCTGGCACCCCTGGCCACTTGCAAGCAGCCAGGGGAGATGCTGGTTCCCCCCTCCCCTGGCTGCAGAGCAGGACTTGGAGCCAGGTTGGGTTCCTAGTCCTTCTCAGGTCCTGCCACCTGCGGAGATGGGCTGAAAGTGCCATTGCACCCCCAGCCCCTCTCTGCAAACAGAGGTGCTGGCAAAGAAGGGTTGAAAGCCTAATCTTGCTCTCACCCCCTTTCCACAGGAGCAGGAGCCAGCTCCTGCAAGTGGTCACAAGTGGCCCAGGGCCAAATTGGGTGCTGGGTCACTTGTGATCGCTGGCAGGAGGCTTGGTTGCATGGCCAATGTCACAAGAGTGACACTGACCAGGTTGCAGAGTTGCTCAAGGGACTCGAGGCCATAGCCTGGTCAATTTTATTCCTGTGAAATTGACCAGGGTGCCGAGCCTCCTGCCATGGTGACAAGTGACCCAGTCCCCAATTTGGCCTCAAGTCACTTGTGACTACAGGCAGGAGCTGGATCCAAGGCCCCACCACCAGTGGAAAGGGGGTGGAAGGAAGATCAGGCTCCGAGCCCCTCTTTTCCCACCCTGCTCCTGGCAGACAGGAGCTAGGAGCCAAACCCAGCTCATCCCCAGAGGGTGGGAGCCAGATCAGACCCAGTCCCGATCACCCAATCTGGACCAAGGCTGGGCTAAGAGGAGGGGGTGCTCTGGCTGTCTGCTCCCTGTCCACACAAACATACACTGCAGTTGATTTAACAAGGTCGATTTAAAGTCGACTTTGTTAAGTTGACTGCCCCACAGTGTAGACATAGCCAATGTTAGTGATTAATTTCACACGGTTGACAGAGATCCATTCTTTCAAACAATGTGGGTAAATTGCAATCAATTTTCAGTTTCATGTATGATGATGTGATGGCATGATTATTTTTTATGTCTGATAATTGTCAGATACCCTTCTGTCATATGACAGCAAGTTCACCATTTGTTTATTTGGCATTCTGAAAGCTGGAATCAGTGCCCTGTAACACCGCTGGGTTACACTTCAGAAGTAATCACTAGAATTCTAAGACTGAGGCCAAAACTTCACAAAAGCAACATTTCATTGAAAACATGATGATACTTCATTGTGAGGAAAAAAGAGGACATTTTGACTGCAAATATTGCCTTTTGGTCCAATCAGACACCTATGTCTAATTATGTATCATAATTTCAAACTTCCACAAAAAGTTTTTCCAAATCCTATTTCAGGGAAAGTAAAATACTAATGAAAATATAGACAATAGTAGAAAGAGGAAAGGAAATATTCCTGGAAACGTTTTGAAATGATTATGCTTATGTATAAAACATTGAGGAATCGGGCACTAAAATAACCCAAAACAAACAAACCAAACCAAACAAACAAAGCACAGATTGATCCTAGCCAGCTGAAAAGTCCAAATAAATGAAATAAACATTAATGTCCGAAGTTTACCATTAGGTAGTACTCTCACTCAGATCAATAGGAGTTTTGCTCGTGGAAGGATAGCAGAATGTGATTTTGAATGAATTCATGGCCAAATGATTTTGAGAACTCAAGATATTGCAGTTATTTCCTGGATGCTTTTAGGAAGTTCAGCAAGAACTTCCCTGGTTTGAGATCACACCTCCTGATTTTTGCTAAATTTCATTTAATCAGATAAGAATTTACTTAGTTTAAGGATGAAATCAAATGTAACTGCTGTCTTGCATTTTGTTCATTCAGATCACATATGGACATCCCGAAGTTTCAGTGAAACTCTTAAAAATATCTAAAGTGGAATTCTTCACTGGAATTCTAAAATTTGGCTCAGATTTACGAGCTTTAGTGAATCTTGACTGAGTTTTGCACTTAGGAAACTGGAAACAAAGGCTAAACTCAGCTATAGAACCACAGTGGAAGTTCTTCCATTGACTCCAATGGGCTTTGCACATAGGTCCCAGGGTGGGGCATTTTGTAATGACACTGTGAAAAAAACTTACAGTAAAGTGATCTTTATATAGTGAAAGAAATACCACAATTGATGTTGAAATGTCACAGAGCAACTGGAATTCTTTGCATCTATTTCTGGCACACATCTCCTTCCACCTGCTGGACAACAATACAAAATGTCACAGGTCCTTTTTGCCTATGTTTACTATTCGAATATACAATATGGGACACCCACTCACACCTCCACCTATACAGACCACACTCTTGGAGTGGAATCATACCTCCACCTATTAGCAGAATCATACATTGGGAATAATCTTTTGAAATAAAAGGTAGTTTTTTTGATCATTTGCATCTGAACATTTTAATGAAATCATATGAAATCAGGGGTTGTTAATTTATAAACAGGAAAAAAATAACATTGCAAATTTAGCCTCCTGAAATCTCAAAGATGAAATTTAGATTTCCTCATTGAGGGAAACAGGACTTGACAATGTCAATGAACTTTCAGAGAAATGACAAACAAATTATAACATGCTTTTCCTAAGCCATGTTGAAACCCACAATTTCTAAAAAGCATACTGTCAGTAGTTGTAAATATTGTGGACTTACTCTGAAAAAGGAATATTTACTGCATGCTTGAAGTCTAAAAAATCCAGAAAACTTTGAATGAAGTTTAGGTTGATTCAGGGGAGAGGAGCAGGAACACAACAAACACCCACGTAGCAAGCGCTAAAGTATTTCTAGACACAAATATCTAATGCGGGGTATCAAACTCATTCAGTGTGTGGGGGGGGGGGCAAACTAGAAGACAGGATGCCTGTCATGGGCCATATGGTCACACAGGTTTCCCAACCCTTTCCCCCTCCATGTTCAGAGTGGCATGGATTCCCCTTCCCCCACTCCCCACCCAACCCTGCAAGCTCTCTGACTCCATTCCTTTCCCGTGCCACGGGGGCGCCCCTTCCCAATGCTGGCTCTCAGACACCCACCACTTAGGTGTTAAGTATAATTTGGCAGGCCCCGGAACCCTCCTAAATTTCCGGCCCCCTCCTCACTCAGTCCAGGCCCCCTTCCCCCAGGTCCCCCTTTGCCCACCCCTGTTATTGCCCCCCCCACCTGCCTCCCATCCCAGTTAGTACTCCCCCTACACCTGCACCCCAGCTAGTGCCCTCCCATACCTACCCACCCACTACATATACCCCCCACCCCAGCTACTACCCCTCAAACTCCTGCCCCCAACCCCAGCTACTGTTCCCCCAACACCTACCTCCACCCCAGCTACTGCCCTCCATGGCCTCAGCCCCCATCCCAACCCCTTCTTCCTACTCCACCTCCTGGCATATTTTCCCCACTGGCTGCCCCATTTCCCCAGGCCCCACTTACCTGCTCTGCCAAAGTGGCTGAGGAGCCAGGCCAGGGGAGGGATGCTGCTGGCTGGTGAGAGGGGGCCCAGGCCTGAGACTGGGTCGGGGCCACATGCGCTGCTGGGTCCAGCAGGGTGAGCAGGGCCACTGCAGGCTCTGGGATAAGGAGGGGAGGGGTAGCCAGGTTCACCCCAGCCCGCGGCCCCTTCCCTGAGCCGGCCCTAGGAGAACCCACCAGAATGCTGCATTCCTGTGGCTTCTTTCTGGTTTTAGGGGCCCTGGAATGCAGTGTTCTGATGCATTCCCCTATTTTAGGGGCCCCAGAATGCTGCCCCCTAAACATAGGGGGGACCTGGAACGCCATTCCATGGCATTCCAGTTAACTTTAACCCCTGCCCCCACTCCTCCCTTCCCCCACCTCCTGGTGGCAGGCAAAAAAAAAAAAGAAAAAGAAAAAAGAAAAATGAGTCTTAGTTACAGGGGCCCAGGCTGCACTCCTGCCTCTCCTCCCCAGCTCACTCATTGTCAGTCATTCAGCATGCTGGCCTTTGGTTAACTCAGTCCCAGCTAGCCTTTGATTGACTTCTTCCCACATGGGCCCCAGCCACTTTTGCCATTTTTATTTGTGATTCGTGCAATGCACTGTCAGTCAAATCAGCATGCTGACTGACTGACAGTGAACAGATGGGTGGGGGGCAGCACAGTGGCTCTCCAGAGCTGTCCTAGCCTGCTGTGACTGAGACTCTGATTGGTTGGCAGTGAAAGGAAATAGTGCCATAGGGAAAGGAAAGGTGTCAGAGAGCTTGCGGGGGGGGAGGGGGGAGGGGAACACACACCACTCTGAACACGGAGGGGGAAAGGTTTGGGAAACCCAGGTGTCCTGCCTTCCAGTTTGGCCCCCCACACTGAATGAGTTTGACACCCCGTATTAGATATTTGTGCCTAGAAATATTGGCTGGCTGGGATTGGCTGGAGTGCTTCCTTTGTTCCTCTGTGCTGTGACTTACAGCATGTCAGAAGCACACCCTGCTGTGCTAGGAGCCTGACTTTGTAGTTCACTGCTGCAGACAGCTTCGAGGCACAGGCCAGGCAGCCACTCCATGGTCTGGATCAGTGGCCCTGGCAGGCCTGATGCAGCTTGTGGGCTGTGGGTTTGGCACCCCTGATTTAATACATGTCATTTAACAACAAAAACTTCTACCTATGCTTTACTCCTTTCCTATATGTGTGAACTTTCGGGGAGTTCTTCCTATCATTTCCCTGTGTTCTCCCTTAGTTCTTCCTTTGCATATTAGGAAATTGGCTAAATTCTGCCCTTAAATATATGCTTTAGGTCAATGGGTGACACCAAATGGCATTCGGCATCTTCTTCTCTAATTAAATGTGTCAATATTTTCAAAGAATCTGGTGATTTTGGGGACTCCATTTTGGGTCATATGAAAGGCAGCACAAATATGCCAAATAAAGTGTACAAGATCATGCTGATACACAGATCAGAATGCGAGTCAATGCTGGCCACTGACAAAATGAGAATGCTGAAGTGGACACTGGATAAACTGGGAGCCAATAGGCTATGCAATAAACAATACTAGGGACTGTGGTAAGCCTCCCATCACAAAAAAAGCCAAAGAATTATAAACTTAGATGGTGAGGTCATTTCTGACAAGATGATACATTGGTTAGAGAGTACAAGAGCTGGCCAACAATCCCTCAAATCAAGAATTATCTTTCACTGGTTTCTGTCATGGGGTTCAGCATTCAACCCACCTGCAGGGATTCTCCCTGGTGGTGGTACTGGGGAATGTGGTCAAGTGGTCCCCCTGATGGTGGTCTGTGCTCTGCCTCCTCCCATGCTAGACTCCTATCCTGAGTTCTCTTCTGGGCCCTTAGCCCCCTGACCAAGCCCAAGTCTACCCATTCTGGGGTACACTGCTAGGTCCAGCACCAGTGCCTCACCTGGCACACTGGGGGAGCAGAGTGGGACCCAGGCTCACCACTTCTCTGAGTCCCAGCCCAAGTACCCTAAGTGCCTCCTCCAAGGCTGTCTACCTCCCTCCAGTCATTTCACTACTGTCCTATTGCCTGGACTACTTTTTCCACAACCTCTTGCACACAAATGCTCACCACCCTGGAGTTCAGTTGCTGTCCACTCCCAACTCCTTGTGCCAGACTGCAGCTCTGGCCACCCCTGTAGTCCACTCCCTGCAGGATCTCTGGCTTCTGACCAGCTCCCTCCACTCAGAGCTCCCCAGTGTGCTGGCTACCTCAGCCAGCCAGCTGGGGAGAGGACCTTCTCCCTTCAGCTTCCTAAAGAGACTCACTAGGCAGCCCCTGCAGCTCCCTTTTATCGCAAGTTGCTCACCTCTAATCGGCTCACAGTACCCTAGTAGCTACCCCATCACAGTTTCATTTTATGCTTTGCTGACTGTGGATTCTGATCCTTAAGCAGAGGACTCATTAGCAGATGTTGCAGATGGTGCCAGAAGGTAGGGTTGGGCAGTTGTCTGTCCTTTTTTTTCTATTCATTTTCTGTGACTGGAGGTGAGATGTTTTTCCTCAAATTATGGTCATTCGTTCTTTGTCAAGTTTCTACCAGTTAGCCCTATCTTGGGTTACTTTCTCCTACTGTTTGATAAGAATGTTACATCTCTTGATAAAAATTAGAGTCCTGTGGCACCTTAAGACTAACAAATTTCTTTGGATTTGAGTTTTCATAGGCTTTGTTAGTCTTTAAGCTGCCAAATGACTCTTGCTGTTTTTGTTGTACACAGAATAACACAACCACTTCTATGGAAATTTACATCTCTTGATGCTTGTCTTGAGGGTGCCTTTGAAGCATTTCTGTTTGCCTCCCCATTTCTTTTCTCCTTTGGTAAATCTGGCGTACAGCAATTGTTTTGGTAGGCATGAATCAGACATGTGCACACAGTTCCTGTGCCAACTTAACTCATGTTGAATAATCTGTGTGTCAACACTGAAGATGTTGGCACCTGTGACTGATGTTAGTACAACAATTCTCCCACTCTATGACACAAATCTTCCAAAGAAAGTGCTGGTGCTGTTGTTCTTGGTCTTCCAGATGATTTTATATAGATCACGCAAATCTCACAGCCATAAAGGAGAATTGAAATTGAAATTATAGTGGGTGTTCTGGTGTCCCAGTTATTAAACAGGCAAACGGACAGTCAACCAAAGGCAAGGCAAGCCACAGTGATTTCTGTGCTGATTGTCAACATTCATGGAACAAGGCCCATTAAGAAGACCTAGGAAAAAAGTGATTTCAGACATGGAAGAACATGAAGAAGGTTGGTGTCAGCTTGGAAGAAGCACTTGACAAGAATACCTGGAGATGAAGCTCAAGAGATGCCAACCTCAGCTGAAAGAAAGAAAGAAAAATCTAATTTTTGGAAAATGCTGAACATCAGTTCCTCGGAAGTCAGACTCCTTCAAAATGTCAGATTGGGGACCTGAAAACTGAGACACCCCAAATCAAGTCAATTAAACACATACTGGATATTTGTTATTTATGTGTTCATTTTTAATTAGGGCTGATCAGAATATTTCCATGAGAACTGTTTAGTGGAAAAAAAATTTTAAACCATTTTAATTAAGAGTATTTGCTTTCCATGGCAAATTTCTCATTTTCATCAGAAACTTTGCAGCTGAAAAATGAGAGCTTTCAGTTTTTTTATTTTTCTGATGAAATGTTGAATATTTCCATGAAAATTTTAAAACTTTTCCCCCTCATTTTCATCTAATTTTCCACGTCTAATTTAGTCATGGGAAAAATACCTAGTTTACAACCAGCTGAAATGTTTGCATATTTCTATATGTGTGAGACAGACATATAAACACATACATTAATATTATAATACATTGAAACACCTTAAAAATTGTGAACTAAGCACACTAGCAATGTGTGTCTAAATATCTGTACCTTGTACCAAGACTCTTCATATTTCCAGAGAAAAGTAAATTGTTGTGCTGTTAAGTCATCAGATGACCATAAACATCTCCTAAAATAGTTGTCAGGGAAGCTGATGCAACCATACATTATAATTAATGACAAGATCTCTGTATGATTATATTTTGGACATAATTCATTTTAAGAGCTGAGGGAAAAGCATTTACCAGTAATACTTTTGTTCAAGTGGTAGCATAGTTTAAAATTTCCACCCTTCACCCCACTCACCCAGTGCATCTGTCTATTGCCTTTACTAAAAAAAAGGAGGAAAAGGAAGGTAAGTTTCTAAACTCCAATTAAATAGCCTTTATAGTGTTTTTTCCTAGTATTTTTCCATTACTCTTTTCACTACTGTTCTTTTGTCCTTTTCCATCTAGCTATTATTGATTTCCCCACCCTCTACCTTTCCAATGGAGCTAAATTAACCCAACTGCTTTGTTTAACAGTAACGCCCACTCGCCGCGCTAACAGTATCAGGTTAGGTAACTGTGTGATATTGGCATGTCTTTGGTACATACTGAGATTCATTGCCAAAGGCTGACATTACCTCCCACAGTAGAGGTACACTGTTAATGCCAATTTCAGTGTGCTAAATGCAGCTGTAGCCCAAGTGCAAGTATTTCAAAGACAGGACCTGCCAGATTTCATTCAGATGGATCTTATATACCTCATTGCAGCCAACAGTACAGAATTTAGACTCCCAATAATGATAAAGCTTTTTATTCATATTTTAAGACAATTATATTCATGATGCCCAATTCTGGAACCATGAATCATGCTGAGTAATATTTACTCACATGAATAGTTTAATTGAACTGAATAGAATAGAATAGAACCATAGGGTTGGAAGGGACCTCATGAGATCATCAAGTCCAACCCCCTGGAGGTGCTAGCCACTACACTATTTGCAGAGGTGAGGCCACTCAAATGAGCAAGAGCTATTCAACTTGAGCAAGTGCTGCAGAAGTGGGCTCAAAATACTTTTGGAAATATTTTTATCAGCCAGTAGAAATATACACATCATGTTTTGGCTACTGTTGGTCAGAAGATCATTGTTTTGGGGTTTATTACATTTTGAATGAAATCTATATTTGAAAATGTAGAAAAAATATTTATAAATTAAATATTCTATTATTAACACTGTGATTAAATCTGTGATGAATTGCAATTAATCTTTTAATCAAGTTAACTCAAAACAAATTATTCGCTTGGGTTAACTACAATTAATTGACAGACTTAACTATCATCCAACAAAATTATATTTAAAAAAACCCAATTTCTGCTTAAGCTTATTTGCCACCATGGGAAATTCATTCATTTGATTTGGTCACCTAAATTAACACTTGTATAGTGAGTAGTCTTGTGATTCAGGCAATGAAATATGAATAATACTTGTCTGCAGGTATAATCCATGCTAACACAATAAAGTCACTGGGATTTTTACCGCTAGCCTCAGTGGGGCTAAGATTTCATCCAGAGTTTAACTCTTGATGGTCATGCATTGTGTTTGCCACAAGAATGTAATATAATTGGTGTCATTTTTATTCTGCTATAGTCATTCCTACAAAACCTCCATTAAGGCTCAAGGCCTCACTAGGTGCTTGGTACTACAGAGACAGAAGCTAGTCCTTGCCCTAGAGAATTTACTGATGTAGGTAGAAAAGAACTCTCAGCAGACTCGCCATTTGCTTTGCCAAACCCAGATAGCAATGATGACTGACAGCAGACAAAGGTTTTGATGAGGGGTTTAAAAGGTAATAAAGGAGAAGCTCTACAAATTTACAAGATGTTCCGCACTTGTCCAGGGGCAGCAGGAGAGAACAGTTCACCTTAGCTGGAAAGACTTCCCAGCATAAGAGTTCAGCCAAACCACGCGACTCCCAGTGAAACCATATTTCCCAAAGGCATTCTCCCTTCTGTCTCCCAAACAGTCATCTCTTATAGATTTTCCCTTGAACACATGGGCAAGGAGGAAAAGAATGACAGGAGATCTCTGGGGCTGCACTCTGTAACAGATCTATATTTATTTACAAAAACAGTTAGCCTTTATAGAATCTGATCCAAATCCCAGTGAAATCAATGGAAAGGCACCCAACAACTTCAGTGGAATTTGGACCTTATAATGCTTTACATTAATAGTTTTCCAAAAATTTTATAAATACTCCCTCCCCATGTAACTAAAGTGTACAGAGGTGAAATTATTTGCCGATGGTCACACACAACTTTAGGGGCAGAGCTAGTCTAAAACACAAATCTTTTAACTCCCAGTGAAATATCCAATCTAACGGATTGCACTGCCTTCTTGAACTGCTCAAGCTTCATTAGCAAGACATAATAGAAACAAGGAGTCTAAAAATTCTATTGCAGAGATATATTTCAAGATAGGTAGAATAGGAAGGCTTTCAAAATGCCTGGAAAATCAGGTTTATTGGGACAATGAGAGTGGGTTGCTGATCCAAAGTTTACTGAATCAAAAAAAGGATCCTATAGACTTCAGTGGGGTTTTAGATTGGATATGTGAAACAGAGATCAGGAGGCCATGGAAAGAGGAAGAGATGGAGATAAGCAACTCAGAGTTTTGTACTTTGGGAGTGGAGAGCCTTTATTTTGCCTCACCTGCTCATAATCCTATTCTCATGACAATGTGCTCTCCAATCAAGTTGGTGATCTCTGGCAAGGATACTTGGAAAGAAAGCAATGCTGTGATTCATGAGGAGACTGCATTCTGCTGACATAAAACAAACAAAACATCAAGTGAAGGAAAGCGTCTGAGAAGAAATGGATAATTAAAAGAACAGATGGGGCCACCAAGTTATTTATTAGTAATTACTACTCAGCTCTGTAAGTTTTAATTGACCCCTGAATAAATAGTTCTATAAGGACACCCACAGAGAGGAAAGACACACACATACACACACTCGGCAAGAGCAGGTCTAAGCACTGTCAGTGTCAGTTAAATTAATTTCTCTGTTGGAAGCTTGGATTTCTCTTGAAAACACATAAACACATTTATTTGACAAGCCAGGCCATCTCCCTTTACTGCAAGTATCTCCCACATCACTTCCAGGGCCAGATTAAGGTGCTCAGGAGCCCCAGGCTCCCTATTTCCCCCCACCATTTCCACATCCTGCAATAGGAGAGTGCCAGCCTGATGGTGGGGCAGTATCAGGTACACAGGGGCCTGGACCAGCAGACCTGCCAGCCTAAATTGGGTGAACTTCTAACTTCATTTTCCACCTTACATTCTCAACAAACATTTCCTTCCTCCTCTTTGCCTACAATTTTCTGTCTGTAAGTTTCCATGCTTTCTATACTTTGTCAGTTCTGGTAGATCGGTAATTCTCAGACTAATGGTTCTTCCCAGCACATGAAAACTGTGATTTAATTTTTAACCAATCTAAGTGGCACCCTGCCCCCAGGCTAGCTTATCTGCCTCAGCAGATCCTAGAGGGTGCTCTGCCCTTGGGAGCGCTGTCAGCTAGCAGTGTGGAGGCAGGGCCACCAGACCAGAGGAGGGGGCCTCGACAAGCAGCAGGCCAGGCACTGGCGGCCGTTTTCAGGACCAGATTTTTATGGATCCGTGGAGCTCCCCTTAGCCCCGGGGTGGGCTGCAGCCCCTAAAGCCCTTGCATTGATCCAGTCCTGATCACTTCAAAGAGTGGAAGCCCAGCCTAGCACAGCAGAGATCTGCAACAAAGCCTTAAAGGCCTAATGACAATATTTTCTAAACATTTTTTCCTGGTTCTTAGAATTTGGATTTTGATGTAGATTCTTCCAATTAAAAGGGAAAAACTTCAATATCTGCTGGGTAGAAAGAAAGATTTCATTATAAAAGCCTGCCTCATAACTAGAGATTGTCTCAAGATGCAAAATTTGGATCCGGTTTTGCTTTGGATTCCAAATTTCATCTTGCTCAAAGTTCAAAATATCTGGATTTGTATACCTCTCTCTGCAAAGCCAAACTATAAAATAAAGCAGCTGCATTCAAATTGAGTACCAATGCTACAGAGAGGCTGTGCTTTGTTCAACATCTGTGACTATGGTGACAGAAAAGTACACAAGATTCTGCATGACCCTATATTAAAGAATCATAAGAAACAGGTCAATGCCAATTTTTTTTTTTTATTTCTCTCAGGATAATCCCGTTAATGCTTCATGTTTTCTCATAATGAAGCTTTGTTCCCTTTTCCAGACAATAAACATCATATGTTCTGCGCTGTACCTTTTATAAATAGTAGAAAAGAGAGAGACCGAGCAGCTGATATAGGTGTCTGCAGCAACTAATTAATCTTCTGTCCTTTAAAACAGCTCTGTGCACCACCATGTTTTACTCCTACTGCCCAACCCTCACTTAAAAACAACAGTCTTGCCAGTGGCAGCTGTGGAGAAGATAATTTGATAGAGATAGGGGATAAGGACCACCTCCCCAATGGAGCATTTCTAGAAATGATTTTGCCTTCTGATCACAAATACACTAGTGTATTAATATTTCAGCATATCTGCGAGCACTGGCATTTTGGTAACGTTGCTGAGGCACAACAGGTTTTACTGTAACGGCAAGCCAATAACACTGTCGTTATTTAAAGCTCACGTAGTCTGATATGCAATACGTAGGTGTGGAGGGAAATATTTTAAAAAATAGTTAATAGAAAATCAGTGTTAAAAGAATGTTTTTTAGGCTGCAAAGTCAAGTATTCAAAAGTGAGAAAATGCTAGATTTAAAGTTGCCTGTGTAAGCTCAGTTTAGTCCTCTTGTGCATACCTAGGTGCTGGAAAAAGGAGTGCTGCCACACCCTCTGTTGAAGTGATTTCTATCATATACAAGGTTAACAGTGGGTGGGTGAGGTTTTGTGGGCTGCACTGTGATAGGTCAGACTAGATGATCATATTGGAGACTTCTGACCTTAGAGTCTATGGTTATGTCTATACTGCCAAATTAGTCCGGAGTAAGCAAGCCTAGTCCGGACTAAGTTAGCCCTCGCTACACTAGGCTTTGCCTGTTCCGAACTAGGCAAAGCTTAGCCTGAACTAATGAGTACCCCTTGTTAGTTTTGACTTCTGCACTTAGTTTGAAAGTTCAAACTAAGTACGGGTAACACATGAACTAATGGTTAGCTCAAACTTTAAAAGTCTGAACTAAGCCATTAATTCAAACTAGCCACACATTCTAGTTCAAACTCAAACTTTTGCTTAAACTAGAATGTGTGGCTAGTTCGAACTCAAAAGCCGCAGTTAGTTTGAACTAGCCCAAGGTTAGTTTGGACTAACCTCAGACTTCTTTAGTTCAGACTAGCAAGTCCAAACTTAAATTTCAGCTGTAGACATAGCTTATGAGTCTAACCATAGGGTTCAATGGCTATCAGCAGGACCATAACTACGGCGGAGCCAATGGGGCTTTGCCCTGGGCACACCAGAGTGGCTCAATGGAGCCACTCTATTAAAGGGCGTGTTTCACAGCGCCAGCCCCAAGCACCGCTAATGGCAAGGGGAGCCAGTCACCACGTTACAGCTCTGACTATCAGCACCATCAATGTAAAAATTGCTCCAGGCACCACCATGTGCATAAGCATTACACAGTCTTTAATTTCTTGATCACATGATATTTATTCTTCAGAATTCTTTCCTCATTCAGTGCACAGGTTTGATAGGTGGGTTTTATTTTTTTTTTTGGCTTTATGTTAATTCCTGGAAAGTGTGGTAGAACATAGAGCTGGTTGTGGACCATTTTGTATAAAAACATAACAGAAAAGGGAAAAAGTACATGGGCTGACACTGAGCCATCTAGCCATAGGATTCTTGTTCCAAAAGCAATGCCAAGTGGGAAGCCAGCAACATCTGTTTCTCCAGCCTTCATTGATTGCTGCCAGTCTGCTGTCCAGCAGTGCATGGAATGTGATCTCTGATCCCTGACTTCATCATCTTCTCTTCAGGCTAACGGTCTCAGACACAGTCTTCTCCATTCCTCACCAAACTACCGACTCCCTCTTCGTTTGCCTCCTGTTAAACCACTCTGCACAGAACAGCTCCTCCCTCCCGCAAACACCTGAAACTGTAGCTCCTTCCCTTTCATCCTGTATCCCCCAAACCCAAAGCTTCTCTCAACCATTGGATCCCCCTTATTTCAAATCCCTCCTTGATCCTAGCAGTTTGCCCCCCTCCTGCTTCTCATCCCTATGTCTCTTTCCACTCTAGACTTCAGAATTTCCCTTTAGTTAACTCTAGAGAAATATGCTTCCAGGACAGTTATTTCCTGCTGTAAGCTGGCTCTCCTGTTTCTTTTTTTGGCAGAAATCTCTGCCTATCATTTTCTCCTCTCCTAAAAAGAATTGGGAATAAAACTCTGCAGGAGAGGTGTGATAGATTTTCCCAGACCCTGAGAGAATTTTACTATTCTCCCTGTGTACTATTTCATTACCCAGTCTGTATATTATGCATTGTACAAATACATCAACAGGTTATTGAAATACTTGACATAGTGGCACAAAATTATTTAGAAGCAGCAAGGTATCATTTCTGATGGACTCATATTCCTTTCCAATCAACTTGAAATTCCAGTCAAGCTCTTTCCAAAGTCATAGGTAGCTGTCCTGTGTATTCTCTTCTTCAAATTATTATTGTCATGCCCAAAAAGTGTAATGCTTCATGAATGTGGGAACAAGAATCTTTCATACAGTTAACTTTTGTTCAGTGGAGTAGCTTAGGAAGTAAAATAAAGTTCAGCTGTTTCTGCTATTGCTACCCTTAGACAGTTACATTTAAAACAATATCAGAAGGTTCAGGGTGTTCAATAAATTCCCAATTTATGACAAAAATGTTTAGTTGGTAGTTGGCATAAACCTATTAATTCAGCTGAAAAGAGTGACAGTAATTGCGGCTGGCAAAGGTTTGATAAGAGAACTCAGTCTGCTAATTTAAAAGAAAATTTACATACTGGCAAAGTCATGTCAGACGAGAGAACTAATGACAGATGCTCTTGCTGTTTTCTAATACAACGAAAAAGGAGGGGATTCATAATATTTGCTATGATAATAAAAGAGACATTTCCTAAAAGATAACATGCAATCCCTTTGAATCTAGGCCTGCCAGGGTCTACTCTGAGATAAATGGACTTTTAGCATATTCAACTTGACCGTGCTTGCTCAGTTAAAAAATAAACATAAATAGAGAACATTAGAGTTGACCTAGTAACACTGGGCTTCAGGCAATGAGTCAGTGGCTTCTAAAATAATCCAGATTTCTGTGTCAATTGAAAACAGAATCTAAACATATAAACAAGATAACTAGAAGAAACTCATTCAGCCCACCATCTGGGAGCACAATAGTGTCCTCTGCTGCCTTAAGGAGGGACAACCACTTGCAAGGATAGCAGGTCTATATAATATTAGAACATGGGCGGGATTTATCACTATCAAAACTAGATTGAGTGAAAGCTCATGAGAGCAACACAGAAAATTGTATACATAATCAAGTTCTAATGTTTAACAAATGCTTTTCAAGCTAGCATGGAAACATTTTCAGGGAGCAAAATGGTTTGATCTGAGCTCTTGCTTTTTTAAACACGGATACTTGTGCAATAGTTTTAAAATGTATTTTTTTTCTTCTGGTAGACAGTCCATCTCTAGCTTCCCTTCTGAAATCAAAGACTGATCCCCCCATATACCATCACCACCCCATAATTCTCATGCTCACTGGACAGGGCACAGCAAGGATTGCTGTGGAAGAAGTGATCCATTCAGCTTGCATGCATACCATTCTTTCTGTGTATCAAGCCTTCTGGCGAAACAAGAGATCATTTCTCTTCAACTTAATTTATTTCCTCTAATCACAAGGAAAGAAAAAAACAAATAATAACTTTGATTAGAGCTTTAACAGATTAGAAGACTTATTAAACACTGTTAATTAAAAAAATAACCATAGTGTTATCCTGACACTCAAAGCTCTGTAAGCTGGAAACATTGTTACAGAAGAGTCTTTATCTGTAATATGTCTGTTAATTTCAGTTCCCAGTAAAGAAAAATATATTAAACATATTCTTTAATCCTTATTGCTACTTGTTTTTAATTACTAGGCAATTTTGGTCACTGTCCCCACCTGAACTTCTGCTCTTGCTCCTTATGTCTTTGTCATCAATCATTCCTGCTTCATAGAATCCTTCCATTCTCACTCTGAGCTGCTTATTATTCTGGGGGGGGGGGGACTGTACACACACCTAATTCCTGTTACTAACCACTGTCTTGCTTGCAACCACCCTTTCCTCAGCAAAATTCTGGAAGATTTTAATTTCAGTTTTGTTGCCATTCCTCCACCCCCGTGTGGCTCTGTCCACATCACTTTATCTCCCCAGACTATAGTATCACAGCAGTGACCCAATTTTTCTAATTGACTATATGTCATACATGTGGTACTGCATCAATAATATTAATAAGAAGAAACTTTACTTTGGAGAAAGTTTCTGAAGCTTGGTTGTCAGCTGGAACCTGGTGATGATACTCCTTTGTGTTTTGAGGCTTCCTGTGTTTAGTAGCTTTCTATGGTTGTTTCCCATGCCAAGAAGCTGAAATCTGCCACGTCTGATGGTCTCCAAAGTTCTAGACATGACTGACCAATGGGAAATCTATTTCCTGTTCTGTCACAAAATCCTGCTTTGCTTGATGTGGGCAAGAAGGTTTCATTTAGGTCTAGGAATGTAAGGCAGCCCCCTGGAGATACTTTTTCTCTATATAATTGAATTTAAGGTGTCTAGCACAACTCTACAACAGGATTATAATTTCTTTTTATCCTAGTTTTAAAGAAGTTGGGTTGAATGACCTTTCTCAAGTCCTTTTGTCTGAATCATCTCTGTGGAAGAAATGCTGAGAGAGAGACATGCTCTCCTTTTAAAAATAAACCTCAAGGAGCACTGTACGGTCCACCTGCTTTCTTAGGCTATGTCCACACAAGGCTTTTAATTCCAAACAATGGAGGTTGTTTCGAAATAAAAGTTGAGATGTCTGAACAATGTTTCTTTATTTTGAAATGACAAACCCCCATCATTTCAAAATAATGTCCGTTATTTCAGGACAGTAAAACCTAGGGTGAAATTGAAATAGCCATTGTTTTGAAACGGTTGTTGTGAAATAACACCATTTGGACTTGTTATTTCAAAATAATGATTATTTCGAATTAACACTTTTGCCCTTCTCCTTCCCAGGGTGCCTTCCAATTTCTATATATTGAGTGAGGGCATGTCCCAGGGAGGGGGCCATGTTGCCACACCTCCCATGGTGCCCCTCTTCTGAATCAAAATAGCAAGCCCTGTGTCCAGCCTTGCTATTTTGATTTGAGGTTTTCCCTTATTTTGATTTAATATTTTCTTATTTTGATTTAAGTTATTTCATTTTGCCCTCGTTCGGCAGGGTGCTCAGTCTTCCTATCCTCCAGCTTCCCCTTCTCCAGCTACCTGACCCTCCTGCTCAGCCTCTTCCTCAGTTTCCTCCTCCCGGGAGCTTTTATAAGTTTTCAGCTTCTCCAGCTGCTCCATATTCTGAGCTTGTCAGCCAGCCTATTCAGTTGGCTTCCATTTTCCATTGATTAGGGATCAGGATCAGGGGCTAGCCCAGTCAGGCTGATTATACCCTGATGCGAAGACTCAAATAATTAATTTTCCCCAACAAGATGAATGGGAGAGAAGATTATGAACTTTCCATTCATTCTTAAGTAGAACCTGCGAGATGAACACTGCACCAGACAGTCAGTCAGTCTCGTAAAAACCTTCTGGATATAAAAACAGCCTCACCATATTTACATGAAGGGAAGAGGCCAACTTACCCTTGATTGGACACAGCACTGAATTTTAATCACTCAATAAGCATTTGATGGTTTGCACAGAGGAGAATTCTTGGCCTAAGTTCTGATAAAATGTCACCCTTGGGATAGCTTGGTGCATAAACTTTTTTTCAGAAGGGTTGTATAACCATAATATAAGGTCTTTATGATGGTAAATGTGCCAAGTGTCAGGAACACATTCTAGAATTTGAAAGTGTAACATCTTTACATAATGATAATCTGTTTCTACAAAACAACTCAACCACACAAAGCTGAAGTATTCAAAATGAGGATGCTGCTACATTTTTCTGATGGATTACAAGACCAAAAACATATCTATTTTAAGTTACATTGCTGAAAACACATCCTTGTTAATAAAAGAAATAACACATTTAAAAATAATAATAAACTGAAATATCTTAAAGTGTGGGCTTATTGTCATTTCAGATTTTTCTGAGAACATCTAACAACTAGAGTGTCAAAAATGCCCATACTGATATAAAAAAATGAATTTAAGGACAATATGAGAGTTACACATCCATCCCAAGCCTTTAAAGTGCCTGATAGGAAATATAAACATTTCATTCTATCAACAGTGATGTGGATAATGCATCTGAGAGGAATTGGAGCAACTCCTAGGGTATGTCCACACGTCTCTTATTTTGAAATAACACTGGTTATTTCGAAATAAAAGAGATTAGGTCCACACAATGTATTCTTATTTCGAAATGACGGGCTCCATCATTTCAAAATAAAAGCCATAATTTTGAAATAGCTTAAACCTTCTTTAAATTGAAATGACAGTTATTTCGAAATGGTTATTTCAAAATAACACAGTTTGGACATGTTATTTCAAAATAACCATTATTTCGAAATAACACTTTTGCCTTTCTCCTTCCCAGGGTGCCTTCCTTTTAGCCTATATTGGGTGGGGGCATGGCTCAGGGAGGGGGCCATGTTGCCATACCTCCCATGGTGCCCCTCTCCTAAAGCAAAATAGCAAGTCTTGTGTTTGGACATACTATTTCACTTCGAGCTTTTCCCTTAATTCGAAATAAGGACTCTATTTCAAAGTAACTTATTTTGAAATAATGATGTACGTGTGGACATAGCCCTAGATGAAAAATACTTCATTAAGAGGAGTTATATTTATAAATAATTACATATATCTGAGGAAAGGACAAGCAAAAAATACTTCATTAAGAGGAGTTATATTTATAAATAATTACATATATCTGAGGAAAGGACAAGCCTAAATTACAAGACAATGTTGATCTAAAGAAATAAGATGAAAGTTCTCAAGAAATCCACACTTGTAGAACTACAGTGAAGTACTGGTGAACTGGGTGCAAATGTATATCAATTCATATCTGTCTATGTGGATTAGGTAAAGATATGAATAGAGAAAGACTATATTATTCCCCCAAAGATTCAGTAGATGAGGCATTCTGGGTTTTGTATGATACCCAGTTGTATGTGGATGATGAAGTCTAAGTTCACCTTAAGCCAACCTGGAGATATTTCCAGTGTGGACTTTGATGCCTTCACCGGAATTGTAGCAGGAAAAAGCTGCATGAGAGTAAGATGTGGGCACATACATATCCTATCAAAATCAGACAACATAATGTAGGGAACGTGATAAATAATGGGTGAAATATACCTTATTAAGAGTGCCAGTGCAAGCCTTTTAAATCACTTCTAGCTTCAACATAGGGCTTACATAAGACTTGTGTAGAGAATAGACCTTGGAAATGACTGTTGAAAATGAGTGAATTTCACATATGGTCAGTGTTCTAAATGTACACTATAGAGATAAGATGATGTCTTATGACTTGAGATGGATAGTGGAAAGTGACAAGATAGCAATGATTTTTAGAGTACTTTACCTCTATCCCTCCACTCCTTGAGTTTCTAAATGGAACAATGTTAGCCTGTAAATCACTCAAAAAAGTAAGCCTTTTCTCCATGGAAAATTGTGACATTTAATTCGAAAATAAAAAAAAAAAAAATCCAAACTAAAACTGGCAACCACAAAATATTTGTCTAAAACTGTTAAAAAATAAGTTTTCAATGTTGGGTGAAATATTTTCAGTTTGAGTTTTCTGATAAAATTAGTTTTAAAATTATAAAGAAAGCAGATACTTACCATAAAAAATTCTATTTAATCAATTTAACATGAAGGAAAAAAACAGTGGACATTTCTGACTACCTTTATACATAAGATTATTATACCTGAACTAGTAAAGTATCCCTCTGTATATTTACCTCTATATTTTTGTTCATTTTGACCATGTCAAAGCATTTGTAGTCATCACCAAAGGTCATTTGCACTTCCTTCCTCAGACAATGTCATAACCCTCATGAACTGGTATAGAAACAGAATAATTCATATTCATTCTCTTCGTAAATCACAGCAAAAGAAAAAGTTGCAACAAAGCTGAAAGCGGAAAGGCAGCCACATATGGAAAGAAGTGGGGAGACTACCTATGTTTAAGGGAAAAAAATTGTTTTAATCACTGCCAGAAATGAATGTACCTATTAATTGAATTTCTACAACTAAAAATAAAATTTAAAAAACACACACTTTTCAATAGACAGTATTATTACAAAATAATCTCTCTACTTCCCAATGCTCGTTACTCAGTTTTGAAGGTTACACTGTCTTGATCGCAGTGTTACATGATCCCTCCATCTGTTTGTAAGGACTTTAGCTGAAGCCTAGGAGGTGAATTTCAATTAGCAGTATACATGCACCAGAAATCATAAAGCACAGAAAAATGGAGGATCTCAGTCTTCTCCTATCTTGTTACACTCATACCCATGAGAATCAATTTGTGTCTGTTTCTAATGTGCTTTTGTGGGCATTTAAGTCTTGACAATGAGATATAAGAATCTTAATATCTAGTTTAGCTGGTGGGGAGGGGAGAGCTACTCAGTCTGCCTGTCTACTCTAACCTTTCAAATATTCCGTATTTATCATTGACTGACCATTTCACTTCTTTGCAGTCTGCTGAGGTTGCATAAAGGGAGAACAAAAATTGCCAGTTAATCCAATTATAGAATGCTGCAAAGGTTGAAGTGCTAGCGTATTCTGCCATTCTGTATACAGTTATGAAGGATTACAGCATTCATTTTTGAGACAAATATTGAAGTGAAGATTGAAATAATAATAAGGATATGATTCTTCTTCAAAGATTCCTTGTGGAACAACCTACATTTATCAATGGGAAACCACTGGACAGAAAAATAGAGTAAATTTTCAAATAATTTTATTTATTTACAAGTCAACTAATGTACAAATAAAGGCTACATGACATTCCACTGGCACTTTGTGATACAAATTTAGTTCACAGCTCCAGATTTTGGGCTCTATATTTCAAAACAACCAAGGAAAGGAGGTAGCAGCAGTGAGGCTTAGTCTTTGAGTGGGAGAGAGTGTAAACTGCATCACTCAGTCACAAGTATTCTGAAGTGGCTGCCACAGATAGACAGTTGAGCATCTGTCAGTTTTCTGCACCACAGGGTTTATATTGCAATGTAAATGCATATTCCCAGGATGCTTAGTTTAGCCTGCTGGAATGAATTGTAAGCCAAGCAGAGCCAGACAAATAATTTATTGAATGAATTTCACCTTTTTCTGTCCATAAGATGTCAACTAACAAAACTTTCTCAGTTGAATTTCATTATTTAAATTTGTATGATGAAATGACTGGCTCTGTGGATGAGGGAAAAGCAGTAGATATGATGACTTTAGCTAAGCTTTTGATATGTTTTCCCACAGTATTCTTATCAGCAAGTTAAAGAGGTATTGGCTGCATGAACAGAGTGTAAGACGCACAGAAAGCTGGCTAGATCATCAGACTCAACAGTAGTGAACAACAGCTCCATGTCTAGCCGGCAGCCAATAACAAATGGAATGCTGCAGGGGGCTGGGACCGGTTTTCTTCAACATCTTTATTAATGATCTGAGACTTCAGTGGATTGCATCCTCAGCAAGTTTGCAAATAGCATTAATGGGGGGGGGGCGTGTTAGATACACTGGAGGGCAAGGATAAGATCCTGAGTGACAGTCAAATTAGAGGACTGGACCAAAAGTAATCTGACAAGATTCAACAAAGACAAATTCAAAGTCCTGCACTTAGGGTGGAAGAATCACATGCATTGCTACAAACCGAGGACCAAATGGCCATGCAGTTCTGCAGAAATGGACCTGGGGATTACAATGGGCAACAAACTAGATATGACTCAACAGTTGTTCTTATTGCCAAGGAGGCTAAAGATATATTAGGCTGCATTGCCAGAAGATCAAGGGAAGTGATGATTCTTTATTCGGCACTGGCAAGTCCTCATTTTGAGTACTGTGTCAAATTCTGGGCCCTCTACTACAAAAAGTGGGAAAATTCAAAAGAAAGTTCAGCAGAGGGCAATGCAAATGATTGGAGCACATGATTTATGAGGAGAAACTAAGGGGACTAGGCTTGTTTAGTCTTCAGAAGAGAAGAATGATGGGGGATTTGATAGTAGCTTTCAACTATCTCAAAGGGCATTCCAGAGAGGATGGGACTAAGTTGATATCAGTAGTAGTAGATGACAGAAAAAGGAGAAAATATCTCAGTTGCATTTGGGGAAGTTTAGGATGGATATTGGGAAAATATTTTCAAAAGGATGATGAAGCACTGGAATGGGTTATGTGGGTAGGTGATGGAATCTCTACCCTTAGAGGTTTTAAAAATGAGGCTTCACAAGACCCTGGCTGGGATGGTATATTTGGTGTTTGTCCTTCTTCAACCTGGGGGTTGGACAAGATGACCAACAGAGGTCCCTTTGAACTCTAATCTTACTGGATTCTAGGATTACTGTCTTGCCAGAAACCCCAGGCATACCCTGGCACTTCAGCAGCTGAATGAAATGAACAAGGGTATAATACTGCATTTGCAGGGCATCATGGGCTAGCTTCTACTGCCATCCGCTATGCTTAAATGGATTTTTGTTTCTGAGTGTGTGTCTGAAGGGGGACACCATTAATGAATTATACTTAGACTCTTACCTCCTAATAATGAAAACAAATGTTATAAGCCAAGGCTAACATTCTCAAATTTTAACTGAGGAACCCAAGTCTCATTTTTCAAAAGACAATTAGGCTCAGATTTTTCAAGGTATTTAGGCACCTAAATTTGCAGAATCACACCTAATAGAATTTTGATCTAGTACCTAAGTAATATTGAAATCAAGGTGCCCACCCCGTTAGGCTCCTCTCTATTTTCAGGTTTCTAAATACTTCTTTAAATCTGGCCTTAGAAACCAAAGTCATAAAGACTTTCAAGGAGATTTTGATGCTTAACGCTTAAGTCACTTTGGAAAATAGGACTGGGTTCATAAACCACTTAGGCTCCCCCCCAAAAAATTTTCTTCCAAATCACTATGGCCATGTCTACACTTACATGTGAATTCGAATTGATTGTCATCAATTCAAATTCAAATAAGTGCATGGACATGCCCGCTTTCCTCAATTCAACCGAGGCACTCCTCAGTTCAAACTGAGGAAAGCAGAGTTCAAACTGGTCAAACCTGCTTTTCCATTGAAGTCAGGGTCAATTCAAAGTGAGGAATTCGAATTGACATAGTGGGGCCATGTCAATTCAAATTCACTGTTAGTTTGAATTAGCCACAGCTTGATTCTTCCCTATACAATAGCGCCCCCTATTGAATTTGAACTAGCAAGTCTTGTTCATAGACATTCCAATTCAAACTGGATTTTCTAGTGTGACTCTGTCAATTGGAATTGACTGAATTCGAACTAGATTTGAATTGGTCAATTCGAATTCAGTAATTCAAAAGGAAATGCTCAGTGTAGACATAGCTTATAGTTTTGTAAAATTTGGCCTTGCTCTCATAAAGGGTTACTCATCTGAGTAATGCTCACACAAGTGAGTAATTCAAATACAATCACTGGGATTAAAGTTGCCTAAGTAGAGATGATTCACGAGCCACTGGAGATGGAGCAGGAATTGTTGATGCCGCACGAAGAAACCAGAAACCACCTTCCACCAGACATTAAAATACAGAACTATAAATACTACTATTCTGATACATAAGAAATCATATTCTAGTTGCAAATAACTGCATTTGCATAGTTTATTTGTATACTCAGAGGTAATATCTTGCAAGGGCATGAAATATAAACAATGAATTTGAAAACGTCAAAACATCTCAACATTTGAGAACTTGAGCATCCATACTTTTTTTATATGGGTAGGGTTGGGTATCTCTTGGACAGGAAAATGTTGTGCTGTGTTTGCTTAAGAAACAACCACTACTGTGACTGCTGTATTTTAGCATATTTTTTAATGGAGCTGTTCAGGCTTCATACTTAAACAGGTGTCAACAATTTCTGTGAATTGATTTATCCCTTAATGATGGTCAAGCTATCCAATTAAAATTTTTGAGGTTTTAATGAAATATGTGCACTTCCTTTTATTTATTTTTTCTTTAACAGCTGTTAGTTTTGGAAGCAATCTTGTGTTTATGTATGAAGAGGGTGTAATTAATGCATCCAATTAAAAGAAAACCTCTAAAAAGTTTATGTAAGACAGCAAACTTCCAAGTCAGCCTTTCAACTGGGAATTTTCTACCCAAATTTTAACTGTGTTGACAAGGTAGTGAATTGAATTCCAAGTTCTGAAGCAGTGTACACTAAATTAGCAGGTGAAAAAAAAATCAAGTATCAATCTATGTATTATTTAATATAACACACTGAGGCTGATCTCTACCATTTGCAAATTGTTCACAGTTCACACCACACTATATCAACCTCGTGTGTGTGTGTGTGTGTGTGTGTGTGTGTGTGTGTGTGTGTGTGTGTACAAGCACAAAGTAAAAACAAACAAGGAGTCTTGTGGCACTTTTAAAGACTAAAAAAAATATTTATCATATAAGCTTTCACAGGAGAAAATCCCACTTGGTCAGACACTTGAAAATGGAAAAAAGTACAGGAAAGAGGAATAAATGGAATGAAAAAAAAATAAATGAAATAAATAAATAAATGTTGTATCCTCTGATTACATGTACTTCACTGCATTTACCCCTCTTTCCTATAGTTTTTTTCATTTTCAAACATCTGACTAAGTGGGATCTCCCCCATGAAAGCTCATGTGATAAACTAATAGTCTTTAAAAGTTCCACAGGACTCCTTGTTTGTTTTGTTGAACAAGACTGACACAGCTGCCCCTTTGGAACGTGTCAGCACACAGCATCAGAAAACAAACATTATATATGTTTGCTGCATGATGTCCACGAAGGGAATACTTTTCAGGTATCAGATACCTTCATCCAATATATCCAGATACTTGTATATGAAAGAGAAGTTTTATTAGCATGATTTGAAATGGCTTTGCTTCCTTAAATGACAACTTAGATATGCAGACCAGCCAGATAAGTATCGACAACTGCTTTGAAATCCTGGCCCTACTGAAGTGAATGGGAGCTTTTTGAGTTCAGGGGAGCAAGGATTTCACACTGTTTGTCTTACGCCAACATTACATATGTTGTATATATTTTTATCCTTCATCATTAGCAGTAGTATCAAGTTCAGATCGTAGGAATTTGGTTAGTGTGTGTGTGTGCACACAGTCCTGAAACATCAAATTTTATAGCAAAACTCCCCACTGATTTTACTGGAAAGAGAAGGATTAGGATCCAAATCTTCTATTTCTGCAGGCTCCAGCAGTTCTCTTTTCTGAACTGAGATACTCCTGGCTCCATTAGGTCATGTTTTATGAAATGCACACACTTGTCTTCTGCCTTCCCAGTTCCCATCGTTCATATATATTTGATATCACACTCTTGACTTTTTTTTTTTTTTTTTTTTTAATTCTGTGTACTGGAAAACAGATTTAGCTAATTTTTTTTTATTCTGAAGACTTGTTATTTAATGTAAGAACATATAATCAACCAACTTTTTGCTATCTTTCCTAGCTACTAAGGTCTTGCCGTATCATTCTCCTATCATAATAATGACTGTACTTTCCTCCCTGTCCATCTGTTTCTAGGAGCTGAAGTTTTCTCACAGAAATCTCTCATAGTAGGTTGTTGAGAAAACAAGGCACCCCCCCCACACACACACGCCTGGAAGGAAATGTAAAGTTCTCCTCTGAACTGGATGGATCCGTTGGGATTTAAGGAATGCAAAGCCATATGCCCACATGTAATGGATATCAACTGGTGATGCTACTTCTTGATAGCCCAAAAAGTTTTGCCCTCGTAATTTAAGTGCTTAAATATCAATTTGTCAACTACCTTTAAGCAACCATATTTGAAAATGTTTGCAAGAGCATATTGTATCTCACAGTGCTCCTCTTGTGTAATTTAAAGCAGGGACTGAGGGTGAATACCCTGTGGAGTGTAGCCTGTTCTTTCCAACACTTGTTCTGAAATATATTTATGAGCACAAGGGAGAAGTCATCTCAGGCAGAAAGGAGTAAGCAGTGGGATTTATTCATATTCAGAGACACAGAAACCTAAATTGCCCCAATGCTCTCTTTGATCTGGTGGCAGGCTTATGAGCAACCCAAGAGCCCCCTTCAGCATTTCACTGGTACACACTAATGAAAAGGCATCATTCCAGTGTCTACAATCCAATTTCAGATACTCCATTCAAATTTTACAGAGAATATATCCTTAGATAGTCTGTCTGGGGTCAGTTTTTAATGTATATTGAAAGGCAAAGAACATGCATTTGTTCATCTTTGTACAAAAGTAATGCTATTGTTGCCTTTACAGCACACAGATTAGTCCATCATATTGATCAAACACTGTACATAAAACGCTATTCTGGAGCAGCCCAGTTCTATCCCATCCTGGGTTCAAGTTCCTGGTAGTAGACAGTATCAGATGTGCCTGAAAGAATCCCCTGTCATGGACTATTGCGATGGAAATGAACTTTTCTCCTAACCCCTATTAGATAGTGGTGGGTATGTGAACTGAACCATGATGGCTTTTATCTTTGAAAAGAAAATAAGGATTTATTTCCCCTTAAAATAATTCTTTCAGTTATAGCCCAAGGCCCAGTGTGCTTCAACAGCATCAGTGGGAACCACAAATTGTGAACAACAAACTACAGCATGTCAAGAGAAATTCTAGGCTCCTGTCAGGAAGTGCCCTCGACAACAGAAAGTTTCTGAAGCTGAGGGTGGGAGCACATGGCTGACAAGCAGGAAGGAGACTGATACACTGTAATCCTTTTATATCACTGGTTTCCAAACCAGAGGGAGGGACTCAGTATTGGGTTGCAGACCTGCAAGTACTTGTTTGCAATGTCCCCTGCTGCCACTGCCAGAAAATTAGAATGCATTGCTCAAAGATTTAATTGCTGGGTTGTGGGCGTACATGGTTATTTTCAGGGGGGTCCCAAGGAAAAATGTTTGAAACCCTGTTTTCAGGGAATACACACAATGGAGAGTCAAGCCCAGTTTCCAAAAGCTGTGTAAAAAGTCACAGGTTCCTATCCTGAACACTCTCATACTGGGCTAGTAGACAGGAGAGGCTACACTAATAGAAATATGCATTTTGGCTAGCCAGAAAAATTCTGACAAAACATTATAGACCCTAGGCAAAATAGCATCAGAAAACTTCCTTGTTTTCAGCCAGCTCAACCACCTAGCTTCTCAGCAGCATCCTGAGACAAGAGTCATAAAGCCAGTACTACCACGGATTTTCTGCTTTCATTCAGGCCTGTAGGATGTTGGCACCATTCAACCCACTTGGAAGATGCTTCCTACTGGTTTTTACTGAGGAATGCTCAAGTGGTCCCCCTCCAGATGGTCTGTGCTCTGCCTCTTGCCATGCTGGACTCTTCGCCTTGAATCCCCTTCTTGAGTCTCAATCCTCTGGCAAAGCCTGTTAGTTACTCCAATTTGCCTTGGGCCTAGCTATTAGTTCAAGTCAATGGCCAGCAAGCCCATGCCACACCTGGCACCCATGCCACTCCTGGTACACTGGATTGCTTTTCCTGCAACCCCCAATCATCTACAGTCGCTCACCACTGGAGTGCAGCCTCCATCCATCTCCATTTCCTTGCCTCAGACTGCTGCTCCAGCCACTGGTCCTGTCTGCTCCCTTGGGATCCCCGGCTATCGGTCAACTCCTAGTGCAGTCTCCCACTCGGAGCTTTCTGAGGCGCTGGTTCCCACAGCCAGCCTGTTAGGAAGAGGACCTTCTCCCTGCAGCTCCCACAGCAGACTGAAATGCTAGCTCTGCTGTCCTCCTTTTAAACTGTCAGCCCACCCTCAGGAAATTTTGGATGTTAAAGGGCCCAGTCTTCCCACTTGCTAGGCCATCCCACCTTCAGGCATCTATCAGTCTAGATATCAGTCCCATCCCTTGATGCAAGCACCAACCTAACACAGGTATAAACACACTTAGATTTTTTAATAGAAACAGAGCATGCAGTATAAACAAACAAAAACTTTTCCTAACCCCTTTTCTGCAGTATTAAAGGGTCCCCATACAAACAAAAACCCAATTCCATACCAAATCAGAAGCCACATAACTTGGACTAAATCACCAAAGCTCTCAGGAATTATGCAGATAGGATCCCTTCTCCCAGAACCACAGTCTGAACCTCACTTGAATGCCTGTGTTCAAGTCTCCACGGTGGTGGGCGCAGTTCCAGATGAACAGGCCCTCAGTGGTCTCTGTAGTCTTCACTCGGCACCATCCATTTCAGGTTCTCCTCGCTCTCTGGTTGTCTGCCACAAGCCTTTTGGCCTCAGGAGCAGGGCAGAGTTTAATACGCCAGGCTTCCTTTCCCAAAAACAAAGTTCAGGAGCTCTAGTCTTGGGGCTCCTTAGACAGAGCAAAGTCTCACACCACCCTTTGGTTTAAGGACTGCTCCGGGCCACTCCATACATACAGGCTCTGTTCAACAGGGCCGTGACTAGCTAAACAATCCCAAACAGGTCCACCAGCCTTTGCAGAGCACAGGGGAGCGACCCTGAATTCTAGCATGCAGGGCCTTCAGGCTATCTGCCCAGTCCATGACCCTCAGTTTCACGCCACAGCTCCCTGTGTTCCACTTCTGGAAGATTCCTCAGCATCTGCTCTCAATTGACGTCCAACATTCAGATAGTTGCCGTGCAGAATACTGCACCTCAGCAACCCACTCCTGCCTCTTGCCACTGAATGGAGACCGGTGCTGTTTAGCGTCCCTATTCGGCGCCTAATGCTGGGGAAGAGCTCGTCCAGGGTTCCACCCCGAAAATAACATTACATACGCACATCAATGCCTAAGACATGACATCAAACAAATCCATAGATCCTTAACAATTTGAGGGAGGAGGATTTTTTCGCTCACAACTTGGAGCTTTCCGAGGCACTGGTTCCTGCAGCCAGCCCGTTAGGAAGAGGACCTTCTTCCTGCAGCTCCCACAGCAGACTGAGATGCTAGCTCTGCTGTCCTCCTTTTCAACTGTCAGCCCATCCTCTGATTGGTTGCTGCACAAACACCACTTTTAACCCTGGGTGTGCCATACCAGAGCAACTGCACTGCTACAAGGCCACAGAGAGACTACCAATGAAGCTGGGCCTTGAAGACAGGGACCCTAGAAATCCTAGCTCCTAGGAACTGTGGGCTGAAATTGATGTGATTCATGCCAATTTTACGGCTGCCCACAACTGAACAGCAGCAGCAAAACTGATCAGATGCTTATTGAGATCATAAGGGTTTGCTCATATCTGCAGCTACTCAGAAAAATGGCAAGAATCAGTTTCAATAAGTAGCTGCCAGGGTTTCTGTAATATCTGGTTTTGCTATATCATGACTACCATACTGTCAAGGGGACACATGGGAGTATATTTTATTTTGGCATTTTGAACTTTTCACATTGGGTTCAATTTACTGCAAAAAAAATGTTTCTGAAAACTCAAGACATTCTGGAAGAATTAAAATTCAATCTCAACTATCAATACAGGGCCAGATTAAGGCATGCTGAGGCCCTAAAATAAACCAAGATTCAGAGGCCCCATACCATAAAAAATAAAGAGGCATAGTGCATTACATTATAACAGAAAAGTTAATAAAGAATAAATGATAAACCATTATGTCTGCATATACGCATAGGCAAAGATGCAATGAAAAAACAAGTGAAACATACATCTTGCAAAAGGCCTTATTTGTACTACCAATTTCAATTATGATAAATCTTAGTTATCTCCAACATATTTAGAGGTCCCTCATAATGTGAGGCCCTAGCGGTGGCTTACTTGGCTTGTGCCTAAATCTGGTGCTGTATCCATATAAATGGATAGTCCATCATTCTGTAAATTCTGTTAAGTTTATATCCTCAATTTTATCTAAAAATAGATAGATGAGGTCCACAGATTAATTTAGCTGTCTGAAATAAACCAAGTTCCTTTTGTTATTTTTTGGTATTAACCTTTTCAGTTCCAATTAAATGGGTTTCATTATTACTTGGGCAAATAGCAGCACCCAGTTTACCTCCTCTATACCAGTCTTTCTTTTAATATCCTCTTCAGCATCTCCTTATATGAACTCTTCCCATGTTTCTAATTATTTTTATTGCTTGTCTACAAAGTGCTTGTATTTCTTCTATTTCCTTTTCTCACGAGCAGGTGATCAGAAGCAAACACAATATTCTAGTTGAGAACCTTGTTGAAAATAGCATTATAATATTTTCAGTTTCATATTATAGTTTAAATCTTATATATACACTAATAATTTATTTACTGTATTGAAGACTGCTGCACACCAAGCTGTGATCTTTTATAGCTTTCCACAATGATATACTTACCTTTTATAGTTAATTTACAATTACATGAATAGTTCAACATATTCTTTCCTAAACGCATTATCTACCTCTTTTGATTTGAGTAGTTGGCAAGAGTTGGTGTTCCAGAAGATCACTTCCATTAGGAAAAGAAAGGAATGGTGGAGTCAGAGCTCTCTGATGCAGCCCTGTTTATTTCCAAAGCATGTACAAATTCCTGTTTCCCTGAACACAGAAGGAAACAAAGAACAAGAAACAGTTTCTTTATTCATAGCTCAAAAGCTCCTTTCATCCAGCACTCAGCCCAAAAGTGCCCTGTCAAGGCTTTTTCTCAAGGCCAGGCTCCTTCTCTGCTCTCTTTCTGCTGCTCTAGAGTTTCTCCCTTTGTCTTTCTCACATAGAACAAGTGGACAGAGAGATTTCATTGTTTGATGGAGGTATGTGTACCTACTTAATTAGCAAACCCATACGTGCTTTTGTTTTGGGTTTAGATATTTGCTTGTGGTCTGACTCTCCTATTGTTTCTTCATTTTTCAGGAACAAAGGGTGGCCATTATGCTCACCAGTTTCAGTGCCATCTCACCCAACCCGGAACAATGCATTTGCTGAAACTGAATTGCATATGCCTTTGTGTTGCCCATTCACCTGGATCTTTGTTTACGTCCCTTTGAAGGTCCCCACAATATTCTCTAGTCTTCATTAATATTAATACATTTATATCATCTACAAATTTTGCCACTTGGCTGCTCACCACCCCTTTTCCAGATCATAGATAAAGGTACAAAACACCAGAATTATTTTAGATTTTTGAGGCACACTGATGTCAATGTTTTGACATGTTGAAAATTGTCTGTTTGTTCTTACTTGTTGTTATGTTGTGTCTCAGCCAATTTCCAACCTAAGATCAGCATTGACAGCACTTTACCTCTCACCTCATGAGCTTCTGCAATAGCCTCTTGTGAGGAAATTTTACAAAGCCTTTTTTTCAAAATCCAACTAAATTATGTCTGACAGTTCTCCTTTTTCCACTATTTTGTTGACATGCTCAAAGAATTTTCTCAGATTAGAGCTATTTCACTCTTGGTCAGTGAATAAGGACCTAAAGAATATTTTAGTAATGTTCCTCTGTGTATGGAACTCTCTTTGAAGTCAACTCAACATGAGGCTCCGTGTCAATGGAAAATATGAAGCATTAATATTAAAATACAAACATGTATTTTCCTTGCCAGCAGAATTCATATTATGTTTATTGATTTATTATGAATTATATTATTTTATAAAATAATAGATCAATAAGTGCCTTTAAGAAGAAATAACGTTTTCCCAGAGTGTACCATCAACATCAGTGGTTCTCAATTTTTTTGGCTCGAGGGCCACAGGTGTCATTTTTACAATGCTGAAGGGCCACCAGTCTGTAACAGTGGGTCCTCCCCTCCACCACTGCAGCCAGGTGGAAGTTCAGTATGGTGGCTGCAGCCTCACTGATCTGCATCTCCCTAGGTGCAGCAGGGAAAGCACACACATCCTGTAGCTCTGTGTGCTCCACTTGGGTCCCTAGGCAGCCAGGGGGACAGAAGATCAGTGCTCCCTCTGGCTCCAGCAGGGACCCCAGTGCCTAGGGACCATGACGAAGTGCTTTGCCATGTTCCCTTCTACAGCCAGGGAAGGCAAGCATTAATCTTCCATCCCCTTGGGTTCAGCAAGGAGCCTGCATCAATCATGTAACCCCCACAGACATGTGCTCCACCTAGGTCCTCTGGCAGTGACTCCCTTCTGTAGCCCACAGGAGGGGAGTTACAGCCCACTTTGAAAGCCTTCTCAGGTTGGAAACCACTGCATTAGTAGCCATCATCCTGGAAGTTAGTTATTGTTACATCATAAGTAAATTATATAATTTAATTATTAAGCAAGTTGCTAGCTATACAGTATTATTTACTGATGTGAAAGGCATTAATAGGTTAGTTTGGGGCTTTTTCCTTTCTAAAAATCCTAAATAAATCTGAAGATTATTAACAGAAGCACAAATCCCACTGACTTCAAACAGGTTCTTAAGTGGTTTCCTGAATGAAGAAATTTTCCTGAACCACAGCCATATACAATAAGTGGTCTCAACTTTGCAAACACGTGCATCCTTTACTATATTGTGGTTTAGTGAAACTATCAACCATACCAGAATTAAGCGTATGTAAGTGTTTTCAGAACTGGCGCCTAGTAAGTGTTGGAACTCAAACATTAAAAGTGGACATGTTGTAAACATAGTTCCAGTAACAGGCTAAAAATTAAACCCTCCATTGATTTTTTACAGGGATAATTTGAAATGATTCTTCTTCTTTTTCTTAGCTAATTTCAGTACATTAATATCTATCCATATGATGTTATGAGGACAATTATAACCATTATTGAAATTATCTATGGTGAAAGAAAATGGGAATGGGTTACTTTAGCTGTTAATAAAGAGAGAAAAACTAATTACAGTGGATTAGATGAGAACTATTAACACACACAGTTTTCTTTTACAAACAACTATCGCTATTCATACTATTTTCTTAGGGATTCGTATTTTTAGATTACATTCTTCTGCCTTTTGAGTAGCTTCTACGCTTTTGCCTATAGTTCTGTAAAGGCAGATTAATTGCACATTTAATACTTTTTAGCTCCTCAGGTACCACTACTGTAATTATTAACAATAAATCTGAGAAGCATTTTATACAAGATCTCACTATAGCTCTTTTGAAGGATTCCAGGTTTGGTTCTTAGCTTTGACGCTTTCTGTGTGTGTGTAATCCACATGGGATGCTTTATACTTTTTTAATATTAGTCCTCAAGATATGTGGAAAAGTTTCTGGTTTCTTTTTATGAAGTTAGTCCAAAGACAGGATTAATACATTAATATCCTTGGCCAGCATTTTCTCTATTATCCCATCATATTAAATTCTTAAAGTATCTTTCTTTGAATTATGAAAAGTGATTTTGCTCTGTTGGAGGTGAAAGAATCAATCTCCAAAGGAAGAAAAAACATTTTAAATTAAGCAGTAACAAGGAAAGTATTGACAAGAAACGACCTATGAAAATACCCTGGAAATATCTATGCTTATAAAAGTTTAAAGATTCAAGGAACAGTGTAAGAAGGGCAAAATTGGCTCATATTCAGAAATGTCAATGTTCTGCACTACAGCCTTGGCGGCTTCGGTTGGGTATCTGTGCCTTGGGACACAGGCTGAATTCCTAATCTGCAAACATTTACACACATGCTTGTGGTGTCTCTGCACTTTACACAACAAAACAAAATGAAGGAAACCAGACGGCACAGTTGGGTTCCATATAATAGTGTTTACTAAATATATACAAACATGTCAAACCTAGCTATGTATATACTGGTGCTCTGACTGGGTTTAGTAGTTCTTAAATGCATCTGTACCCCTGAGGAATGTCTACATGACCTGCCACAACAAGCCTCCAAGCTCAAATCAAGAGATTCACATTACTCTAAAAATAATTGTGTATGTACCACTTTGAAATTGTGACTCGGACTGGAGCTCAAACTCTTAACTCCAATCCCATTCCTAGGCTTCATAGCTGAACTTCAACCTCAAAGCATTGCTTACCTCGCTATTTTTAAAATGGTAGCAGGAGTCTCATTGGCCAGAGTGCCAACCGAGGATGGGGATACTTGTTCCTGTGGGCTGTGTAGACATACTCTACATAGTTCACGTTCTATTCAGAGGGATATTAGCCTATTTTCATACTCTACAGTGCTTTACCTCACTACCATGTAATCAAAGGGTGGCCTCTTGGTAGGAAAGTTGAGCACATGCATAACTATAATTTCACTGCCTATGGCCTCTCTGTTGCATCTGACAAAGTGGGTTGCAGTTCACAGAAGCTTCTGCTCATGAAATTTGTTAAATTTTAAGAGCCCCAGGACTTCCGTTGTCATTGGGAAAATATTTTAAACAAACATCTCAACTTGAAAAACATTTTGAAACTGTTAAATAAAATGTTTCTACATTCCCAAAATTAAAAAAAAAAATCCGGTTGTATTCTGAAATAACATTTTGTTTAGAAACTTAAAATAATGATCATTTTAAAAATAGAATGTGACTGAAATTGAAATGAACTGTTTTGATCAAATTAAGCTGATTTTTTTTTAAAGTGCTTCATTGAGATCTTTGAGATGTCAACTTTTCATTTTGATTAAGCATGGGGAAAATACAAAATGTTTGTGGGAAGAGGAAACTGTTTCTCACCTGAATCTAATTAGGATTAACAATCCAAATGGTAAATTCTGGAAGAGTAGCCATGTTAGTCTATTTCAGCAAAAGACACAAGGAGTCGTATGGCACTTTTAAAGATTAATAGATTTATTTATTGCATGAGCTTTAGTGGACAAAATCAGACGAATGAAATGCATATGATGCAATGGTGGCATGTAGGGACTATGTTATTATTTCTGAAAAGTCACTGAGCATTCCCAGAATGTTTCTAGAAGTCAGCCTGACTGAGCTGGATACTGAAAGAGTAAATAAAAGGTATGTGCATATTGTACTATCAAACTTAACTACCTAGTCCTTTCTCTCCTGTATCTAGATACGCTCAAATGTTCTGTGGATTGGGAGTCATGGCTAGCTCTGACACTTTCAGCCATAGTGTACAAAGGAGCAACATAGTTCAAGTTAATAGAATTACGCTGAGTTTGGCACCTTGACCCTCTCCCTTCCACCACTGAATTCTACTGATTCCCTATATGAGTAACATGGTTTTTGTTCTGGTTTTACAGTGATGTCCCATTTTGGCATGAAGACATGTGCCTTGCTAATGAGATTCTCTAAGAATAATCAGGTTGATTTAGTCAGGATATCTGCTGATCAGCATACCAGAATGCATTTGTGATGCACTTGGAAAGAGTGCAGTGTTCACTCTCTCCCCTCTTCTGCTTCTGATTCACTTTCTAGAACAGGAAAAAGATATAATCATGGGTATCTCCCACACTATTCTCTGTGCTGCCTGAGACTGAGACATCTCAGATACTTTCATTCTGAGAAAGAGCATGCAAGAATTCAGATTGAGGCCATGATGTCTACTGATAAGCAAGAGGGTGGAGAAAGGTCCATTTGGACTTTCCCCTTCACTCTTGCACACAAATGAAACACAAGGCAGGAGCGTCGCTGCCCCGGGAAAGGACCCGGGGGACCGGCCCAGGCCCTGCCCCCTAATCAGCAGCCATGCCCCATGACCACAGGCCACACCCCCGACTGGGGACAGGGACAGGAGTGGCCGCAGCAGCTGCAGGTGGCTGGGCCCTGGATCCCTGGCCGGAGACAGGGCCAGGAGCGGCAGCCGCAGCTGGGACCTGGATCTCCTGCTCGATCGGGCCGGAGACCAGGACAGGGAAGGCCTCACCAGACCCAGGGCACTGGCGCTGGGATTCGGGGCTTGGGCCACATGTGCTTGGCACCAGCGATGCCCCTGACACAAGGTCCATATGAGCCCTAGTCTCAATGCCTGATTTTCCTACTCAGTAAACTGGGGATGGGATCCATGCTTCACAACACAGAAGTGTTCAGAGGGTTCATGCTTGTGCACTGAGAAGAGAAACCCACCATATAAAAGCTATGTGTTATTACAAGCAATTGCCTAAAAGGCATAGTATAAGCAGAAGAGAGAGAACTATATGCACTGTTCATGCATAATCCTCACCATTCCCACAGTAAGATCAGAGCAATGTTCCAATGAAATTCCATGGCAGTTACTGTACCACATTGCTTCAGTTTTAGCATTTAATGAAAAACCTAAGGCTACCTAATTCAAGCCTGTTTCTGGTGCAGCATGCCAGCTACAGTCCCAGTCCAATTATTGCTTTCAACAAGGGCTCTAAATCTGTCAACAAGCAAATGTGTGCTCTACAGTGTAGTAACTCAGTTGAGATGGTGACCCAGTTGTTACAAGAGGAGTGTTTGCTCTTGCAGTGGGAATAATGCAAGTGGGCTGACTAACAGATTATCAGTTGGCAGCACCAATGCGTGAGTAGGGTTGATGTTAAATTCCATCATTATTACACAGAAGATGTTTCATATTCAGATGCACATACGAAATGCAAAATTAACAGTTCTGTCAACTGCCATCAAATGGAGTCATGGGGTAGAGGACCTGGTATTAAAGGTGCAGTCCATATCTTTGCACAGTACTACAGGACATGCTGCTAGCTGTTTTAGGGAACTAAGAGAAGATTTAAACACCAGCCACCTGGCTTATGGGTGATCATATGTCACCCGGACTGGTAGGGAATTAAGATTCATACTCTTAGTCTACACAAGCACAGCCACCATGAAATAACATGATATCACACCTCCTGAATGTATATTGGTGCTAGCACTAGAAATAGTAATGGACGTGTGTTGGGGTTCCATACTCATTTCCCATAGTTTCATGAAAATAAAGTAGTGGTAAAATGCTCCTTGCCATCTACCCAGTTCCTCTATATTTCAACAGTAGGGCTTATAAGGACATTTTTATAAAGGGGGCACGGGCAAAGAAGGCTTCCTGCAGAGTTGTTTTTGTTTTTTTTAATATTGACAAGGCTGAAGAAGACAAATAGTTTGCTATGTCAAATTTTATCTTTTTTTGCTATGTCTTTGAAAGAATTGTACTTAACATCTTAAATATCTACATAGTGTATTGGAATGTAATGTTTCAGATTTCTACATCTGAGGAATTACCTGCATATCTTATGCCTAAGGTCCTACTTAACCGTGATACTGTGAAAACTATGGATTCTGCAATATTAGGTTTCCACCATGACTTTGACAGTGGGAGCCCCTGCTTTCAGCCCCAGGCAGTTGACAGTAGAAAATTGTGGAAAAGTAATAATAAACTTTATTACCACAAATAATAAAGTCCATTATTACTTTTCTGCAATTTTCCATAGCTTGCCTGTAACTGAGCTGAAATATTTTAACAATCATCCTGCAATTCAAGTGGGGCCTTATATAAAACAATTCATTTTCTTATATGGTGTAGAGTTTATTTTATATACATATGCAAAAACACACCCCATAATGTATTTGATTCCAAACCAGACATTTAGAATAGATGAAGCAGAAACTGACATCACATGTTGTACACAAGATACATGGCAAGGTGGGATAGTGGAACCATTTACTTATTGTGATTATACTCTAATATAGAGTTGATTGTTCTCTGTATTCTTGAGTTATAATTTATTAAGTCAAGGCTCCCAATAATAATCTGGGTGATGTAGATGTATTCAACCAGAGTCACTAGGTTATGGTTTTCTTTTTTGATCCAAGCAGCTAACCGAAGTTAGGGCCCTGGAGATCTTCCAACTGGAAGCAGAAATCAATGTGGTATACGGTATTATCTTTGACGCAATGTTGTTTACCTACAAGGAATGTCCAAAACTCCACTTCTTTGAATGAAGAACAAAAAACATTTTTTCTTCAGTCTACTGCTCCAAGCCTCAATAGCCAATGGACCCCCAAAACTCTCCCTGTAGATTTATCCAATCATAATCTACTCACAGGCTGCTGCCTTTGCCCTAACTCAATTCCCCTAAAAAACAACTCAGCTAAAATCGCTGGAGGGGCTTACATGATTATTTTATTCCAGGTGGGTTATCATCCTTACAGTTATGCTAATTCATCAATTTCAATTAGGTTGTAATACAACCCATAGCAAAGTTTCACCCAGTTCATAACATTTTGCTAACGGTTCATACACGATGAAAGGAGAAAGGGCTCTCAAGCCTTCAATATCTACGTGCACTCGTGTGAATAGGCCATTAAGCTAAGGCTGTTGGTGGGCTTAATAGGAAGTATGCTACATTATGAGAGTAGTATGGAGCTGGTATGGAAAGTAGTAATATGGAAGTACAGAGAGTAATATGGAAAGTTCCAGGCTTCATCCTACCTCAAAGAGACACCCTGAAGTGCAGAAAGAGAACATCTGCTATGCCACCTGTTAACCATGTCTTATATCCCCATCCAGCAGCCATTGTGTAGGAAAAGATGAGTCACGGACCTATTCCCACCTCATCCCCTTTGGAGTTGCTTATCTTTCAATCCTTCAACCAATGAGTAATAAGTAAATAAATGAAAGAGAGACAGAGAGAATGTTAGGTGCCTGTTTGGGATAATTTGCACCTATAACAGGCATGGCCAAACTGCGGCTTGGGAGCCACATACGGCTCTTGAACGAAAAAGTGTGGCTCCCAGATGAACGTCAGCAAATCAATTCAGGAAAGCAGCCCCAACCTAGGAGTTCAGGAGGAAGTCAGGACAGTGGGGAGAAGTGGTGGCATGGTCAGGGATGCTGGGGAGAGAAACAGCATGGTCAGGATTTTAAAAAACTTGCCACTAGCCTGAAGTCTTCTACATAGAGAAGCAGTTAAGTTTTTACTGTATAGGCCTAATTTTCATGGTAACCTTAAGTAATTATTAGAATATGACATTAGTAGGATCAATATTTGCCCTCTTATGATAAAATTAAAGTGTGCAATGAATTTTAAACTTAGTAATTTTGGAGTAGGTAAAAGTATATGGCTATATGCCTTTGTGTGGCTCTCGAAGGTTTAATAATCAACTTATGTGGCTCTTGAGTTCCATAAGTTTGGCCACCCCTGAAAGAACTTTCTTTTGGGTTGTCATAAAAATCAGCATGAACTGTAAAATTTGTAACCCATTTCAAATTCCAAATACTTCCCAAACTTTGGCTATAGAAGTCTTGGTTCTGATCCATCACTACTTAGTTCTGTAATTACAAGGATAATTCTGAGAATCTATAAGCATAACTGGTAGCGTAGAATCATAATGAAAAACCTCAATATGCATTTTATTGTATGTAGTCTTGTAAAATTATATGAACAGCCAAAGTGCAATAATTTCATGAACTAAACCTTCAAGACTTATGGTGAGGATCAATTTAATCATGAGAATGAACCATATCTGTTTCTATTGGTTATTAGTCAAAATAAGTAACTATTTGCTTAAAAATAATAATAAAATTTAACCAATAACAGGGTTTTCTGATGGCTGATATTACTTTTTTTAGTCTAAATATTATCTCTATAAAGAAAACCTATACAAAAAACCACCCTGAAAATTATCACAGCGGTAGTTATTTTAGTCACAATACACCATCTTTTTATAATTCAAAAAAGTACACAGCTAAGAAACTATTGGGTATAGATGAAGGCATATAATTTATTTAATGAAATTTTAAAATATCCTAGCTGAGACTCTGAAGGACTCACAATTAAATAAAACATTAATATATACTTAAATCCTGCCCTTATTTAAAGGTGAAAAACCTCAGAAGACCAATTGTTGTTAAATCTTTCAAAACTCATTCCATATTAACAACCTTTGGATTCAGATATCTATGCATGTCACCAATTGCTGATATCTTAAGGAGAGGTGCCTTAATTTTTTTTTTAATAAGCAAGGAGCTCTGTGACACCTTTAAAGACTAAAAAAATTATTTATTGTATGATCTTCCATGGGAGAAAATCCCACTTTGTCAGATGCTTTGAAGGCACTTTTAAGCATCTGTCGAAGTGGGATTTTCTTCCACAAAAGCTCATGCAATAAATAAATTTGTTATTCTTTAAAAGTGCCACATGACTCCTTGTTTCTTTGGCTGAACGAGACTAACATGGCCAACACTTTGGAGCTTATTATTTTTTTTTATACTACTGAATGAGTCTTCACTTTTGGTCTACTGAAGAAGGAAACACGTACAGATCTAAAATCTTAAAAAATTGGTCCATGCATGTAAAAACTACATTTGTGAATGTAAATGGGCATATTTGTGAACTGGGACACTGGATGCTCAGTTAATAGATTTGCCTATATAATTTCCTGGCTTGCACAGGAAATTATACCTACCTATGTTGATGCACATGTAACATTTTCAGGTGAATTCACTACACGAGTCATATGCATCACAAGAAGTTCCACTTAAGCCCTATTCTGCACTCAGCAGAATTACTCACATACGTAGAACTAAGATAGTGCTGAAATATTGGCAGCACTGGGCTTTCCGTTGAATCTAAGTGACAGAAACCCTTGTATAGCTCCGATGAACACTGGTGGTCAGTTTCTCCCTTGGTGGATTATGTTACAGTCCCGATTTATTTAAGAACAGTCTAAAATTTAGCCCCTATATTACACTGATCTTTGTGAAATTCAGAAGTGGTTCTATTCACAAGAGGAATAATTATCCCAATTTTATTTTTTCTGGTTCTTGAAACCAGAAGAGCTCAGACCTATGAAGAGAGGCAAGTGAGAAGGGTAGAATTTTTAACTGGATTGTGTAGGAGTTCTTCAGAAATTGTCACATACAATTAAGTATTGTGATGTTAACTGCAGAAAAATACATATGCCATCCTTTGATCAATTTTTAATCTCTTTCATTTGCTAGTCAACTCTGCTGAGAAATTGAGAGCAAGCAAAACAGCCTCCTCTTGACTGTAAGCGTTTTACAACAAAAAATCAGCTTTATATATATTTCTTAAAATGTAAGGATTTTAATCTTTGAAAATTCAGTCATTACATTCATGTCAACCTAATTGCTCTATCAGCCCAATCCAACTCCACTAATTTCAATGGGAACTTTACAACTGGGGAGAGTCAATGGTACTCAAAATTTCATGGAGACAATGGATTCAAAACCCCATGGAAGCAATGCAATGGGTCATGTTCATCAATGCTACCCGTACATAGTAGTAGGAACCAGGGCCTCCCCATCCTGGAACATTGGTCTCTAGTTGCAGGCATGAGGAAGAGGGAAAGAAGTACTTTTATCTTCCATAATAGCCACACTGCTTCCTTACACAAAGCTTTTTTCCAGTGTTCAGAATAGAAGAGCAAGATATGGTCCTCAGACCTTGATCCTTTATGCTTTTACCTTACAGTGATCTGTACTGAAGAGTAAATTCCCTGGCTATTTTCAAATTGTGTTTCAGACCTAACCTTTAATTTTATTTTTAAGTGATTTTCAACAACTTCATACTTATTTCCAGATAATTTAAGATAGGATTTTTGTAATGACCTTATTAATGGATTGTCAGGTATCTGCATTTCCTCAAGTAGTTTTGCACATCTCTAATGGTATCATTTCACACGGTCCGTCTGTTATAGTGTATTATGAAGGCTAATGAGACTTCAACTCTAAACAGTAATGATCTGATTCAAAAGAGATGGAGAACACAGTCGTACAGACAAAATCTGAATGCAAGAGCAAGACATTGGAGATAATCATTTGCAAATGCTTCTGAACATAAAAAATTAAATTCAAACATGTTCCTAACAAAACAGAAAGAAAATAAATTTAATATGCAAAGTTAGAATGTATGTGTTACTTGTTTCCTTGTAGACACGCCTCTGCTATATCACGGCTATCTTGTACCTTGATTACTTTTTGCTTGACATTTGATCTTTTTTCAAAGGTTATTTTGACAGCTTTGTTAAACAAAAAGTCCCCAGTCCCCTCTCTCTCATCTTTAATGGTCCACCATCCCTTTTCCCATTATTCCTCTTTTAACCTTTGCCATGATTTATGAGGGATATTTCTTTTTTCTCAATCCCCATTCTTTGTCAAAATCCTCTTAAACAGTCCCTACTCACTAAAAAGATAGAAAAACAGAGGAAAAACTATCTTAAAACTATAGCCAGGTCAAACTGATTTTAAATGCAATTAATTTACTTTTTTTTAGCATACTATTGCCTAAATCTGAACATTTCCCTTACCACCACCATTTGACATGGCAAAACTACTTTCCATGCCCCTTTACTTCTGAGAATGAGCAAAACTAATCCCTGAAAAAAATAGAAATTTAGAATCAGGCAAGATAAAGTAGCTGGGTGAACTTCATCAGCTTTGTTTCATAAAATGAACAAATTACCTTTGGCACCACTTCCTGCACTGTATTTCACAAATTGGTACAATGGTAAAAGGAAAACTGTTATTATTTATTTATTTATAATGGAACACCTATTCTGCCACCTTTGCTCATAGTAAGTAGCCCAATTGAAATAATTGGGATTTAAGCATATGGTCAAGTGCTTTCATGCAATACAAGTGCCTGTGGAGTAAGGCCAGTGTTTGTTGTTTTCAATGCAACAGAATCTGGACCTTATTCTTCCATTTTCCGGAACCCATCAAGATGGTAAATTTCAAAAGGTTCTGTATCTGATGGGAATATTTTCAAGTCACTCTGAGTGGCTTTAGTACAGAAATTATGTAGTTGATCTGCTAGTTTTCCTGCCATCAGTGAAAGCCATTTGATTTTGCATGTATCATCATCTACATTAATTGTTAAAACTTCCACATGAAGCATACATGTTAAAGGTACAGCATACAGATAGCATCTTTTAACATCTCTTGTAATTAGAGTTTCCTAGAATTGAAGTGTGGTATAAACCTCTCACAAACCACTACATAATTATATGTATTAGCCTTCTAATCTTTCACTTCTGATCAGTTTTTTGTATTTTATTTAGGAAAACTCTTTGTGCCTTGAGTCTCTGGGTTTTGTGTGACTAAACCAGACCTTCCTTTTTCTTGGCTCTTTATATAAATTAAGGGTTTTATATAATTATTATTTTTAATTTGTCTCATTAAAGGCCTGAATCTAAATTCTATGTGCACTCATAACCTTCACTGAGTTTCTGGGTGAGAACATTTGTGGTCATGGGTAGAAGTTCATAAATTTCAGTTGTGGTTTTGGAGGTATAAGGAATGCAGTATCAGGCCCTAAGGTAATATTTTTACTGTTAAGTAACCAATGAATTTGTATCTTTTACTCTACTTACATATTTACTGGGGCTTTGCATACCCCACAGTTTAGGCTGACAAAGGGATTTGTAACCTGAGCTCTTTACCTTAAATCGCAGTGACTTCAGGTTACTCTGAGATTCTAGTTTGATAAAATCAGACCTCTAGAAGGAACTCTTCCACAGTCAGCTTCACTCTGCCATCCTCCCTGCAATCCCCAGGCACACTCTTGAAAATATCAGAGGTAAAGAGGATTGTAGGGGAACAAAGAGTTGTGGCAGGAGTGATGAAGATTTATTAACTCTCCTTTCTCACTAGCCGCTTAGGAACGTATGGGATGGGGTCTTGAGAATTTATCAACTGATGTCTGAATACTAAACTATTTGATGTTTCATGTGAATATTTCACAAAGTTGTAATATTTACTTAAAAGTGTATTTAGATGGAATAATTTCAGATTTTGATCCTCCTTCAGCTCCCTTTTAAAGGTTCAAATTTGCAAGGTACTTGACATCTGCAGAGGTTACTCAACAACTTATAGAATTGAATCTTAATTGGATGTTTATTAATGAGAATATATTAGCTTGTCTACTAATTTCTTTTTCAATTACTGTAGCAAACTCTGGAGAATCTGCGTATATTGGATACTTAAACTGTTTTTTAAAGTATCACCCATGATACAAATCACCAGCTATGCATTTTTAATTAGCTGTTTGTCACAGCACATTAGATTAAGACTTGATTGTGTAAAATATTATGGTGTCAGTCAGCCTAAAGTAAGTTGATACCATTAACAACATATAGTTATGTTTAGTTTTCTCTCCTCTATCTAGAGTCATTTAGTATATGCAATCATCAATGAAAACTATGGACAAAATAAATTAATTACTGTACATTTGCACAGTAGTAGTATAATTTCTGGATAGGCCTGAGAAATGATATTTGCTCAGTCCTCAACGTCAAATATAACTGATTCTTGCCCTCATGATATCATCATATTTACTAGGCAAGACTAAGGATGTTAACAATATGAATATTGGAGATACATTCTAAACATTAAAAGTTAGTATGTAAAACTAAGACAGATAGTGTAGGTATCAATTACTTTTAGCCACACACTCCAAACTCTTCATGCAAAAGCAGAGCCCAGAACCTCATTCTTTCAACCTTAGTAATTAGAATTTTGCTGAAGAATTTCCAGTCCCACAATTACCTATACAGATGTAGACTTTAAATAGTTGTAGCACCAGTGATTTTTTTTTTTCTCCCCGCAGTGTAGACATTGTTTATGAGAAACTGGAATTTTGGAGAAAATGTAATTCTGAAACCAGTATTAAGTGGATATTTGATGGGCCGTACCATACCCTCTGAGGCCCCTTCCTCAAGGCCTCCTGGTCCTGCTACACCCTGCTCCAGAAAGTGGCAATAAAAAAAGGTCATTGAAATTGCCTAGAGCAGCCAAGACACAGACAATTAGAAACAGGCTGCAGGGAGCAGCTAATCAAGGCCTACTAGGCTAGCACTAGAAGAACTGCAGGGCTAGAATGAGAACAGTTCCTTGCTCAAGATGAAAGAGCATGGATGATGTGCCTGGCTGGGGGAGCTAAGGACCATGACAAGAGAAGTTCTGGCAAAATCTGGTGGAGAAAGGAGCAGGTCTGGACTGTCTGCTAGGACTCCATCAGAACCATACTCTGAGATAATGGTGAAGAAGGTGCGGGTTATGGAGAAGTGATCCAGGGAATCAGAGCAGCAATGCAGTTTTGATAAAAGAACATTTCAGGTAGCTGCTGTCTACAGAGTCCCTGGGCTGGGACCTGGAGTAATGAGTGGACCCGGATCTGCACCACCACCACCACCACTGAAGTGGCCTGGACTTTGAGGCTCCCAGAGGGGAAACTGAACTCTTTAGTGACTCACAAGGAGACCTGGGAGAGGAAGGGGATATTGCCTCCAGGGGGAAAGTCCTGAAGTATGGCTTGATACCAGGGCTGGAACCATATATAGAGAAATGGACTAAGTCCAGGGAGAAGTACAGGGAGAGAAAGTGCAGGTATCCATACCCTTGATAGGAGGCTGCTCATGAGAGGCAAGTGTACCTCACTACAGGCCATTCCCTATATATCTGCAGTTTCCCTTAAAACATCCCTTGTGAACTGCAAATTTGCTCTCTGACTATATAGCTCAGAAGGCCTACAGAACTTTACATACTGTACAATTGCTTTCTGCTGTATAAGGCCCAGAAAGTGCCACTGTGACCTACTTTCATATTCTTAAAGAAGTTTAAAACAAAGGAATTAAGTAAATATTTTAAACATATTATTGCACATTCTTTAGTTTCTATGGAAAATAAATAAGATTAAAATCCTGTAATTCATTCTTGGACACTTGAGGCAATACAAAATGGATGTTAGCAGATCGTATTTTCACGTCAAATAGTTTTGTAAGAGTCTTATCCAAAGATGAGCTGCAAATGTCTTTTTTGCATCAGAAACCTTTTCCTACTGGAAACTAAGATTTAAGAACTGATTTTAAGATTTACAGTAAATAGGGCTTATATTTGAATATTTACATTTGAATATTAGGGATTTAAAATAATCCAGCTAAGAAAGTCAAACAAATGAGCTCTTTAGAACGAGGACATTCTTAATCAGATTTTTTAGGGGAAAAATTTCTTATAATGTAGCATGTGACTCGTTGCCATAGCAGCTGTGGGTTAAGATGAGATGATATGATCTGATAACCACCAGCATGTTGAAAACTATCCATCAAAAACACCTACAGTATAAAGACAGTACGTAAATTGTGTGTATGTGTGGGGTACTCACATTCGCATAGTCCACAGGATGTCATAATTGTCTAGGACAATCTAGTAAGCAAAGCTAAGATCTAAGAGGCTTTATAATTAATTATAATTGTATGCACTAGCTGAAATATTGAGCATATGCATGAAGCGAAGTACAATTCTCTAAACAAGTTGGTTCAGCTAACAAGCTATTAACTGATATGCATTATGCCTTCTTCTCTTGTCACTTACACCAGTTACACAACTTCATTGCATTTGGTGGAGTTACTCCTACATCAACAAATGAATAGAGAAGCAGGCCCACAGAACAAAAGATGGTCAAGCTTGTTAAGTCCCATGGAGTCCCAGTGACTGAAAGCATTTAGTAGTAGACTTGGAGTTGAGTGGGCTGACAGTGAGTCCAGTTTGTGTATGCTAGCAGAGAAGTGTCTGAAGAAACTTGGATATAAATCTGTAACTGAATTGATTCAGACTCTGTTGCCTTTGAATGCATCTCTATAGAAAAAATCATTTGCTACCTCTTAGCTTACTAGTGTTTTTAAGATCCCCCAATACTGTAGTATCTGAGCACCTCACACATATAAACAAATTTATCCTACAAGACCTCAGAGATGATGGTAAATGTTACTATGACCATTTTTTATAGATGGCCTTGTCTACACTTAAAAGGCTTTAATGGCATAACTATATCAGTAACACCTTCCAAGTGAAGATACAGTTACACTCGCAAAAAGTGTAGCTTGTTTTACTAACCAAATCAGAATCAAAATAAGGTACATTAGCAAAACTGTCCAACAACACTCACCCCCACCTTTTTTTCGCCCCTTGTGTAAGTGCATAGCTACAGTAGGTTAGGGCTTTTACCATCATAGCTATGCTGTTGCATAAAGAAATCACACTCCTATCTGACATAACTATGCTAGAAAAATATAAAGTGTGGAGCTGGCTGGCCTGACTTTCCCAAGGTCACTTTGGATGCCTCTTTCAGACCCAGGAAAAGAATTGGAAGTTTCCTGAGGCCAGGTCCAATATCCTACACATAAGACCATATTTGAATCTGCAGTTTTTAGACCATTCCGAAGCCATCAATATAAATAGCCCAGACCATTTCTATTGGCCTCATTTAAGGCAGCTAAAGAACATCCACAAAACTCTACCTTACATGGAACCATTCTCTTCAGAAGGAAACAATTCCCTCTAATCAGAAACACTGTGGCAGAAGGGACATTACAAAGAGATATGGGAGTTTAAATCCAAACAAACAAACGTGATTTGAACATATAGCTCTTTTATAACTTACAAAATGTTCCCCCAGTTTGGTACTGACAATGTATAATATAACTAGAATGATAGAAACTGGAAGGGAGACTCCACAACCTGCCTAGGGAACTTATTCCAGTGGTTAATCATCCTGACAGTTAGGAATTTTTTCCTAAAGTCCAACCTAAACCTCCCTTGCTGTAATTTAAGCCCATTGTTTCTTGTCCAATCATCCGCAGATAAGGAAAACAATTCTTCTCCCTCCTCCTTGTGATAGCCTCTTAGGTTTTTGAAAACCGCTATCATGCCCCCTCTCAGTCTCCTCTTTTCCAAACTAAACAAACCCAGCTCTTTCGATCTTCCCTCATAAGTCAATTGCACATGATAATGGTGACTATCCTCATCCCTTTATTTTAGATTGAAAATTTGCACTATTTGGGTTTGCATCCCTGAAATTTCTCTTTTTGCATAGCTGTTGGGAGACAAAAATATATATAAAATCAAATAACTTTTGCATAAGGATTCATATTGGTGGAGTTAGAAAAAGCTGATAGGAAAAGCACAAGACCTACTAGTTACTTTAAGCAATTCCTTAGCTACCAATGTATACAAGTATTATTTTTATGCATATTTAGTACCCACTGAAGTCATTGGATGTCTATCCTTTGATTTCAATAAGTATTGGATCAGATCCATGATAAGAATATAAATGCATTAATTATATTTTAGAATGACTTTTTCAAAAAATACATTAAGGTAAATATATTTAACAATTATTTCCACTGTGACAACAAAGAAACAATTAAGATAACATACTATGCAAATATCACTAGAAAACACTTGCATGATTTTTAATTGTAGGAATGTTTTCTATTCATATTATGCTTTTCAGGAAAGTTAATCAATTATACCTATGAGACCAAAGCAGAAATACCTGTTATATCCCTCACTATCTACATATAACAAATGCAGATACCATCAAACAATAAACAGTTCATTTATATTTGTGTTGTCCACAAAAATGCCACATCAAATCAGGAACTGATTTCCAGTATCAGTCAATTAGTTTTGTTCTATACTGATCAGCCCCCTGATTACACCAATTTTTTTTCCAGTTCTTTGTCTCCATTGAATAATTCTGAGAAATATAGGAGTTCACAGATCAATGAGCAAGCAGTTCTGATAATTTTTCTTCTTTTTATTTGTTTGTTGCTGACTTCAAAATGAATAGCCAAATTCTGCTCTCATTTGCTGTAGATGTATACAATCCCAAGATTAAAATTTGTTTATATGTAATTAAAGTTTCACTGTCATAGAATACTTTGAGGTCTGTTCTAATAGATGTTCATGAGATTTAAACAACTTAGTCCCGTCTGTCATCAGGAGGGTTTTTTTTTTGTTTTGTTTTTTTAACTCCTATAGCTCTACTAGATTCATTAGGGATCCAGCTAGGAGGTTTACTGAGGTAATTATATTGCTGACACTTTATAACTGTAACAGACTCATGGGTCCCACAGAACTCAATCTCTATCTCTCTCTCTCACACACACACGCCCATATGTGCACATGCACGTACGTGCGCCCACACACGCACACGCACACGCACACGCACAAGCACGCACCTTCCACCTTAATGAAAGTGTCTGGTTTAAAAGCTTGATAGAAACTAGAGAATAGTGCAGCTTTTTATGACTAAAGAAAACTTCAGACTCCTGATGCTACTCCATGGTTTCTTAGAAACACACTGTCATTAACGCTCTGCTTACAAGTGTCATTCTCCTCTACTACTGAGGTTTTTTTTTTCCATAGGTAGGTTAAATATTTTCTGAACCCTCCATCTGTCTATTATTTGTGCAAGTCGGGCAAGATAAACAGATTTCACAGCAAACTGAGGAACTACAACCCATTAAAAAACTGATTTGATGAAAGATCTGGATCAAACTGTCCTCAGCATTTTAACAAGTAATTATAACAAGCAAAATCCAAAACTTCAGTGTATTAAACATATTTTAAAACAGTTTCAGGGTAATATATATTTCTCCAAATCAATATACAAAAGAAATCTTATTTCAAACTCTTCTGACAAATTACACACTCTCTCTCTCTCTTTCAGGATTCAAATTCATATTTTGTTGAAGTTGTGACAGAATGGTTCCCCCCTGCTTCAGTCTCCCCAGCCCCCCAGATTATATATTAAGAAACAATCCACTGAATGAAAGTTCCTCATATAATTCTATTCAAACTTGACACATACACATAATGAATCTTCAGTTGACAATCTGTCTAAAATGCGAAAAATAATCCTCTCTTCTTGCTTTGAATCCTCTTATGAGTAAAGCTGCAGCACTAGCTTTGCTTACTTTCAAACACCCAATCTGAATTAATCATTTCCTCATGTAAGCTTAACTGGCACACAGAAAAGTATGTAAAGTATTCATGTTCTCTATGCAGAGTGACCAGACAGCAAGTTTGAAAAAGTGGGACATGAGAGGGGAGGGTCACAGGCACTATATAAGGCATAGCCCCAAATATCAAAATTGAGCCATCTGTTCACCCAACCTCCATGATAACTTCTTTTGCCTCAGTCTATCCAGAGTAGTGACAGTAATTAGCCAAAAATAAGTTACTGGTCCAAATCATAACTGATTTAAGAAAGCAAAAAATCTGTGTTAGAGTTTCAGAATCTCTTTGCCAGTGATTTAGACTCTTTCTAATACTCACGGTCTTTAGCTATTAAGTTCACACGTGTGCTGTTTTGCTTACCACAAAAAAATCCCTATTTTCCTGCTCCATTCGCACATCAACATTTTAGGAAATTTCAGCTCATCAGTTATGGTGGCAATCAGAAAAGAGGGAGCCTAAAAAAAACCATAGATATTCATACTGCCATGCCATAAAATAAAATGTAGTTGCCTCTGGCACTGAAGTTAACTGTGCTATCACAGTTACATCATTCTGTACAAAACCTCTGCTTTTGCTTTGAAACTACTGGGCCAAATTCTATCCCAAGGATTAATGAAAGTAAAAGCTGCACCTATATTTTTAGCTCCCATAAAAGTAAAAGAATTTGGCTCATTATTTCAGGGGGTATGTCACAGTGTGCATCTCTCACTGCTGAGCTTAAGCCTCCTGCTGGACATTTTGAGGATGACCTTGAGACTGATGTGCCCATCCACAGTCTGCACAGCATCATTTTATCCCCATCATCTGGCTGTAGCCCCTCTCACAGCATCTCCCTTGGAGCTTGGCCCTCTGGCCATGTCACTACCTGTGTTCCCCACTTGTACGGGAGTTTCTCTCCCAGTCCAGTCATTGCAACTATAGTGAATTGTCCTGCCAGTTTCCCTGTGGCAACTGGGGAGAGAGGCTACACAAGCCCACCCATTATCCCAAATCCCAGCTCAGGGACCTTGTTGATTAACAGCCTGCTGCAGAGCCCCTCTGTCTTTGTTTTTGCTGCATTTTCTCTGAGCTGTTTCTCTGCACTCACATCACCATCCTCGATCTCAGCAGCCCATCCAGAGTTCCTTTTCTTTTTCTGAGGTTACTGCCTGCACTGGTCTTCCTTAGGTTCTCCAGGGTTGCAGCCTACTCCAGACACAGTCCTCCCTACCTTGAGCTCTAGGCATTTACTGACCCTGCTCTGCCCTGCAGCTGTTATTATATGGGCTTTTGATTAACTGCTTTCTGTACAGCCTTCCTAGGTCTCTGTTAGCCTCATCTTTGCCCAGTGTGAGGTCAATGTCCCATTATACAGAAATCCCACACTGACCATTTCTGCAAATGGGTACAGATGTACATGATGTGGGCCAGATCTTGAGCTGGAGTAAACCAATGTGGATCTATTAATTTCAATGAAGTATCAGTTCATTCATCAGCATCATCCATCACCATGTTTGTTTAGACAGGAGGGATGCATTCCACCACCAACATATACCAACGACTGTTCCATTCACATTTGATGCTGGCAGGTGAGTTCTCACTGATTTGTTGCAACCAGATTAGCCACAGATGACAAGGTAGTCTCTTCCCATTTAGAGGTGGCTGGTAACCAGAACATAAGTTCAGGACACACTTAATCATTCTTTGAGCTGAGACAGAGCTGACCATGCAAGCCACATGTCCGAATAGCAAGGCCAAATGACAGCAGATGATATCTTTGATGCCGGGGAGTTGAGTCTGGGAGACATTGTCACTGTTTTTGACAAAACTGAACCAGTTTACATATAATAGTTGCCTTTGACAGCACATGTGGAATGCCTCCAGATGCCAGATATCATCTTTAAGTATAGTCCAGATTTGGCATCTATACAGGAGAATGGGCATGACTGGTGAAGTCAGATTTTGGTGTCACCAGACAGTTTTTGCTGGCACCAACCTTTCTGGAAGGATTGCACCGTAGAGGCCATAAATCCTATCTTCCGTATGATGTTGGGCTGGCACAGCTCACTATAAGACAGCCTGCAGCCCAAGTAAATGAATTTTTTGATGGTGCCAAGTGTATTTCCATTTTCTGTTATGTGATATTACCATTACCCAGGATATCAATAGGCCAAGTGCTGCACACTCATGTTAGAAGCTTACAAGCAATGACTGTAGGTTCAAGGTAAGTAGGTTCAACAGGGTGATGCTATCATTGGTGTAATACAAGTCTGAAAAACATCCTGTACCTAAGTGAATGTCATTGCTTCATGGGACTCATTCAATCCAGTCAATCACTTGATGTAACAGTGCTAGTACAAGAATACATCCTTGACAAACACCTGAATGTCAGTTCTCAGCAGCCAAACATCTGGCCCCTATGTCCAGCATAGAATTTGGCCAGTAAAAAGAGAGTGTGAGTAAAATAAAGGATTGAATATTGCTAAAGAGATACTGTGAGATAATATTACAAAAGGACATATTTTGGATTCCTTTAACTTCTTTAAGATTAAAGCTATTCTGACATATCCAGGTAACAGCAACTTCTGCCAAGAGTTCTGTAGCTTGATATGTCCACAATACTAATCATTTGCTAGCAGAGAGTGAAGAAATGGTTTTTTAAAAAAATACAGCTTGGAGACACAGCAAGTTTTGTCTCTGTAACATATCAGCATTCAGTACTATTCTTGCAGAATGCAGCAAGGGAAAAATACTTAAATAGATAAGGGAGATAGTAGATCAATGAAAAACAAAAACCAAATCAGATAGGTTAGACTGTGTTTATGGTCACAGTGGTCACTATCAATATATTATTATAAGGTCCCATTCATCAATTATCTGCAGTTTAAATTTGTTTAGTTTTAATTGTTCAGAGCAGATTTTGACTGCTAGCTCAGACTTGTATGAAGAACTGGATGACTAGTACAAAATCTTTTTGGAAAATTATAAATTAAAATGTTTTCCCCTTACATCATTTTCTGTGACCATTCTAGCATTCACAAAACGAATTTCAAACTCTAGTTTATGCTTGTCCACATGATATTTACAACAGCAGTACTCATGTGCTCATCCAATCAGAGAAACAATACAAGGTGACTTATCCGGTCAATCAGAAATGTGTAGCATATAGTAAACATCTACTAATCAGAGGCCTATTCCAACTCAATATGCCTGAAATTGTTGAATAATTTCAAATGAAGGTCATGTCCGAGGAGTTTGGGTTTGTTTATGGACATGAACAGAAAGATGATTAAGTAATTCATCAAAATAAGTTATTTGTTCAGCTAAACCAGGGCTGTCCAAGCGATGGTCCACCAATGGGCAGGCAAGTTGGGGGAGGAGCCCGGCAAGTCACTGAGCCAGTGGGTGGGTCAGGAGTCTGGCCTGCTAGTAATTAAGTAAAAGCAGATTCAGCTCTCAGGTGAAAAAGTTTGGAGATTCCTAATTTATACTGTTAAATCTAAAAAGAGGATTTATTGATTTTCTTTTTGTTTCATATATCATATTGTAGAATCAGAATATACAGAAAAACTCCCATGACTTCACTGGTACGGGGCCAACCTATTAGCATGTATTTAACTGGTGTGTAAAGCACAGAGGAACATCCAGATGTTGCCTTTAAAAAATAAGAGCCAAATGATGTGCTGATGTAGAACAGTATCACTCCATTTCACTCGATCTGGCCACAGAATGTACTATTGTCATTATTTCTTATTCTAAGCATAGAAGCTACATGCTAGAGATCAAAGGAATTATGATACAATTCTTGTGTGTATTTTTAGGCATGTATAAATTGAGGTTTGAGCATCCACCAAGAGACGGTGAGGTCACAATTTAATTTGTTTGTTGCATAATTAGAGAGAGAGAAATGAAATGAGTACTTTTATAAGACTTTTAGAGGATTGTTATTTTTTAAACCTCTGACCAGTTGGAAAATGATAGATTTTTGTAAGCATAGACAACATACCTTAATGCTAATACTTAATGCTAACAGCTTTGTTTTACACAGCAGTTACTAGTGCATAGCAAATCCTTCTTACAGTAGTTTCTTGAAGTGGTAGATATCACAAAGAAAACATTGCGATCTAAACTGGACATCATCAGCTTCTTTTCTGAGGATGAGCACAAAATGAGTTTTAAGCCCTTGAAATAAAACAGCCAGAGATTTCCCAAAGGATTCTAGGTCCATTAATCTCCCTGTCATTCGCATACAGCTCTTTCATATCTTCCTCAGACCTACTGACAATGGAAAACCTGAAAGACTACAAAGGTAGCATAGTTAAAATAACAGATTGCAAGGGCAAAGCTGAGCACCCACTTTGCCTCCACTGATATCTAAGTTGGGAGATTTTTTTTAATTAAAATATAACAATATGTCTCCTAAAATGTCATGAGAGCAGAAATGGATTTTTTTTTTTTTTTGCAAATGTGGCTCCCCTTGACTTTAGTGAGAATTACTGCTAGTAACCCAGGGTGAACCTTTATGCTTTTTTACTATTAGACTAGAGCTTCTCTACACATGGAGTTATTCCAGAATAGCTATTTGAGAATAGTGTGTTTTTCAGGTTTAGCAGATCAATCTAAATAGGAACAAGGCAATTTCAATCCAAAGGAAAAATATCCACAAATGGTGTCATTCAAATATGACTGATGCACTTTAAATTCATAACCTATCTGACTCTGCATTCATTTTCAAATGTAGAGACTCTGCACAGAGTACAGATAGCTCAGCACATGGCACAGTGAGCCTCCTTCCTGCAGAATGCTAACACTCATGGCTTGCACATTACTTCCCTCCATGCTAGCTCTTGCAGAAAGCCTGGGTTAATCTCATTGTCAAGTTTACCATACTGTAACACCAAAACCTCAGGCAAAGGGACAGAGAGAGGGGTGCAGCAATGTTATAATTATCTCCTGATTCTGGCATATATATCCTGGTGCAACAAAGAATATCATCTAAAGCAGTGGTTTTCAAACTTAGGGCTGGGATCCAATACTAGGTTGTGGACCCTCAGATACTGGGTCATGGCACCTCCTGCTGCCACTGCAAAAAGATGGAGTGCATTGCTCAAAGAAGTAATTGTTGGGTCAGGGGCATAAATGTTTTTTTTTTCCAACTGTGTCTAAAGAAAAAAAATTAAAAACCACTGAGCTAAGTTACCAAAAAAAGGCACTGACACATTGGCTGTGAATGTAATCATAAATATATAGAGAAAGTCTGCTGTGTAAAGAGTTAGGCTCTTACAATTTGTATTGAGGTGTTAATACCCAAGAGGTGAAAAACTGTTTTTTCTGTCTATCTACTGAAATGTAAATTGAATCACAAGCACAAGTCTGAGCTAAATGCCATGAAGGATTGTGATATTTAACAGAAAGAGAAGGGAAAAAGGAGCCTTATCTGGGAGGATGCTTCAAAGATTTATTGGGTAATAATTAGAGGACAAGGAAAGCGCCCTCTAATCCTGCAACTCCAAAGTCAAGCGACAGTACCTTTACATTAAATGAAAACAGCATCCAACCAGCCTTGTTGCAAAGGGCTTTGGTTGAGTTAAGACTGCTCTAGACAGGAGCTTACTCTGGATAGTCTTTAGGAAGCATGTACTGATTTTGTTTTACCGTATATGTAACCCTTCTGTTTCCGTTAGCCTTACTCACCATCTCTAGAATCTTGATCGTTGACAATAAGCTTATCATTGTTTTTACCAGAAGTGGATCTTGGGTTGTCTCAAACAAGCTGATATGGGTGCACTGTCTCCTTAAGGCCAGCAATCCTGGTGTTTCTGTGAATGTTCAGTGGATAAGGGCTTGGCTGTGACAAGTAAATGCCTGGAAGGTTTCAACGCACCTATTATTAACCTAAAAAGCAAAGTAAGGACTTGCAGAGCCCTGAGGAGGTTGTTAGGTGGGTAATACATTCTGAGAATGCCAGGGAGCTGGCACTCAATAATTCTTTAAAAAAATACTTGAAAAGAGCAGCATGTTTCCATTATTCTTTGTACAGCAACACAATAAGGGCCAGATCCAGCAGATGAAGGACTGGATGGGGGCAGCAAACTATTACAAAGTACCTTTTCTGAGCCCTGGCTGTAGCCCATATATATTTGGCATATTTCCCACTTTAAAAGGTCTCTGGCCACACATAGTTGTGTGTTTGGTGTAGGAGTCCAACAATTATACCTGGCACTTAAAACGAGAGAAACTCATGATCAGATTATTCCAAGAGATATACAAAAATAGTTCCTTTTTTCCCCAGAGAGTGTTCTTGGACCACAAAATGAATAACTCCCACTGAATTCTCTAAAGTTTCAGAAGACACAGACACTTCAACTCAAGAGATGCAGCAGTGCAGGTTTTCAAAGTGGGGGGTGTGGATGGGCACCCCATGGAGTGGGGCCAGGTGATGCTGGGGCCCACAGCACCTCCACGCTACCCAGAGAAGGAAGTTGTCATCATTACATACGTCTTGCAGCTGCCTGAGCCACCATTGCTGACAAGTATGTTCCCCAGGTCAAGTAACCCACCAAAGGAACCCAGCCTCACTTTCAGTCTGATCGTAGTGTGGAGAGCAGGGAGCGTGACCAGCAGTGGCGAGAGGCAGCAGCTGTGCAGTGCTCTACCTATAGCCATTCTCCACCTCCACTCCCCACCACAGCGTGACCCAGCCCCTCTTGCAGCCCTCCCAGGTGTCCATGGTGCCCTCCTAGGATCTATGTAGTGCCCCCAATGTTGAGCACCTCTGACCTAGAGGCATTTCAGAAAGCCTCCCACTAATATACTAGAGAGGAACTGCTGATGAGCAGACTAACCAAAGCTTTATATAGTTTGGGAACTTGTTTGTCTGTAAAGGAATATTGTAGGCTATGTCTACACTACCAAATTGTCTACACTACCAAAGCAAGCTTAGTCCGAACTAATCTGACCCATGGCCATGCTAGCCTTTGGCTAGTTCAAACTAAGAAATTTGGATTAACCAAAGCTTAATCTGAACTAGTAAATCCCCTTGCTTAGTCCAGACTAGCTAGCTTATTTTGAACTTTAGTTCAAACTAAGCATTGGCAAGAAGCAAAATAACGGCTAGTCCGAATTTTAAAAAGTTTGAACTAAGCCATTAGTTCAAACTAGACACACAGTCTAGTTCAAACTAAAAAGTTAGTTAGAATGAGGACATGCGGCTAGCTTGAACTAAAATGCCATGGTTAATCCAAACTAGCTCAAGGCTAGTTCAGACTAAGCTTGGACTTTTTTTAGTTTGGACTAGCAAGTCTGGACTAAAAAAGTAGATGTAGACATAGCCGTATTGTCCAACCACATACATTTCATTGAAGAATGGTGTATGGATGAGTAATTTATGAGATCATTATCTGCACCTAGAGGATAAGAGTATAAACCAGACTCTCATCCTAAACAAATGCTATGAACATTTCTATTTATCAGCCTGCTCCGTATAGCAACCAGTTCATTGAAATCTAGTAAACAACTTGCAGATAACCCTTTTAAGATAATAGCAAAGGAAGCCCCTCTCATTATTCCCGAGGACTTTGTAGAAATCAGTTTTTTGTTACTACTGTACATTTCTATTAGATATCTGTGTATCTTAAAAACTATTTCTTTCTTTTCTCTTTCGTAAATAGGTCAAAAGTTAGCATGCAGAACACACCGAGGAAAGTTTTAATGCTGGCACCTCTACTGAAGACTTTGAAAAGAGTGGTCATGGCAACAAATTACAGTGATTTAATTGAACTCAGCAAACCTGAAAATCCAGTCTTAAAGTGTTCTTAAAAATGACTTGTAATTTGAATAATTCCACCCTTCATTCCCACTTCCCTGAGTGAAAGGCCATGTTGCACAGTGATGGTCTTTCTGGTTGAGGGTTCATCAGGGCCTTCTGAAATGTTCTCCCTTTAGCTAGACATCTGGAATTCAGTGGCTAACACCTCTGCTTAACATGCAGAAAGTCCTGGGTTCAATTCCCAGGGGGTTGGACTTGATGATCTCACAAGGTCCCTTCCAGCCCTATGATTTGATTTGAATTGCTTTTGAGCACTTTATATAAGGTGCTTGGTCTTCAGAGATGGTGCAGGTTACTGCTTCTACAGTAAAACTCAGTTTTTAGCACTCTCAGTTTGGTAAGAGATAAATGAATCTAGGTCAAAGGGAGAGTAAGCTTCAAAAGTTTTGATGTCCAGGTTCAGTTTACATATTTATCCCAAAGGTCCTATGCTTTTCCAGAATGAACCAGTCTGATTTAATTCCCAAGCACTCCCATGGGAAGACTTTTGTTGACTTAACTGGACTTGGATCAGGCCCTGTATGAACAATCTGAGCCTTCAAAATCTACAAACCTGTGTGTACCATCAACAGTTTGACAATCCCCAGCTCAGCTTGTTCTTTAGCACAAATCATTGCTTAGGCCAGAAGTTCTCAACCACTGTGTCAGGACACACTACTGTGTGGTGGCAGAGCTAAGTGTGTGGTGGAGAGCTGGGAAAATGGCTTGATTTGGCCTGGGGGGAGTGAGCTAGTGTGTCCTGTAGAGTCATAATATGCTGCCAAGAGTCTCATGACTCACAAAAGGTTGAGAACAACTGTCTTAGGAAATTGTGTGCTATGTAGTGTAGGCTCTCAGAAGTGCATAGCTACACTTTTGAGTTATTTCCCAACTCTAGAATCCGAATCTCAGCTGTGGTTTTTAGACACTCTGGTGTACAAAGAGACTTCAAATCTCTTACCATTTGGGTTTAAAAAAAGAAATCCACATCACGCTATTTATGCTCAGTATTAATAATGCAGGGGTCTTGAGCAAAATTTAGCTCTTTAGTTTTCTATGTGTTCAACTTGTAAATGAATGTTATTAATCCCCATGATCCATCCTCATGACACAGGGGTCAGTATTCTATGCTCCCATGAAATATTTATTCAGGAAGAGAATTAAGAATCTTGCCCTTAGGGACAGTGTAAAATAAACTGGATCTGTTATTTGCTCCACATGCATGGGGTGAAGTTGAAGACAATTCTCCCATTAGTGCTAATGGATACTGTTGAAGTTAGTGAGCATAGTACATTCATCTAGAGGAGAACAGTTCCCCACAGCCTACATTATAACTGCAGGCAAGGTTCTTAAAAGCACAGGAATGTGCTAAGAGAAGAGCCACAATTTGGGTCTTATTAAATGGACTGAGAAACTCTAGTTCACCTAAGACTCTAAGAGCATTAAACTATAAGGGGCTGGTGAAGTCAGGGTTTTTTATTTCCTTTCCTAAATATCTCCCATAGTTCCATCCTGAAGATTTAGGCTCTTCTGTGAGTATGACAACTAAAAACATGAGACATTAATCTGTGTAGTGAAAGGAAAAGTAAATGCAAGTTCATGTCCAGGCTACATTGAATGAGCGTCTTAGGCACCGAAAGACTTGTCCACAGAATTCAGAGGCTGGATTCTCTGTTGGTGTAAATGGACACAACTCCATTAAGTTTTGGATACAAAGGCTCCTGAAGTTCTGATCACAACCTGAGAGAGCAGGGGATCCAAATTCAAAACCTTTTTGCACCCTTCAGTCTACAACAGTCACTCAGGAAATCCCATTGTGAAAAAGACATTCAAAAGTATTCCAGATTTTGAAACCTTAAAGTTGTTATTAAACAGAATTGTCATTCTCTGGTCAGTTCTATTCAGGGCTCAAATGAGTTTAATGGAAACTAATTTTACACACAATGTTTGTAGTCTGAAACCTAAAGAGGAATGCCTTCCTTTTTTGGAGGGTTTGTTTTGTTTGCGTTGTTCTCTATGCCCTTGTAATATACCATTACTCCCTCTCCAGTGACATTTTAAAATCACATTTTCTGTTGTGCTAGTGTCTCTTTTCAGTTCACATTCATGGAGGTGGCTAGTTTCTTTCAACTGCCAGTTAAAATAAATGGAGACGGTAGAGCATATTTGAGTTGAGTTCTGGTTCTAGAAGGTTCATTAGCTCATTGTTGTTACCTCCTGTGTAACACAGACCATAACATTTCACTCTGTTACTCCTTGAATTGAAGCCAATAACTTGTGCTTGACTAAAGCCTATTGTCCTGAAAGGCATCTAGTCTTCTGAATGCAGAGAATCCACAACTTCCCTCAGGAGTTTGTTTGCTCTACCTAAATAATATGTACAAACAAGATGTAATTTTACATTTGGACCATCTCATATGATATATATATCTAGCAGCAGTCCACTCAGCATAAGAGCTAACACAAACAGGATGCACTCTAAGGAGCTCAAAGTCACACTTTTCTTTTCTCCTTCATTTGCACTTCTTAAAAAATAATCCAATGTCCTTCCACAACTGAGATAAGATATAAAGCAAGTAAGATACTAAATTCCATGAACATATACTTCTTAGTTTCTTACATCAGCCATGGATTTATACCAAAATAAAGATAATTATCGATGGGATTTTCAAAAGCAGTCAGCATTGGACTAATTCTGATCTCCTTGAAGTCTATGGTTGACTTCAGTGTGAGAACAGTCAGGACAATGCTAAATGATTTGGAAAATTCCACTTCTTTTGCAGGGAGAAGTTTTATTTAAAAAACTGAGTGAAGAAGTACTGAAGATTCTAATTCTAGCATAAGAGCTGTTGAGTGAAATGTATTAATTAGCAGAAAAATATTTTGTGATCATTTGGTTTTTAATATTTTAAGAGTGTTTATGTGGAGGAAAGACTGGTACTTGTGTCAAGTTATGAAAACTTTTTTTTTTCACACCGTGCTGCAAAAATATGTCCCCAAGCTGGAGCATTTTACCTATTTATGGAAATCAGAACATTTCATGGGAGCTGCAGAATGCTGACCTTGTACCATGGAAATGGATCCTGGAGATTAATGACTTTCACTTTCAAGTTAAAACTAGGAAACTAAAGAGCTAAAGTTTGCTCAAGATGTCTGCATTAATACTGTGTGTAAATAGCCTGCATGAATTTTTTTTTTTTTTTAACCCAAAAGGTGAAGGTCCCTTCAGATACCAGGGTCTATAACGTACTGGGCCAGAATATGACTTTTTCTCATGTGCCAAACTTTTGCTATCAAAGTACATTACAAAGCTCAATGTTACACACAGGCCTTCTGCAATAACGGAAGAGAGAGTGCACAAGAGTTCATGTCTAGACTAAACTGAATGATTGTCCTAGGCACTAGATTCTCTTTTGGAGTAAATGGATACAGCTCCATTAACTTCATGAACTCTAGCAAAAAATTTGCTGTCACTAGTACAGAAATCCAGTTTCTGACTGCCTCACAGAGAGAGAAAAATCAATAGGTGTCATCATCAAATAATTTTCTTGAATAAACCACTTCCTATCATCTTTGCTGGGATGCAACTTTTCTAAAAATTAGTCTACAAATATCATTTCAGGTTGTCTTTTGATTAACATGATTTTGTACCATATTGGAAGTGGGGAAGTCAGGCATATGAGAAAAAGTCTTATACTCTAGGCATGCCTTGGAATGTTCCTACTATCTTACATATCAAGAAATGACTTCTTAACTTTTAGGGAAGTGTTCCTTTACTTCTAGTCTGATACTTCATCTACTTGATAGCCTCTAATGGTGCAAAAATGGGAACCTGGAAAATGGAGATAGATTTACACTCCTACAGTGATTAAGGAGTGCAGAATGGAAATCTGACCTTCCAAATTTCTTTTTCAGATTCTCTGTATTTTAATCTATTAGCTATGTACGCATGTCCATCGTTGTTGTTTCTGCATACAGCAAGTTTGAACTCAAATGAAGATTTCTATTTGAGATGTCATGTTTCAATCATCTCCTTTTATTATATCATTTTCTTCTTGCATGGATATTTAGTTCATCCACCTTTAAAATCACATATTCAGGGCATCTTGGGCTCCAGGAACATTTGTAACAAAAACTTTTACAGAAACCATACAACTCAATGAAACTTTTCAAAGTGGACAAAACATTGTATTTTGATTAATATAAAATAAAAAGAAAGGTTAATTGAAAATGTTTCAACCATCTCTAGTCCAGAGTACTCCATGGAAATTAATGAAGTTGATCAGGAAAAGGAAGCAAACACCTGACTCTAACCATAGTGTCATGCAGCAAAGTGAGTGTACTCCCTCAGTTCCAAAAAGCTTGTACAGCACATTATATTGTATAGTAAAGATACCTAAATCTGTAGTCTGTTCAAACAGAGGCATCTGTAAGAAGAAAAGGAGAAACCAACCCTAAAGTGGAAACCCTGAAGTGCAGATTCTACTTTTGTATCTCTCTGTGGGACTCATTAAGGAGCTACAAATAGCATACATCACTCATAAAATACCCTCACAAATGTAGCCCCTGACCTTCCATGCTTACTGTAAGGGAGTGATCCATTAAAAACTGGTTTTAGACAGTAGAGGAAGTTGTATAATAATTATTTTACTATAACATTTTTCATAATATAATGGCAGATGAAGAATAAGTAACAGCCACAAATGAACTTCTAAGAAAGTAGGATCCCACTTTCATGTGGATATTTTCAGTTGTAGAAGAAGAGAAACAGAAACATAAAACAAAGCTAAAAAAAAAAAAACCCCACCAACCCTCCCCATAAATTAAATGTGAGTAGTTTCTTTATTTATAGAATTTTTCTAAGGTCTTCCATGAAACATTAGCAGCTACTCTTTAAGGTTCAGGGACTCTACTTTCACCACACTGAAATTAAAATGAATCTAAAAGACTTTTAAACTGGAATTGTACTTTCTCTTGGCAGCAAACCTGTGGGAAATGAAATGATAATCTGTGCCCAGTTGTATCCTCATAACTTTTCAAAAACATTTTATGAAAAGGACATGTGTTTTGTAAAAGTATGTACAATAAAAGTATGCAATGAGTACAGCTTGTCAAGCAATGGGACAAAGATCTTGATTAAATTCAAAGCAATTTTCATTTCACAGATCCAGAGAAGGAATGAGCTTTATTCAAAATGTGAATGAAAAATGGAGCGATGTTTTTTTTTTAAAGAAACACATTCATTTTCCAAATTACATCAAAAATAAGAATGAAAAAAAAGAATTGATGACAATTTCTATGTTCTAAAGGATTGTGCATTTTTTGTTTTAAAAATATATATTTCAATTGATTAAATGCCAAGTAACTCTAAAAATGATTTTTTTTAAAAAGCAAGGAATCCTGTGGCACTTAAAGAGTAACAAATTTATTTATTGCATGAGCTTTCATGAGAGAAAATCATACTTTGTCAGACACTTTGAAGATGGGGGAACTTATAAAACCAGAGGAAAATAAATGCAGGGAAGTGTAAGTCATGGGATCAGGTCATAATGTAACAGCAAATCAAAGCAGTTGTTAAGATTCAAACACTGGGAAACAGCATGCAGAGGAAGGTGAGTTCAAATCACCTGTTGTTTTGGGAAAAGAATCCATAATCATGATGCATCCATACTCACAGTGTTGCTTCTCAGTTAAAAAGAAGCTGCTCTATAGCTTTGTTTTGTTAAACTTCATTTAAAAACAACTTATATTTAGAATGAAATCCTGGCCTGTCTCTTTGATAGGTGACACATGGCCTACCTATAATAACTTTTAATCTACTCAACAGTGCCAGAATTCGGCAGAAGTTTCATCCATCTCTCTTCTTAACTCACTCAGTATCACTGGTTTCTTGGAAGCAGATACTGTCTCTCTCTTTTTCTTATCCACAAAGAGATAATATTTAGGAACTGGATTATAACATGTATTATTGATCCAACACATCACATCCATTCTTACCTTTCAGTCTGTCATATGAGTGTAATACAAGTTTATTGACTTTCTTTTTATGGGCTATGGAACCTAATTTTATGTGGCAATGGGTGCTGTTCAATGCATAGCCTTGCCACCGTATATGCATATTGGTGATATAAACTTAATACTTGGTGGGGGGATGAAACATTTTGTATGTTGCTATAGATAACTACAAGTTGTAGATCAAGCTTTGAAGGAAGATGATTTCCATTCTCTACGAAAATGTATTTACTTAATTCACATTAAGTCTCCTAGTTACACTGCTGTAAATCTGGAGTCACTCCAAGTGTAGTTATTCTGGATTTACATCAATGCAACAATGAACGGGATTTGGTCCATTAAATATAATTCTCAGCACAGTTAGGTATGTGAGAGATTTAAAAGCTTCAGCTTTGAACAAATTGAGAAACATTCTCTATGGGAGCCCTGGGAACTAAAAACAATCTTCAGTGCAAGAACAGCACTTCTGGTAAGTTGAGCAAAAAGCGAGTAGAATTGAAAAACCAAAAGAGCTTCTATACTACCACACTTCTGATGTCCTTTCTGTAAATGTAAGAGGCACTCCACAACCTTGTGTGCTCTATTGCTGATCAGATTTACAGTTTAAAAAAAAGAAGAAAAGTGTTCCTGTGACTTCTGCCTAAGGACTACAGCCACCTCTCCCAAATCAGAAATAAGAACAAACAAAAAGCACTCAGTTATCAATGATAGCAGGAATGTGTTGGAAAATCATCACAGCTTTTGTACAGAAATGTTTTGACAAACAGATATATTATATATACACAATGGAATCTTACTACTTATATTCTACTCATTCTTAAAGTGTCTAAAAGCAAGCTTCGCTACCTGGGAATTGTACAGTAACACAGTAGTGCAAGGGACCGCCTAGTAGAGCTAGTGCTCTACTTCCTATCAGTGGGTGGTGCAAGGGGTATTGGCATGGTATTCCTCTGCTCTACTTACTCATGCTTTCTCTTTCAGTCTGTTGGCAGCCAACTTATAACTCATGCATACAGTGGTGTGCAGAGGTGCTCTTCAGACTGTAAGGCAGAGCAGATGTCTTAAAAGCCATCTTTGAACCATCTCCTCCTTTGTAAGAGTGGGGAACCAAGTCTAATTACTTTAAAAGGCAAAATGTAGTAGGTCAGTTCATCAGATGTTTCCTGTTCTTGTAAACAGTTTGTGAGGCATATACTTCATAAGGAGAGCTGTAAATACCCATCATAAATCGATGTCCTTCTGGCATAAAAAGAGGTATTGTCACACAAGAATAATTCATTTTTCCAATACTGTCAAAGCAAATGCTTTGTTCAACAAGAGATTTTGTAGTCATTTGAGTTCCCACTACACTGACAAGTATAATCAAGATGAAATTAAAAGAGATTTGTCGTTTAAGAATCAGCTCCACACAATAAACATGGACTATGCTTTGTGAAAAGTGTGTGTTGTGTACAGAGAAAGCTGGTTCAATAGCAAGAGAAATAATGCACATGTTGGTTGCCTTTAAGTGAAACATTAGATCTGAACAACCAAATTCAGTATAATAAAAGTATTTCTTCCTAGTATTCTTACTACTTGAGAAGCTGGCTGACCTCTTATCCACCCTCTTGTATGTCCCCCTCTTGCCTTGATGGATACATTTCTATGATAATCAGGAATCTCCTGACTCTCCACTTCAGTGCGAGCAATCTAAAAAGTCTACTTCATCCATTGTCTCTTCATCCAGCATCTATATTAAATGCAGGAGAGACAGGTTTCCCTTTAACATCACAGATCAGGTTGGGGAAATAGATACTATGAAAATAAAAAAAAAAATCAACCCAGAAGGACTAATTTGCTTTAATAAGCAAGAACCTTCCAACAGAGAAGGAGGATCAAAAAGCAGAGATAAAATTGTATTTGTATCAAGGTGCAAGAGTGAAAGAGATACCAGTGACAAAAATATATGTAGGCAGGTATCTTTAAAGTGATAGAAAAATATAAAATGAAAATAGATATGCTAGAGTGTAAGAGGTATGGAATATGTTTAAAATCTCAGTTATATGACTATTGCAGCATTTAAAAATGACCATTCTGTGACAACTAACAGCTTAACTAAAAATGTGATCAACAGCAAAGTCCAATTGTTTAAATTAATTGTTTACACACGGTCATTATTCTGATGGTGTGGGAAATTTCACTAATTATTTTGTATGAATATTGTATGTGCCTCTATTTCTCCTATATGCTGCATCGTTAATTAGGTAGTAGGAAAAGGCTGTTTACTCTTGGGGAGGCTGTGAAAAAAATGTTAATAGTGCCTAGCTGCCTTGGGTTTGGGGCCCAGATCACTGGAAAGTCCATGAAGACAATAGCAAAGCCAAATACTGGCACATTTACTACCTAACAACTAACAATCATGGGTGGTCTCTCCCTTCCCAGAAAACCAGCCATGTTTGACCAGCTGGACAACAAAAGACTGAGGAGAGGGCAAGTGGGACTGGACTAGGAATTTAAACAAAGAGCTCAAAGGGAAACACAGTAGCATACAAGATTAGACAACCCTCCTCTAAGACTCTGGGTAACCAGAATGGACCCTGCTTCAACTTTCTGTTCTTTATTCTTTATGTTCCACACATTTAATAAATCCTACTGATTTTGCAATGCTAACTGTGAACAGTACAGATGCTGAAGAGGGGATTCACAATGCACTTTGACTGTACAAATCTCTTTCAGGTATCCAATTCTGGTGGACTCACTGAAGGAAGCTCACAGCATGAAACAGGAGAGCTGAAGGCTCCATGGTTAAGTCCTAGAAAGTGGTGAAGCAAGAGCCTATCAGGAACCTATCAGAATTAAAGGGTCCTTCCAGCTACTGTTCCAGAGTACCAGATCTGTGGATCCATGATCATTAAGTTAATGTGAAAACAGACTACTCCTAAAATGAAAAGGGGGTCCATATTTTTAGTGGATACACTGATAATTCAGTACATATATTGATTTAAAGAGTATAAAATAACTCAGTGAAGTCAGTAGAGTTACTATGCATTTATACAGATGGAGACAAGGATTTACTGCATTCTTGTATTCTCCACAAAGATTCAGTGATGTTTACATTAAGAAACAGCAAACTATTTTGACCTAAGTGGTTAGCCAAAATTTGGAATCTAGTGGGCTGTTTCGGTTGAAAAGAAATTGATGTTGAAGGCAGGTGTTTCTTTAGGCTTTCTACATGAACACTTAGTCCACGGCAAGCTGCAGTGTGAATCTACCCTATACTACCCTGCTGTGACCAAACTGTCTGTTGTACACTCCTGTTGTGTATTAACAGTTCATTAATGTGCTCTGATCAAGTCTCATTTCAAAAAGGACTAGCTTAAAATGTACAAATACATTGTTAATGTGAATCACTAGTTAATCCAGGAGTTAATGTAAAGAGGAATGCCGTGGAATGCAGTTCCAGGGTCCCCTATTTTTAGGCTGCCAGCATTCCAGGGTCCCTGAAAATAGAGGGATGCATGGAACACTGTGTTCTGGGACCCCACTAAAAATAGGATGAGCAGGCGGTACACAACGTTCCCTCTGGTGCCATGTGAAACCCTATTCCACCTTAAGCCCAGCCAACAGAGAGCTGCCTCAGGCTGGGAGTGTGTGAATCTCCCCGCTGCAGAGTGGAGCAGCTGGTGGCTGGCAGCAGCTTCCAGCTGGTCAGCCAGTGTGCAAACAGGTCAGGTAAGGGCTTGGGGGCGGAGGAGGTTGCTGTGGGTTGGTTGTGTGTGTGTATGTATTGGGGGTCTCAATCCTGCCGGAGGCAGGGGCCCAACCATGTCAGAGGGTTCCAGGGCCCACCAAATTATACTTTAACCCCTGAATTAATCCACTCATAGGCTAGTGTGGGGCAGATTCACAGTCAAGTTTGCTGCAAACTAATTCTTCATGTACATAAATCATATGATACAATCCTATTTATTTACAAAAAATATACAAAATTCTATTTTGCTGAACACATCAAGAATTAAACAGCAGGATTCTATTTAATTGCTCACAGTTCTAAGTATTTTTCCAGCCAGCACTTCTCAAATGCTCTATCTCTAGCCTTTTATCTGTGCTTGTTCTATCTCAGTCCTCGGCTTTCTGCTCCTTCTTTCTCAGTTTCTCTGCTGTTTCTGTTTTTGCTTGTTTCATAGACACATATTACTCTACTGCGCAGAATGCCTCTAGCCACATGTGTCTTGCTTTTGGACAGTGACATATGGCTCTTTTTTTTCTGTGGAAACTACTATACTTCAGCTAACTGATTCATTGACTCATAGGGTATGTCTACACTTGCAAGTTAGTTCAAATTTAAGACACTTAATTTGAACTAACTTAGTACCTGCCTATACTAGCTTTTCATTAGTTCTAATTAAGGATTTCTTAATTTGAACTAATGAAAGCTTAATTTGAATTAGTAGGACCTGCTGGTTAGTGCAAACTAAGCCCTTAGTTCAATGCTTAGTTTGAACTAAGGATGGCATACACTAGGATTAATTTATAATTTGGAATTTAATAAATTCAGATTAAGTGCAGTTAGTTCAAATTAACAAAGTGGACTAATTTGACTTAACATTAAGTAGAATTAGTTCACTTTGTTAATTCAAACTAATAAGTTCAAGTTCAACTTGAACTTATTAGTTTGAATGAACAAATTTGAATTAATTTTTCCTAGTGTAGACATAGCCATAGACTCTAAGGTCAGAATGGACCAGCATGATCATCTAGCTTGATGTCCTGCACAATGCAGGCCTCAAAAACCTCACCCGCCCACTCTAACACTAAGCCTCTAACCTGTGACTGAGTTATTTAAGTCCTCAGATCAAGATTTAAGGACTCGTAAAATACAGGGAATGTATGACTCCATAAAGAGGAACTTAATTATTCCCTACATTTATCGTTACTGAAGGGAAACTATGTTTAATCCAACCCATAACAATATCAGCTTGTGAGGTATCATCCCAGGAACTGCTCTTCCCAAAATTAGTAACGAAAAGCATTTCACTGGTAGTGCTTCGTAATTAAAAAAGGCATTATATTTTAAATTGTATCTCCATGAAACAGCTGAAAGATACTATATAATAAAGACTATCATTAGAGCTGGTCTAAAATTTTCTGATTAAACATTTTTCTGGTAAAAAAATGCTGGTTCATTCTAAGTGAAATATTTCATGAAAATGTGTCGCATTTGGAAAAAGTTTCAATATTGAAATTTTAAAAAAGTTTTCATAAGTTCATAACTTTCCATTTGAGTTTCAGAATGGACTGTTCCAATTATCCATTTCAAAATGATATATCAATTATTTTTAAAAGAAAACAGTCACAACTAGGAAGAAACAACAAGGAGTTGTGTGGCACTTTAAGACTAACATTTATTTTTTGCATGAGCTTTCGTGGGAGAAGACCCCACTTCCTCAGATGCTTCGAAGATGGTCTTCTCCCATGAAAGCTCATGCAAAAAATAAATCTGTTAGTCTTAAAGTGCCACACAACTCTTTGTTGTTTTTTCACTGGACTAGACTAACACGGCTATCCCTTTTAAAATTGACAGCTAGGAAGAAACATTTTAATTTTGTCAAATTTAAACATCAACCAGTCAATCATTTTTTCCCCTCAAATTTCAGTCCACTGGAAATTTTTTTTCATTCTATTTCAGAATGCAAGAAATTTTTAAATCACAAAACTCCCTTCAGATTAGAAATCCAGTTCCCACACACAGTTCTAAGTTATTGTTGTAGCTCAAAAAAGTAGAATAATAGCATTGTTCATAGAAGCAGTATCTTCCTCACCACTATCAAGGGAAAGATCAGTAACTCCACCAAAACAATTGAAACAATAACATTATTGCATCAGATATTGCGACCACATGCAAAATCTTTGGAAACCTTATTGTATTATATGTTGAAAGCATAAAATCCTTAAAAAAATGCTACTGAGTTCGGCCAGATAGTATGGGAAAAAGAACAAAACAAATCAAAACAAAAACCAAAGAGTAAGTACAAAAGATACTTTCCCCAAATTTTATATTGGTTTCCTATTTAAGCCCATTAGAAAATGTTTGAAAAATATAAAGAGAGGACTATCTAGTATTCGGATGGGTCTGTGATATTGAAGTATTGGTTATGGACCTGATTGAAAACATCATAATAAATGTTCAGTTGTGAAATAAACTCTCTCTATTTGGAACCATGTCTCCAGATGTCACCCGTATCAATCAGAAATTCCAATGTTATCTAGTGTTCTCTCCCTCTCCCTTTCTGTTTAGCCCAACCCAGTTGAGTAATGGAATAAAGTCAGAAGATTAAATCATGTTTCCTTCGGGGGAGAAACTTTGTATATTTTACAATATAAAAAGTATCTGAATGGCAAGATAGGGTTTAGCTCAAAAGAGAAATTATCCTGCTGCCTAAAGCAAGGTGGAGATGGACAAGACATATGGAGCAAATGAGATTTGCAATAAAAAAATTAAGCACATGTAATGTATAAAATCTCTTTAAAATATGCCAACCCAATGAAGCCTAGCAAATATTGAAATTTCAAACAATGATATTGTAATGTGAAAGTGGAAACAACAAAAACAGGTAGCTTTTAATTAAATGCAGCTGAAATACAGTTCTCCCCCTGGCATAAACTGTGATCACAACTGGGTGGTGTGCACACTGGCTAGTCAAGATCAGCACAGTATGGGTATAGATTCCTCACCCTGCTGTTGTTGCACCTACATTTGACTCTAGCAGTTAAAAATAAACAGGTGAAATTCCGGCCCCACTGAAGTTAAAGGGGATATCACCATTGGTGTCAGTGGGGACAATTTTCACCCATGATGTTTTAGCATACAATTATACTAAAGGAACTATTAACCATAGACATTGCCAGAAATTGTATAGAAAGTGCATGAAAATCCACCATGGAATTTGCCCCAATACTCATAGATTTATAGTATTAGGTAACTACAGTTAAGTAAAAAATTTGCCTTATAGAGCTCTCTTCCTGCATGTCACTAATACAGCCTTAGTTATCATGGTCACAGATAACATTTCTCTACACCTAAAAAGTATGTACTCCTGTTAAATAAAAAGAGAAAACCAACCTATGATCTATCTCAAAATAGCATTTTAAGGAAAAGGACAGGCAACCTTTTAGCAATGTAGTACCACTTTCTAGTCCTGTAAACTTGGGAATAGCAAAATCATAAAACCAATTTTATTTATCCCATGTTTTGCATTAAATGGTATACGTTAATCCTTGCCTTCACGGGGAGAGAAAGACTTGCATCATGTTAATGCATCACTACATACACAATTCATAGTAAGTGAGGAATGATGTGTTTATGTAGAGTTCTATATTAAATGCAAAAAATCTCCAGCTCTATTATAAAACAATAGGGGGATAAATCTACAAAACAGTTATTCAGGAAACTGTGATAATGTGTCTTCTTTGAAAATATATAACATTTTGTCTTATTCATATTAATGTGTCTGAGGGAAAAATGTAGACAAATTCCTATGGTTGCTATGGGAACCATAACTTTGAATTTCTTGACTTCTATATATGAAGACTCTTGACCATAAGGTGCTTTTTTTCTTTATCATGCCTGTGGGTGGGTCAATTTACGAAATAAAATAAATATGTTTGACTGTGATATTTTGAGTCATTATTTGGACTTGGGTTCATTAGGTTGTACTGCATTGACATATTACATTCTACAGTGTGCAGTACAAATCAGGCAACAACCACTCTACAGAGCACGTACAGTTTGAAAGTTAGTAGCTCAGGTGCAGGGCAGGTGAAAGGCTACCAGACCTGCTCAGCTGCTTGCAGGGCCAGCTAATATGCATATAGGAGAGGAAATATAGCAGTGTTTGTGCTGAGTCTGCTATGTTGCAAATGTTAGCGTAGAGTGCTTTCCTGATATTTTTTCCTGGATATTTACAGAGAAGTAAGATTTAAATGTCTGCATGTCTGAAAAAGTAGTCAATAGCCAAAGTCAGAGATAAGGGACCAAAGGCACTTGTCCAACAGCCAAGTGGGACTGCAGAAACTACGGATGCTGGAAATGTGGCAGCTCTCCCTGTCCTGAAGTAATAATAACAAACCAAAGAGTTTCCGCTTTCAGCACCTCCACTATAAAAATTGTTCCAGCACCTCTGTGCCCAAGGGCAGGGGGTGCTTTCAATAGCAATCTCCCTCCTCAGCAATATTGGAAGATGGCCCAGACTTTGCTCACTCAACTCTCTATTCATATCCAGGAATTAGAGAGTTAGGATTGGCCCACAAACATGCAATGTACATGTTCTTGTGACAATTCCAAAACAATTAGGCCCAAGAAGTGCCTGTCTCCCCCACAATGGAGCTACACAGGGTTGCTTCTGTCCCAGGACTGTAATATTTCTAGTGAGCTCAACTGCAATTCTTATGGATATTTACAGTTATGATTTAAAAAGAGTATAAACAAATTAGTGATTTTTTTTTTTAAATGTGAATGCAAGAAAGGCCTGTGCTGGATCACTTACTCTTTAATATCATCAAGGAATGAAACTTCCATTTCAATTAAAAACAAAAGTGATGTTACCAGAAAATATCTGAGTAAGAATCAGGCATGAATTGTCATTTCTTAAATCAAACACAAGTAAAATATTCATGTACAATATTTTCAAGGCTTATGTTTAGGACATTGCTTCCTTTCCTACCTGGGAAGAAAGATAATTATTAAAGTACCTTACCCAAAATCCACTGAAGTGAACTGAAAAACTCTGCTTTAGTCAACTTTGAATCAACCCAGTAGGACTACCAAGTTGCAGTGCATGGGATATGGGAAGTTTATTTAGAGTGTACACCATTAAAATGGTTTCTTTTCCCATCCACTACAGTATAACAAGGCAAAATTTGTAGATATTACCATTCTAAGTATAGGGAAAGCCACATAAAAGTAAATATATGAGTGTGGAAAACACCATTTTATTGTCTTCCCTTTTACATTCATTTCTTCTGCCCACACAAAGCTCCACAACTCTAAGCCATGGAGAATTAGACTAACCTTACCTTCAGATAAATCAATTTGGTGGACAGACAACAAAGGAGTATTTCCAATGTTAAAGCAAACAAGCTAACCATATTCCATGAATATTGCAGCTGAATACAAAGACACCATCCAAATAGAACCAAAGGGTTGATTTCTGAACTGATATTAACTCTGAATAATCACATAAAACTGAACAAGATTGTTTGAGATATAAACAGCTTAGATTTTGACTCCATATATTAATCTGAAAAAAGAAAAAAAAGTAACAAGCAAACAACCAAACAACAAAAAAAACAAGCAACCAACCAAACAACCCAACCACCCACACACAACAATTTCCATACCAAAATACTTATTCTGTACCCAGAATCAAAATTTCAGAGAAATACCAAAGACATTGTTTGGATGACTTTGGTTAAGTGATGACTACAAGATGAACCATACATATTTGAAGGGAAAAAGGAAAGAAAGAAGAATTTGTGAAAAGTGACTTAAGGGCACTACTAAAAGTGATGGGAAGAAATCTTCCTGACAGTGAGATGCCTTAGACTGTGGAATAGTTGTTGAAGGGATGTAATGGAAACCCTATCATTTGGAACTGCATTAGAAAACTGCATGCTGTTAACAAACGTTCCTGCATTAGACAAGACTGGACTAGAAGACACAAGACGACTTTCTTATCTCTACTTTCTTTGGATTTTAAGATCTTGCCAAATTATCTTAAAATAGTTTAGCCAGTGTACTGTGACTGATAAGCACAAATAAAAAAGAAGGCCAGATCCTCAGCTACCATGAATCAGTTTAGCTCCTTGAACCTGAGAAGAGCTCCACCTATTTACACCAGTAGAGGATCTGACCCAAATACACCAACAAGGCTTTTGGGAAACATAAAACTGCATGAATTGGGTCATTATTCATTCAGATGTAATGAGTTTCAGTGCTATTTACATAAATATCTAGAAGGCAAGCAAAGCACTTTACAGTGACTATAAAAAAGAGTTTCACTGTTCAAAACAATTGCTACACTGAAGAGAAAGGAAAGGTGACTCGCTGGCCTCTTCATATAGCAGAATACAATGCATTCATTGCACAATAAATTTAAATAGAAAATGAAAACTATTTAGTTCTTCTGTGTAAAACTGAAGCTTTTTTGGATTTAAGCCAGGTTTCAAAACAAAAGCATTCTGTGCAAAATGACTATAAAGCCAAATTTTAAAAGACTTGAGATACTCAACTTCATCTCTGATTTGTACATGTGGTATCCACTGTTGAGCATATACCTTGCATGGTCACTATAAATGCACATTAGATTAGGCTCAGTGGGCCATTTCATATGTACAGTTGCATATGAACACTAACACAGCCACAGAAGTTCTTCCAAGTAATGTGCAAAGTTATCAGTAATGGCAAAATGCACCTGACGACCAAGATCTCTTCTCACGGAAGCAGAACTCAAGGAAGATGAGTTGATACAGTTGGTTTCTTGCATGGAAACAATTATCAGAACCAGCAGCTGTGCCAGAAAATGGTTTCATTCAGCATTCAACAGTGAGAGTGTGACACAGGTCAGGAGAAAGAGTGCAAAACTGAAACAGGAACTAGGAATAGAAGCGAGAGGCCTCCTTACAGTGTGGCTAGCCATCAGTTAGGTTAGTGGGAACATCCAAGGAGCATGTGTGCATATCTAGGGATAGGATTCCCATTTTCACAAGATATACATGCAGTAAGCCTCGTCAAACTATTGCACTAAAAGTAGTAGTGTGGCCATCACAGCATGAGCAGCAGCTCTGGCTACCCGCTCAAGTACATACCCATGTGGTTTAGACAGGTTTACATACATGGAAACTAGCCCATCGTGCTACTCAGCTCACCCCATCTATGCTGCTAAAATTCTGGTGCTCAATGAGAACTAGCCAATATGTGTCCTCAGGCTGACTCACACCTCTAGCTCCAGGTGTAGATGCTCCCTAGATTTACTGACCAGCATGGAGAAAAGTGGCCTGGACAGCCCAGGTAAGTAATAAGTGGGAAGCAAAGGGCATTTCAGAAGTTGGAAGGAGAAGTGGGATTACGGCCAGTTTCTGAAGGAGATGGTACCTGGGGGAACTGTAAGTAATAGGGGAATCTAAATTATGAAGCCAGAAAAGCAGTTGCATACTCATGGCTGGATGCATTTTAGGCCAGTGGGTCCCAACCTTTTCAGTAACAGGACACATTTCAATGAGACGAAACAATTCCATTGCATGCCCGCTTTTTTTCAACTGAATTGATTGCTCATAAATATCACATTTGCTTACAGGTACTATGGTTATGATCTTACTAGAATGTTCACATTTTAGAATCAAAAGACTGATACCTTGCTTTTAATTTGATGATTAATTTTCACAGGTTTTATGAGTTGTAATTTTGGTTGGCTAGAATACTGATTAAGATGAAATGATGTTTGTTTTACATTGATTTTCATTACCTTTGTACAAAATTTTGCACCACACTTGGACAAGCACACTGGTTGAAAACCATTGTTTTAGGCATCAGTTACAATCCTTTTCTCAAGGCTTGGTACACAGTTTGTCTAAAGATCTCCAGTAATCTTACATGGAGTTAATGTTTCACACTCCTTTACCCTAGCTGATGAAACACTGAAGTACGTAGTTATAAAAGTATTCCAGAGTTATTCTATGTGGTGATGTAAATATGTTAGGTAATTCCTGATGTAAAATCTTTTGCTACTATCTTGTTTATGAGATACAGTATTCTCAAATATGGTAAAATAAGGAAGAACCTCTCTGCCATACAGAATATAAACCAGAATGTGGTTAAGGCAGAGAGCATAACCATTGTGTGTTCAATAATAGCTCATGCACAACTTTGAACTTCTGAATCTATTGAAAGAAAAGAAAATTGGCCAGGAAAGTCAGGAAAGTTGAGCAATGAATTTATAATGCACAATTTAATAAGTTTTGTTTTTCCTCCCCCCATTCAAATTATTTGATTGATTAAGTAAATAATTTATTTACAGCCATCTCGTCATGCATATTTGCAGTTTGCTCCATGTTTCATTACATAAGTAACTGCTTTTTGCAGCTTTCAATGAGTTGTAGTGATGATAACTATGTATTTGAACTACGAACTATGATTTCATCTTCATGTTTCTTATTTGCTTCTAGTATGAATAGGTCTTTTGCTTTTATTAATGTTTTGGAAATGCTTGTTCTTCATATAATTACTCATAGTTGAATTCAGACAAGGGCATTTATTCACAAGAATATTCACTGCTCCATGTTTGTTATTTATTAGTCATCTATTTTAAAGAAAATCACTGTGTAAGCTTGAAAGCTGGTCTCTTTCATCAAAAGAAGCTGATCCAGTAAAAGATACCATTGCACCCATCTTGTCCCTCTAATATCCTGGGACCAATATGGCTACAACAACACTGCATGTGCTTTTTCTTGATTTTCTTAAAAGGCATGTGAAAATTGCAGCCCAACTAATGTTCAAAATTGTGCTTGATTTTTGTAGAGAACAGTAAGAAAAGTAATATCTTGTTTCTGTCATATCTGGAAATCATAATGCATTTGCTTGTGTGCCATATATTATAAGACAATCAGATTCCAGGGAAATACTTGTTCTTGGGTTGGTTTCATAGATAGATTAAAACACTTTTTGTGTTGTACATTTTACTGTAACATATAACTTCCACCACTATTCAATCATTGTGGACTTTTGCTTCTGTGTCTAGTATAATTCTTACTCTTGCTTCAGTTAGTTTCATCCATTTCCTTTTGTCTTATGTATTTGAAGTCAAGGTCAGCTAAAAACCTTCTGTGTAGGCTCCCAGCAGAGTAGAAGATAGCTTATGTGGAGGCAGAGAAACAGGTACTCTCCCCTTTTTGAGCTTTGCGGGGGTGGAAGGACAAGTTAAAGGAAAAGTTCTAACAGAAAACAAGAAAGCTAGAAGGACCCAGAGGTTTAAGGCATAACCTTTAGAAAAAAGAGGTCAGGAAAAAGGTCTAAAATTGTATATACATTTCTTTGGGCTTTGATGGAAAGTTCTTTTGGAGTTTGACTGGGAGAAAACTCTAAATGATTGGAGCATTTGCAACAGTGCTGAATTTTTTGCCTTATCAGCATTACATACTTTACAATATATATTTTCCCCATCAATATATTGTTCAGATGTTTTTCTTTAATGTCCAAAAGGCCATGATGCATATAACAATTGTATTTTGATAAATCTTCCATAGAAGCAACATGTACAAAAATAAAGTGCAATACCATCAACACTGAAGCCCTTAAAAGACAAGGAATTCAGGCTGATGTCAGGCTATTGTAGCACTCTTCACTCATGCTAGATATTACTAGGTATGTGTGAAACTGTATGTAAAACACCACACTGATTTGATACTGTGCATGATAGGGAATATGTGGGGTGATTAGAACTGGTTCAGAATTTATTAAACGTTTTCCATAAAATAACGGATCCATTGAATCTAAACCTTTTCAAGGGTGTTGAACAAATTCACTTTATTTCTTGTCTTAAAATTTTTTTGAAAAAATAAAGTTTGAAATTGCCAAAATAGGACATTTTTAAATGAACCATTCTACTTCTTCAGGTTAAAACGACTTTGAAGTTGAAGTCAAGTAGAGCCTTTAAAGCAATTGTTGAAGACAAAACGAAGCACTTGGAAAATCAGAATGAAACAGTTGAAATGACTCCAATTTAAAAACTGCATTAAATTTGTGGTGCGTTAAGATTTTAACTTTGTCTCTATTCAAAAAGGGAAAAAGTGTGAAATTTTTTGTGAGATGGGGAAATAATTTTCTGTGCAGTTTGAAAAGTGAGTCACTTGTCCACTCAAAACATTCTTTCTGGTTTTAAATATATAACACCTGACCATTTACAGTGGAATATATTTTTTGCTATAGATTAAATCTGTCATAATCCAATATTTTTCCTTCATTGCTGACATTTGGAGAAAGTTTCTTAGCTTTACAATTATCATTATGTGCCAAGAAAATACTATTCATAATTCACTAGGATTCACTACAAAACTCCAAATAATTTTGACAAAAGCTTCCTGAAACTTTTGATCAAACTTGGGCTGATTTAAGATTCTAAAATATGTGAAATTTGTGGTTTCCAACTACCTCAACTCTTCACAACTAACAAAGCAAGGTAAGGTAACCTGATTAATACAATGGAGTTACTGCATGTTCTGATTCATCAAAGCAGTTAAGCACAACTTCAGCTTTAAGCGGGTGAATAATTCTAGCCATATCCACCACTTAATCAAATACTTAACTTTAAGCAAATGCTTAACTCCCATTGCCTTTGGTGCATTTCCAAATCAGGTGCTAAACAGGGTTGTGAAAGTTGAGCTCAAAATTTCCTCTCTTTGGGTTTCATGCTGAATTTTGATAGCATCTTTTCTGTTGGTCCCATCAAGACTAACCTATTTCTATGAGTGCTCTCAGCTCCCAGGACAGGGGTCTGCAACCTGTGGCTCCAAAGCCACATGAAGCTCTTTGGCTGCCCCTTGCAACTCTGTGTCCATCTCCTGCCACTAGTGGACCCTGTAGGAGGCCTGCGCCTGGTTCTGGGCACCCCCAACACCACCACTGGGGGACCCTGAGGACAGTTGTCTCCAGGCTCCCCACCCACCACCTACCTCCTCTCCCAGGGACCTTGAGGCAGGTGTCCTAGCCCAGCTCTCAGTTCCACCAGGAACCTTCACCCATTGCAGTTCTTAATACTTGATTATTTAAGGATTTTTAAAAAAATAACTCTTCTTATCTTTCAGATTACTGACCTCTGTCACAGGATATAAGGAGCCTAAACTCACAACCCTTTCTGCTTGCTAGTAATTCTTACATATACAGGCTGAACTGATTTCAAAGGGATTAAATAAGCATTTCCACATTCAGACTAAACTACAGCCCAAAATGTTACAGTGTAATCTTGTCTTTGAGTTTATGTTCTTGTTTTTTGTCTTTTGGAAAGCATAGCAGCTAGGATACCCTTTATAATCTCACACCTTTACAAATACCATATCTGCAGTCATCTTGGCAATTTCACATTTTTACCCGTTTTGAAACCTTCACTGAATCACTAGTTTTCCATTGCCAGGTCACATTTTAGATTTCATGCCTGGAACCTAGAAGCAGTGCCCTCCCCAAAATTATGAAAATGAGATACTTTGTACTTATATGTAACAAGAAAGAAAACATTATTTTAGGACACTCTTCAAAAATCTCCTATGATTTAAATCAGTTGCTTCAGGGGAAAAATATAATGCCAGCAAGCAGACATTTTGGTAATCTTCACAGAAAATATTTCCAATCCACTGCAAATATTTATAATAGAAATGATAAGTGAACCTTACCTGTACAGTACCAGCACTGTAGGTCAACATATCCTGAATTAAGTCTGGAAAACTACTTACAAAGTGGAAAGTGTCATACAAGTGATATACCAGATTTGTCATCTCACTTCTGTGTAGTAGTGACATGTACATTTTTCAGTGATTCATGAATGAGACCAAAATGCTAAAGTTTGCATTTATTTAACCCCATTAGCCCACTTGAGAATGTGTAGGTTCACCTGAGGGCAGAATTAGGCTGAGCAGAATATTTCGATTATCCTTCTCTGTGGTAGTAGTGCATTCCCACACCATATAAAAAGGGATACAGTACAAACTAATGGAAAATTTACCGGAGGCTTTTGACAAGTGCTTATCAAAATATTGCTGGTGAATAAGTGGCCAATGCCAGTTGCTTCAAAGAGATTGAACAATTCCTATTGCCTGCTTTTAGCTTCTGGCAAACAAAGCCTATGGACACTTCAGAGAATAGTTTCACATCCCTGCTCATCCTGGCTAATAGCCATTCATGAATCTGTTCTCCAAGAACTTTTTCTATTTCTTCTTTTAACCCTGTTATACTCTTGGTCTTCACAACATCCACTGGCAAAGGTTTCCACAGGTTGACTGTGTATTTTGTGGAGAAATTCTTTTTTGTTTATTTTAAACCTGCTGCCAATTAATTTCATTTGGTGACCCCGAGTTCTTGTCTTACAAGAAGTAAGTAATACTTCCTCATATATCTTCTCCACATCATTCATGACTTTATACACCTCTGTCACAACTCTCCTTACTCATCTTCTTTCCAAGCTGAAAAATCCCAGTTGTTTTATCTTTCCTCATTTGGAAGCTTTTCTATACTTTTTTTGGCACTTCTTTTTAACTTTTTCAGTTCCAATATTTTCAGTTGGCTTTATGAAATTTTGTATAAGAAAAGATTTTAGTGTGGAAGAGGGAAGGTACAGCTCTTCCAGACAACTATATACACACATAGGGATTTTTACACTTTTACATTTTTTGCCATTCATAGATTAATGGTCATGGTCATTACCCAATACTTAAAACTCAGCACACACTATTTTTCCTTACATCACTTGATCATAATATATTGTATTGTACTGACTTGCAACTGAAAATTTCATAAAAAGCAAATGCTGTGTGTCTTACAAGCCCTACAACAGTTGAATAGCAATTTTCCACCCATAAGGATGGTAATAGAAGGTGCAGAATTATCCATATTTAGAAGCATCCAAACTCTTCTGTAAGCATGAAAACTAAGTACAGAGATGCATACGTCTAGTCATGGTTTGATCAATTCTATGGTTCAGGACACTAAAGTCTCAATCCAGCAAGCTCTTCCTAAACTGTGATGACTGTCAGAAGTCCAGAGGATTTGCTTCATGAGGTACTTACGTAATGTGGGATGGGGAGTCAGGGTCTAATCCAGAACTGATTTAAATCAATAAAAGTCTTGGTTCTAAACACCCACTTACAAACTGAAGTAATGTTCTATTTAAGGATTTTAATGAAGATTAGTCTAGATTATTTATTGAGGAAGAGTTTAAAGCCTTAAAAGCAATGAATGTGCAAAATCCAAAAGGAACAAAATTTGCAAAACTTGCTTCAGTGTCTAGTTAAAGTTTTCAAAACTCCTTGAATGCTGACCTTCTAAATTACATGTAACCATCTGCTCATGGAATCTATATACTTGAGATGAGGGACTAGGAGTACAAAACACAAATTTCCTAAGGGCTAGATTCTTAGGGGAAGCATAACTAGAGAAGCATGACCAGTAATTTCCTAGCTTCAAAATCTCTGGAGTTATCAGCAGAGATAGTGAGGAGAGGATTTATGATGTGGAGGGCACTGCTGATTAGAAAATTCACTTTAAATGGATTCTAAAACAGGAAGAGAAAAATCTTGGATGGCACTCAAAATTTAAATAGAGCATAAAAAGTAGTTACTTTATTATTTCAGAAGGAACTTAAGGAATGTAAACAAGAATACATTTAGACAACTTACTGTATTAAAGAAGAATAGATGGACTGTAATTCAGACTTTGGAATCCATCGGTTTTATGTTCTAAAAGAATAATAAATACAAAACCCAACAATAAACAAGCTTTAGAAAGCTCTTTAAAAGCAATTTTAAATTAAGTAGTATATTAGTGAGCTTTTGATCACCTCAGCAAAATTTTATGATACTCTGGATTCTTAGTTGGTTATATCAACATAATCAAATTGGAAAGGAAAACACTTGCAAATCACAGATATTACTCATTATTTTTAAAAATTCATTTACAGTATTGATTGCTGAAAAACAAAATTGTCAGAACTCTGCAGGATCTGTAAGCGTGAGAGACAAGTGTACTGTTGTGTACATTTCCTGAAGACTTTTATAAGCTCCCTCAACAAATATTGCACCTTTGAGAAGGTCACCATAATGTGACAGGTTGCATAGCTTCACCCCTTTTACCTCAACTTTATAGCTTTTTTTCTTTGGTTAGTTTTTTTGGTTTTACTATCACAGGCTCCTCCAGCACTAGGCAATGTCACATTAGAGGGGAAAAGTTTTGTATGGGATTATCTTTGTGATTATTTGCTTCTATAATAGAACAGATGGGCACAGCACATTGCAAGCAAGTTAAATGATTGGTCCCCAGGAGCTTGCAGTCTAGGGCCCTGATCCTGCAAAGATATATGTATGTGTTTAACTTTATACCCAGATTAATGCATATGTCTTTGGAGGACTGTATTGCTTACACATAAAACATTTATGATGAATAAAAAAAGAAGGATGATGGGAGGACTATAGACACACAAGAAAGTTTCAACTCATGGGGGTCACAGTGGCAGTGCATATCATTGCTCATTATTTGTGGGACAGAATGACCAAAATTACTTGCTTTAATTACATAGAAGTGTTACAGAATCGGAGGTGAGCATATTTAAAAGTAAGCTCAAAGATTAAAAGGTAATCATGTCTTCATATTCACAGAAATTAGGTTAACAACTCATCTTAATGATAGTTATATTGTATTTCTGTAGCATCTTCCAAAGAACAGCATAAATATTAATTAACTAAACCTATGAGAGAGTATGAAAGATATAAAGGACTCTTCTTTACAGATAAGAAACTGAGGCATATAGTGAGGAAATCTTGTCCAATCTTATGAAGGACATCTAGCAGAGCTAGGCACCCACACATACTCTCTCTCTCTCAAGCATTATAGGAGGCTTGATTGTCCATTACCTTGCACTCATACAGTCATTTAAACCTCTTCAAAGTAGGTGTAAAATGTCACCAAAACAAACCTCTCCACTCACACCAGTGGTAGCATTTTACATACATTGTGCATGGGATTAAATCATATTCAAGATCATATTTAGTTAAGTTCAATAGACCTTAGAGTAATTTGCTCAGAGAAGAATGAGGGTCAGGGTTATATTTTAGGGACCATATTTTAATTTTTGAAACGTAAAAGAAACAAAGAAATAAAATAAACATTCATGGACACATGGATGGAATGCAAGCTGCAAATGAGTATGGAGAATGGGAGATCTGAAGTCTCAGTCAAATACCTGAGACACATTTCATGAAGATTTAGATTTTTGTTTCTCATATTTTCCTTTCTCTCCATTTTTTCACAGCAAAGTTCATAAGACATTCTTTCTTCTCCACTTCTATTCTAGTCTTCATATACTATTTCTGGTTTTGATAAGAGCAGTTAGCTGAGACTAGTTAGTTGATTATGGTACCCAGTCTCAAAACCAATTCCACAAACCCTCTCAAACAGCCAATATTTAGCATTTTCAGTTTTCATACAAATTCCTTAGCTAGAACTAATGACATAGTGCAGGAGTTGGCAACATTTGTCGGTGCTTGTGCCAACCCTGCCCCCCAAACCCTCAGCAGGTTCCAGGGCTGGGGCCAGAAAGGGACAGGAGCCATGTACTCCTTTCCCTGCTGTCCCTGCCCCTTCCAGATGAGGAGTGGGACCAGCAGAGTACAGGAACCACATGGCAGGGCCTCAGGGCTGAAAGACCTGCATGTCATTGCGCATAGGCCCATGTGTCAGGTTTGGCATGTGTGCTGGGGATTTCTGAGACTTGCTATAGAGAAAATTTAGAAGATATTGGAAAAGAGCCCCAGTAATAGTTATGCATTTTTATGCGCCTAGTAGCAGTTACATTTCACATAAGAGCAAATTTTTGTACATTAAAATTTAGTACTCATGAACAAGTAAAATGCATAATACAATTATTCCACCATCGCTTATTACTTTTCTTCCCAGAATTGTGTCACACTTCATATAAGCATCAATGCTATTTCATTCACTAACATTTTACTTTCATGCTGGAACAGGATATAAACAGAAGCAATGTCATGAAATCAAGAAATGGAAAATTTAGGCTGAACAGCAGTGCACAATTTCTGTTTCTTATTAGTTAAGTTCAATAGACCTTAGAATAATTTGCTTAGAAAATGGTGGAGACATTTAAAAAGTAGATTGGACAAAACAGAAAATATGCTGTAGAGAATAAATCATGCATTGGCAGAGAATGAACTAGGTGACCTCTTAGGTTGTATCCACCTCTAACTTCTCCATCTACTATCAGAACAATGGTGGAAGGGAGGGCATATAAAAGAAAATTGCTTTAGGGAAGTTAAGCTCAGATTTAGCTCTCTTATCCCCAGGGATGTTATTATGAGATGAAATACCTCCTGGAGTTTCCATGATGGTAATGGGGAGGGGACTTATTTGGGGAGAGAAATCTATTTGAGATGTTTATAAGATAGCAGCAGAATATAATGCAGGAAAGCAGGGTACAGCAGAAACCCTTGGCTCCTAGATAGCAGGAGACAAGCAGGAATCTATGACAAGCAATATATCTTTGTTTAAGGATTAACTGCCACCTTTCAGCAACATGGGATTTCCATCAAGTGGAAACTTGGAAAGAGACATTTCTTGAAAGGGAGTATTATCCTGGTGATGTCCCAATAGTCTCATGCAGCAGAAAGGTAACTGAATGTTTTCTGAAATGAAAAGGAACTTCTGGAGGTGGCCCAGCATGGACAACATTTGGAAGCATTTCAGTGAAAATGCAATATCAATAATATGCATGAGTGTTTCTTACATGCAGAGTATCAAAATAAAGAGAATTCTGAGTAGGCAGCTAAATAATCATTCCTCAACTCCTTGCTCTTAGAAATTAAGTCCTCTGAACTAATAGAAGAGCAAAATGAACTGAAGAAGATATGCAGCATGTGCATATGTAACCCATGTGCCTAAATAGGTGCAATCTCTTTTAGGGATCCTTATGGCTGGGTTACGTTGCTGGGCAGATTTTGCAGCCCAGAAACCAGAAACTTCTGGTAAGAGGATGAGGGAGCACACTGAGCATGCTCCACAAGTTTTATTGTTTTGCTGGAGTTACATGCCCAGGGAGAAGCCTGAGAAGAGAAGCCTGGAGAGGAGCTGCAGAGGACATTGGCTAAGGGACTCAGTGAAAGGAGCTGAGCAGGAGTGGACTGCAGGATGTTTTCTCCCAGCTTTCGACTGCTTTGCGCGGGAGTTGTCTGCAGTGGAACTGAAGAGTTGGATGGCCAGTGACTTGATTGCATGGTGCTGGCTGCACAGGAGGAAGAAAGGACTGCATGGCATCTGCCTGAAGATTCCTGCAGCTAGAGAGGATGAGGATTGCTTACGTTCTGCATTCAAGCCCCAAGGATGTAAAAGACTGGAACTGAGATAAGGGTGACTCCACCTGAACTTTGGGACTCCTGGGTTTCTTACTGTTTTGTTTAAATGTATCATGGTTCTTTAGGATAAGGTGTGTTTAGTTAGTTAATAAAGTCCATTGTATGTTTATGCTGAGTGGTAGTTTAATGAGGGATGGGAACTCTGAGCAATCTTTACTGTGAGCCCTGAATAGACTGGATCCTGGCTCTCCAGCTGCTTTCTGTAGGTTTTTTTTTTCCTATGGGGCACTGGAGAGGGGCAGGTGAATGCATTTGAGCCCACCCTAGCAGGTTACACATAGAAAGAAAAATACCACTGAAAGTGGACATGGTCTCTGCGAGCCTAATTTGATAAGTATTTTTTGGTATGCGTGGCAAGTGAGACTCCCAGAGCCAGGGGAATTGGCCCACCTGCTGGGCAAACATGCTGCAAATGTCCTCTGCCTTCCAGCCCCTGCAGTGGGGAAGGGCAGACTTTTCTGACTTATAGCCTCCAGATTCACAGAGTAGCAGTCCGGCCTTCAACCAGGGCCGGTGCTGGGGATCATGGTGACCCTCTGCAGCAGAGTGATGCCAGCACAGATGAGCAACGCCATCAGGGGAGTGCCACGGCACTGTCCCCTTTTGATGCCCCTCAAAATATTGGCGCCCCCCTGCAACGCAGGGGCTGCTTACTGCGTAGCACCAGCCCTGCCTTCAACCCTCAGGTGGGTTAAGGCAAAGACACTAACAGTTCAGGCCTTCAGCCCCAGGCAGGGCAAGGCAAACACCATAGCAATAGCCTCGACAGCGATGAGGGAAGGGAAGGGGAACGCAGGCCCGCCCATTCCATTGCATTTTAGCCCAGGGCCCTAATAGTGGCAGGAACAGTGTGCCACTATGTCAGCGGGGCTCATGCCAAAATGCACTGACTCATCATAACAGGGCAAGCACCCACTGTCTCTGAGCTACTTCCTCCCTGTCCCCTTCCAGGTTACCTGGGGTCCATAGTTCTCTTCATCCCCCAGGTACACGGCCAGCAGGATCCCAGTCAGGCCTTCGCTGTCGACAGGTGGGAGGTCTGGCAGCCCCTCGGTTCCATCCCCCAGCAGTAATTTGTCCAAATCACAGGGGCCGGGCACCACAGGACCCTCTAGGCTCTCAGCTGAGGGTAGCTCCTCCAGATTCTCACCCGTTGTGGTCTGGGCCCTGGCCTGGTCCTCCAGTTCCTCAGCTGAGGGCAACTCCTCCAAGTCTACTCCAGGGATGGAGTAGAAGTCAGAGCCTGCCTCCGGGTCTCTCCAGAGGTCATCTGGCTCCGTGGGAGGAGGCTCTGGCCTCTCTGCTGGCTGGACCTCTGGTGGCCAGTTGGTCCTCATCCTAAAAGGCTCCTCCAGTAGGTCCCTGGTCCGCCCTTTTATCTGGTCCTGCCTCTCCCTAGCTCCTCCCTCAGTTCCCGGGTCAGGTCCCATGAAGCTGTCTTCTCTGCCCAGCAGGGGGAGTGCAGGAGTTTTCTGGTGCTCTGTGCCTGGCACGGCAGCCTCTGTGGGTGCAGTGGCCTCTCTCCACTACAGTATGTATGCCTATGCATACACTTGACAGATGTATCAGTTGATACACAGAGAGAAAAATATGGGCTTGATTCTCTTCATCTTCATTCTGCAAATAGTCCCAATGACTTTAGTGACTGAGAAAAGCACTCAAGCATGGGCTTTCATGGAACAGAGAGGCAGCACCATGAGCTTTGATGTCTTGAACCAGTAATCAGTTCTGAAAGGACAAAGGTGAGCAGGCCTAACCCTGCAGGTTTGTATGTATTTTAACCACTTTTCCTATTAGTGCTGCCACTCCGCTGAACATCTTTAGAAAAAAGTATAAGTATACCATCACTTTCTTGTATTTTAAAGGCCCTCTTTTCTGATTCCTGAAAGAAGAGTTCTTTAGGATTGGAATTGCAACTGAATTACAACAGACTTGCAAGCTTTCTCATGTACAGTCTTTTCATACTGAACATTCTGAAAATTTACCGAGGTCAGATTGGGGCCTGATGTAGGAGAAGGCCACTGTCATGAAACATTCCCATTCCTGGGAAGTTGGACTACAAGGAGAGGGTCTTGTTAGCCAGGAAGGCCTATGGTGCTCTTTGGAACCCTCCCCCAAGAATAGAGCACAGGGAGACTCCTGAGGCCACATGGAGTTGACGGCATTTGTTGCTTTTCAGGAGGTGCTCAGCAGCTAACAAAATAGCATCACAGCACTAACCTGGACAGCCCATCTCTGAAAGTCAGAAGAAGGTACCATCATTCATTTAACATTCTTGCTCCCTGCTGGGACCCTGCCATGCTGGAGCTAGTTAGGGGTGGGGTTATGTCATGCAAGCTCCTGTCAACTGGGAACTGGATTGAGATCACCTTGATGGAATAAATTTCCTGTGTGGCAAAAAAAGCGAGAAGGAATTTGCAGCCTGTATATGAAGTCCTCAGCTGTCACTGTGTGGTCCAGTATATTGGGTTTTAGTGGGATCTAAACTGTATAAAATTCTGAATTCTTAGGTGTTTCAGTATCTTGTTGACTGTGAAGTTGAATTTTTTAATCGACTGAGTCCTATACAGAATATGCCTGATTACAAATTAATAAACATTTATAAAAAATAATAAAATATTAAATGGAATTCTTTACAACAAATTAAACTCCATTTCCTAAAAATGGACAAATAATTTGTTTGTAGCTCTATAGGTATTCAGTGTGCACAAAATTTATTCATATAGTGGGGAGATATCATTTAATCTTAGAGTTTCCTCAAAAGAAAAGTTACTCCGTAAATGTACTTCAGGACTTATAAGGTGAGTCAAGTGAGGGCAAAGTTCTTCCAAGGCTTTTGCATTAAACAGCATTTCAGGAACATAAAAACATTACCATCTTACCCTGCCTTTAAGGATACAGAGTAATGGAACAATAATTTACAGTTAAGTAGAAAATTTTGTGTACTATGTATTCAGAGTGATACAACAACCAGTACCAGCCCTCAAAAATAAAAGTTAATTACTAGGTTGCTTATTAATACTCCAGAATGAATCTGTTATAAAATTTGGGCTGTGATGGCCGGCAATGATGGTGTTATTCATATTATGTCCTATACAAGTTAATTGTTATTGCACTCTGTACCTGAGGACCCTAGGAATGTATTTTTGTTCTGATCATTTGGTATTACTTCTACATCAGAGAGAAAGTCTCTCACTCAAGGAAGTTTTCTCTTCTGTATTCAGGCAATATGACTCCATTGTTTTGTTTATTTTAGAGAAAGATTTTCAAAAGGGATGAGATCACATGGCTGTTACTATTTCTTTGCAGGGTCTTTTATTGCACTCATCACCATAGTGTTTCCATTGTGAAATGGGGCCAGATTGTCAAGGAAGCAGGGTGCTGAAGTTTTTGAAAATCTGGGCATTTTAGTTAAATGTCCAGGTTCTATAGCTATGGTATTCAGGTTCTTATACAACCTCACCACCATACTACCTGAGTGTCATCCAGAAGAGAAGTAAATGGCATGACTAATACCTGTCTGATGTGCTTTAGGCTCTCTCCCATCCTTTCCATAAAAACAAACAAGGAGACCTGTGACAGTTAAAAGACTAACAAATTTATTTATTTCATGAGCTTTCATGGGAGAAAGTCCTACTTCATTAGACACTTTGAAAACGATGAAACTTACAGAATGGGAGGAAATAAATGCAGGGAAGTGTAAGTCATGGGACTGTGACACTGTAACAGCAAATCAAAAGAGTTGTAAAGATTCAAACACTGGGGATCATCATACAGAGGAAAATGAGGTCAAATCACCTGTCATAATGAGAAAAATATCTTGAGGCAATGCAACCAAATTTGCAAAGAAATTCAACCTCAGAAGCTTTTCTTTGAAGCCTTGATCTGGTATTCATCCATCTGAGCACAGCATTTAGCAAATCTGGTTTTAAAGTGTTGAGATTTCTGATGTCAGATTTGTGCCCATTTATTCTTTTGTGCAGAGACAGTCCTGTTTGTTCAATATATAAGGCAGAGGGGCATTTCCTGCACAAGATGGCATAAATCACATTGGTGGATGAGCAAGTGAATGAGCCTTTGATGGAGCAGCTGGCTTTATTGGGTTCTGTAACAGTGTATGTGGGCAAAGTTGGCAGCGTGGTTTCTTGCAGGGATATGTGCCTGCTTTAATGTAGTGTTTTGTTTTCTTAGTGCTGTATTTCCTTTGTCTTACTGAGTTTAGCGTGTGCATGCGTGAGAATGCAAGATCAAGAAAAGCACTTTTTTCTGGAGTGGAAAGAGGTAAGGACATTCATTCTGAATTAAGGGTGGGGTGGGGAGTTGTTCTGTGATTATGAACAAGCCCCTGAGGCAGGGGCATCCCTGTGCTGGGGCCAGCAGGCAGAGCTGTAACGATGGCAGGGCGAATGGGGGTTTTCCCAGGGTGCGCCGGAGCAGGTCAACAGAACCGCTCTATTAAAAGGCATGTTTTGTGGCACCGGCCCCAAATGTCGCTAATTGCAAGAGGTGCATTCTGATCCCCAGCCGCTCAAACAGTGTGTTATGGCTCTGGTGGGGGCACGGGCCCTGCATTTCCTGACCAGCAGCACAGCTGAAGGGGCCCAATCCAGCTCCAGGCCATTTCCAGCAAGCGGCAGGAGGGTCAGAGACGACTTGCAGAAGCCTGAGCCAGTTTCTGCTGCTCCTTGCGAACAGCAGGAGCCATCTCCAACCCTTCAGCTGCTTGTGGGAAGCAGCAGGAGCCCAATGTGGCTTCAAGCCTCCTGCAAGTGACTTAAAGCAGGATGACGGCAAGCAGCAGTGGCTGTGGCTGGATCGGGCCCTGGAGCAGGATTGGGGCTGGAGGAGCAATGGAGGGGGAGCGAGATTCGAGTCCCTACTCCCCACACCCTCCAGTAACACTCCTGCCCTGAGGAAACTGTCCTGTATGGAGGAGCTTTTCTTTCTAGAAGAAAAGTCTATTGTGCCTAAGGAGAGGGATTGCTTACCAGTTACTTAGGAGAATAAACAAGTGTTGTTGAATGCTGACCAGAACAAGGTGAAAACTGGAATGTCTATCCAAAAACTTGGGAGTCAGAACAAAAAGTGAAAAATGTGATATGTCGTATGGAAGGGAAATTTTTAAAAACATTCCATTTAAGAAAAATGGAAACAAATTTTGTAGGAAGTGTACACTGAACCACCTTAGGTTCCACAGTCCAACAGAAGCCCACATGGCAAGTTGCTGAGGAACTTAGGAGCCAAGGCTGAGAGGTTCCTAGGCAACCACATGGGCTTTCGTGGGAGAAAATCCCAGCAGCCTTACAGCTGGGCTGCTGAGTAGATGAACTAGCTGGCAGGAAACTAGGTAGCTTCACCGCCTGATTTCTGTCAGAATTAATGTTTGAATAGAAGGTTTCAGTTTAGGAAAAATGATCCATTGGAAAATTTCTGACCAGCTCTAGAGTCAAAATCCTGGAAAGGAGATAAAGTATCTTCTTTTTAACTTTTCACAAAATAAAAAAGGTACTAAAAATGTTCACTATATTCCCATAAAGTGGCACACAAATTGCACTTGATCTTTGATTCTCTTTGCCTGAAATTTTGCACATTTCTATCAGTAACAACAATAATAATCATAAGTGTTAAATTATAAATGCAACAGATACTTTGGGTTTTGGAGACTGTGAAGCAGAGTGTAATGGTGGGGTTTGGTTGGTTTGGTTTTTGGGCCAGAAGTTTTCATGTTTCCAAACTGCCCACACTCCTTAAGGCTAATTTTTGAGCTACAAGTGATCATTTAAAGCCCATTACTCAAAGATTCAGACAGAATTGGAAATCAAATGCATGAGAGTAAAATGACATTTTTAACAGATGATTAATGGATATATTTGTTGATTTCAAGTCACAGCACTTAATATGCATCAAGGGGAGATAGACTCATGAGGATTCACGAGATGGTCTGCATGAGTCTTCCAAAATGGCTTTGAAGAACATACGATTACACCCTGGAATATGGGTTGTACTACCCTTCAAAAAGGTGCAGCATGCACTCCCATTAGCACTGACCCTGTTTCGCTGGACAGCGTGGAATGGAACAGAATTTTTGCCTGCTGATGGTAGGCTCTCTTACGTTATGGATTTAATGGTCGTGATTCTGTGAAGTACACTCTAGTCAAAGGGAATTGATGGTATTGAAGGTTTGGGCTCAGGAAAGTAAGTTTGGGGTTATGGTTTGCCAATCTGATATTCCCTTCCCCATCCCACTTGCGTACCCATTTAGGTTAGCTACAGTCCAAATCTTATTTGCTAAGTAATTTGAATTTTATTATCTGTACTTTTTGGAGTGGAAGGAATTCAAATGCCCATTTCTGTGTTGACTCTGTTTTGTATTTGCTACAACTTAGTCTGATCAGTGTCTGTTCTGTGGCTAGCACCTCTGCTTAACATGCAGAAGGTCCTGGGTTCAATTCCCAGGGGGTTGGACTCGATGATCTCATGAGGTCCCTTCCAGCCCTATGATATGATTTGATTTGATTTGCACTTGAGATATCTCTTCAGTGTTACTTGTTTCAACTAGCGTATAGAGCCGTAATCAGGTAATAGGCTGCAATGTCACATTCTTAAACAGCTGCTTAGAATAAAAAATCTTCCCATTGTATTTTCTGACCTTCCTTTTTTTTTTCTTTACTTTTCTTTTTTTTCCTGTGGAGGTGTGAGCTTAAATCTTAAGAAAACAACCATGCAGTCTGGTAGCACTTTTTAAGACTAACAAATTTATTTATTGTGGCAGATGCAATAAATAAATGTGTTAGTCTTTAAAAGTGCCACCAGACTCCTTGTTTGTTTTGCTGAACTATACTAAGATGGCTACCCCTTTGGAACTTCAAATCTTAGGCAGAACCTAAGCAGAACCTGGAATCATCAGCACCATTTCTCCCCAAGTGGGAAACCAGGGGGGTCAAAGTAAGCCAGAATGCCTCAGAACTGATCTGACAGTCCACAGTTCCAGGGTCTTGATTCCAGAATCTAGAAAAATCAGGCCCACACATGCATAAAGGGGGCTGAGAGACCAGACGGTTCTGGGGCCCCTCAACATACACTTTAACCACTGTAGAGACTATTTACAAACTAAAAGTTGCAGCTGGGGAGGTCCAGGTTGGATGTCAGGAAAAACTTTCTCACTAGGAAAGTAGTGAAGCATTGGAATGGGTTGCCTCCGGAGGTGATGGAATCTCCGTCTTTGGAGATATTTAAGGTCTGGTTAGACAATACCCTGGCTGAGATGATTTAGTAAGAGTGGTCCTCCTTTTAGCAGGGGGTTGGAGTAGATGACCTCATCAGATCCCTTCCAACCCTATGATTCTATGAAAAACAGAGTCCTGTTTGTTTTGCTAAATTAGACTAATGTGGCTAATCCTCTGAAATTTATTTACAAACTGGTAGAAGTGCTAAATTTGAGTAAAAGGGACATTAAGTTCAAAGGAAACCACACCTGGTGTCATTTTTCTGAACTTCTACTTCCCCTTGATAGTCACGTGGACCAGACAGTGAAATGCAAAGATGGGTGACAAATATTATGCTGTAAATCTATTATCAGATTTTAAATGCTTGCCAAGGCAAATATGATAGATAACTCCCATCCCCCAATTTGGAAATCAAAGAAACTGAAAAGAGCTACAAATGTGTGAAGTTTGGATGTCCTTGAAGATAAAGAGATCCTTGCAACATTTATTTCTATTGAGGATGATGTGGTGAACCTAACTGTTGAAAATATAAAGTCCAAGAATATCACATACAATTAAACATAACTGTAATTTGCATTTATAAAGTGCTTTCAGTCTAGGGATATCAATGCTTTAACACACACCAAGGCACAAAATAATCTTATGAAACACTATTTGAAAGAGCTCTTTGAGATCTCCCAGTCTGCACAGCACTTCTCCCTCATAGATATTTCTACTATGGGCCAAAGACAAAAATTAAGTATTCAATACAACTTCTAGTTATTTACAGAGGTGAGGGAGGACATATTGTATTATACAGTGTCAAATCCTGGTCCAGCTTGCTTGGCAGCACAAGAAAATAAGAGCATGTGAGGTGCCCCAAAAGTCCATTGCACTGGCTACTCACAGCACATCTTGCAACAAAGAGAACAGCAAGCGTAACACAAATGCTATACCTCTTCCACCCCACCCCACTTCCCATTGTGGCTAGTCAAGGGTCTGTTAAGGTACAAGTATGTAATGTAAATTCCTATAAGTATTTAGGCCTGTGTATTTGCCTGAGATGGGCCTCTGGGCCTCTGACTCTGCCTGAAAGTCAAAGCCTCTGGGCTCGATGTTAGCAAAGAACAAAGGCATAGCATGTTCCTCTTGCCAGTCTGCAGTTAGATGGGTTTTTCTTTATTACTATGAAAAGATTAAGGATACCATTAAAATGTTTCACGAGATAGTGAAGGTGTGACATTTGAACGTGTGAATGACAGAAAGCTCTGACTCCTCTTCAAAACAGAAAACAGAGCAAGGCCAAGCAACTGGCTGGGGAAGCAAGTGAGATGTTAAACAAACATAGGACCATAAAGTGACCACGGGCAAGATGTCACCCTGCTGCCTACCTCTCCCACAAAAGGGGTTGTACCAAAGCCCCCAGACCTAGACCCTCCAAAATGGAAGATGATCATATACTGAAAGGGGTGGTACCAAGAGGGGGTGCTACAGGTATAATTAAGACAATCAGGAAGGAGGAAAGAGAGAGAGGATTTTATCACCACACAGAACCATGGCCAGGGAAAAAGGGAAGTTTTATGGTTGTATAGGACTAGGATTTGGGCACAGGAAAGGCAGCTCTATTGGTGTAAAGAGGAACAAGACCAAGTGGTGTGAAGGGCTTGGATACAGTTCTGGTTTTAAGCTTGTCAATGTAATAAATCATTTGCGAATGCCTGTAGATTGGATTCCAGACTAGTGCTGTCTGGGAACTGAGAGAGAAGAGGGTGAGGGAGCGCCCTAACAGAGTCCACCTACCTATCAATGCACCAGCAGCCACATACTCTTCCAATGGTCACATGCATTGTGAATAGCCTAACATAGATTACTTCACCCTCCAAAGCACAGGAGAGACCAGAAGGCTGATTATGAATCTAAGAAACACAATGGCTTCTTAACCTGAACTAGGGACAGTTGAACAACATTTTTCCCCTTGCTGTGGACTGCTGAGAAAGTCATGATTAGGGCTGAAAAGACAAAAGAATTGAGACAACTCTCATGAACAGTGCTGTATGCCTTAGGTATTGTATTGTGCACATGGAGTTTAATATAGTTCTATGTATATACATAGAAAGTCCTTACAGATATTATCCTAGACTGTGAACCCTTATTCAGACGGGTAAGCAGGAATTCATATGATCACTCTTATTGTCTTCCTTTTGTATCAAAACCAGATCAAGGCTTCAAAGAGAAGCTGTTAAGACTGAATTTATTTGCAAATTTGATTGCATTGCTTCAGGGCTTAATAGGGACTTTGGATTTTTCTCTCATTACAACAGGTGATTTGACCTCATCTTTCTCTATTTCCCTAGTGTTCGGATCTCTACAACAGCTTTGATTTGCTGTTACAGCATGACCCTATCCCATGACTTACACTTCCCTGCATTTGTTTCCTCCCATTCAGGAAGTTCCTGCATCTTCAAAGAATCTGACGAAGTAGGATTTTCTCCCACAGAAGCTCATGCAATAAATACATTTGTTAGTCTTTAAGTGCCACCGGACTCTTTGTTTGTTTGAGTGCCTGATATTATTTCTGGCACTTTGTTAGCGCAGGATTTCCTGTTCACCTATAAATACTGCAGCATTATATACCCTTGACAAATCAGATTATGAACTTTTTTCTCTCTACATGGACATGTGTTATAGCACTATTTACGCATTCTATAATTGAAACACTTATTTCCACAAGTCTATTATAATTTTGCTTTTAGGATCATACCATTTAAGTAAATTCTCAAATGCCTCATTTGTAATATTGCCACATTTCAACTTCATCACTTGCCTTTACTCTGAGTTTTGCACAATAGAATTCATTTGGCTATCAGTCTTGAATTTTTTATTTCCTTGCACATTTTCATTTTTAGCTGAAAATGTCATTCAGTTGTTGACAATTTAGTATGCTATTGCAGCAGTTGGTAATATTCATGGTTTTAATAAGATCACAGCCTCCTCTACAAATAACTAAGTACTCTTCCAATGGTAATGATGTTTTCTTTATTCCACTTCTTACTTGGGGTGAAGGTGAGCATATAAACCAGATGTTTTTGGTGAAAATTAAGTTCTAAACTCATGACCTAGCAAATGCTACTTCGCATATCATCCAAGCCAGAGAAACATCTTGCATGATTTATAATACAAGATATAGAATAACACAGACCACATTATATAAGGAAACAAACTATCATTAATTTAATATTGTTATTTATAAACACCTATGCAATATTCACAACTGCGTCAATAGCCACTCAAAACAATAACTCTAATTATTTAAACTGCTCTATAATTCTCTTTTTTTATGTAGGGATGCATTGCAATTCAAGTTAGTTTTCTGATTCAAATGGAGGAGGAGGAAAACAAATAGATAAACAATCATTTATCATGTGTTATTTATGCAAATACATTACACTAACTGACAGAAACAATCTTTCAACACAATGGCTTTTTCTTAAAATAAGAGTTTAGGGAAAAAAGCTAGGAGATGCTTGTATTTCTGTCTCATACACAAACCACATTCAAGTATTTGTTTCTCAAAACATCCTGCTTTGCTAAAAATAGAATAAATTATAACCATCCACATAACTGTTTCTGCACTATGATGGTTTAGGGATAGGTTGTGTGGTACAAGGGAGAAGGAGCACACATATAAGGTCTAGTACATATGCAATACTTGATTCCAATGGAGCTCAGGGATGCCTCTGGGCACTTATGGTATGTCTGCACTCCAAAAAAGACCCACAGCTGGCCTATGCCGAATGACTCAGACCTGTGAGGCCAGGGGTAAAGTCTGTTTAATTGTGGTGTAAACGTTTCAGCTGCCTTGGACTGCAGCTTGAGCTCTCGGATCCTCCCACCTCGCAACGTCCTAGAAACCAAAAACCTACACTACAGCTAAAGAGCCCCCGAGCCTAAGCCAGCTGGCACTGGCCAGACAGGAGGTTTTAGTTGCAGTGTAGACACACTGTGTTCCTTCAAGTTCAGAGAGGAGGCAGGACTTTTATGCCCTCCCCTCCCCGTTTCACACTAGAGAAAGTATGATGTATCATGTCAAACCACAGTGAATCCAGCAGTCATTTTGTGTACTTCTCTCTGGTGGGGTGAATTATGTTCTCTGAGCTCCCAGAGGGGGCAGCAGAGCAGTTTGAGCTGGTGATTAACTACTACAATTTGGCTTCAGTTATTTATTTTAGAAGGACAGCTGTGATAGTCTGAATATAGCCAAAACAATGAACATTTTGTGGTACCTTAAAGACTAACAAATTTCTTTGAGCATAAGCTTTCATGGGCTACACCATAGGTTGCATCTGACCAAGTGGGCTGCAGCCCACAAAAGCTTATTTCCGCAGAAATTTGTTAGTCTTTAAGGTGCCGCAAGACTTTCATTGAATTTATTTATTTGTAAAGCTCCTAAATACATGATAAATGCTTTACAGCAGTAAATTGGAAGACATTTCTTTGTTCTGATGCTTTTATAACTGAAAGCCCTAATTCTGGCACCACGTATGTGCATGAATAGTTTTTATTATTCCAGTTGAACTCAATGGGAACAGTCACATATAAAGTTGTCAACATCTGCTAGATGAGGACTTATAAAAACAAGTAGTAACTGAGAAATAGAGACATACACATACATAAGTTTATAGATATAATATAAATGAATATTACAAAAGTGAAGTATCACTTACCCCAAATACCATCCAATACAATCAGCATTAATTGATTAATGTTTTATAACACTGCAGCAGAAGCTACCCTGGAGGTGAGATTGGAAGGAAGTGAGGACGTTATTTTCACTTGTTCTCTTAACTGTCACTCTCCACCTATGAAGAAGTGCACATAGAAAGTGTTTCAGGATCCTTTGGAATGAGAAGTTCTCTAGTATATAAATCTATAGTAAATGTATGTAGAATAAGTATGCAAAGAATTCAATAGCATTTTTAAAATATCATCTCTATATGAAATAATCCTTGCTCTCCAATTACAAAAAAGATACTGTGGAGATAAAAAGTACTTTAAAGAGGATAAAAGGCTTCATGTGGAACAAGCAGTTTCTGTTCAATCAATATTCACCTTCTCCAGCTTGCCTGATGGATGAAATTCAAGAGCAGCCAGGAGATCAGTGAGAACAAGCTGTTGTTGATGTTGACAAAGGAAGACAATAAAAAAAAAAGTTTTCTTGCTTTATCCACACATTATAGAAATCACACTAGCATCTCTCAGTAACATTTGTCTGTCCTGATCCCTGTTGGCCATTGAAGAGGCTTGGATGCTCCCTGAGAGAAAAGAAATCACACTAAGATTGCCCAAGAAGGAGAAATAGACTCAAAGGCTAAAAAGAGTCGAAGAGACTATGACATTAACTTTTGGAAATTTATAAAAATAATCCCGGGGACAGCTAACAAGAAATGATATACTGAAGAATTGAAAATTGTGGTGGGGAACTGACTTTTAGTAATTTCACACACAATACATCTAACTCTGTTGAGTTCAAATGATATGGATTTCAGGGAGATGTTTATGTTTTCAGGCAGAATTTATACCCACTGCCATCCCAAACAGAAATTATGGATTGATATGTCTGCATGCAACCTAAGAGTTATACTGTTAAAAACTCTAATGGTCAAGATCTAAATCTATGCATCCAGAGAACTGTTTCCCCATTTTCCTGAATGAATGCTCACAATTGAAATGGATGTTTAGCAGTATAAAGTTTGAAAAGTATTCAAAATATCATCACTAAACTGATTCTCTCCATCTCAGATTTTATATAAATGAGACATGGCACATTTTCCTGATAACTAACACTATGACAGACTTCAAGGGCTGTAGATTCTATTTGCTACACTTCAAGAAAGATGAATTGTTGCCTTACTTTGAAGACCCTAGGGAAAAGGATGATTAACTGAATCAAAACATGTTTCATCATATGAGTTTTGGCAACTCTTAACAACTAGGGTTATTTAGAAGCATCTAAAGTAACATCACTGAACAACAACAAAAAATCACCCCCGTATTCACCAGTAGAATCAATAATTTGCCATGTATATTATTTTATACATTAGCCAGATAAATGCTTAACACAGAAGAAGAGTTCAAAATATGTGGGGTATTTTAATGCAGTTGCACTTTTCAATAAACTTAGTCTCACTCTTGGTTTATGTTATTCTATTATATTTCAGAAGGATGATATTCCATTTTTAAACAGCCACCATTTTTTCTTTGTCAGTTTCCATATAATATGCTGATATAACCCTGAAATATATAATAAAAAGCATTTTAGATGCATTTCAATACCCTCATATAATGATGGATATGCATCTTGTTTCTCTGAGACTGCTACTTTGTGTGCACTGTGTTTATGCCAACCCTCTGTACCTCATAAAGGCAAATCAAAAAACTCAGGCAGACTGACAGGAAGACTGTGATGGGCACTCCTCCTTCTAGTTGTTTCATTAGTGAGTGGTGTTAGAGAAAAGCTAAGGAAAATAAATGAAAGAATATAAGCTCTTGGTACTGTCAATAGCCCTCTATACAGGAGACATTCAAGCCTGTATTTGTATTAAAGAACTGGCAGGTCTTTTTGTTGAGGCCGTCTGAACTCACTTCCTTCATTTAGCTACTCCAGTGCTATATCATTGACTGTTACCCCAAAATTGCAGTCCTGGCTTCCATCCCCCTTCTCAGTTTTGGGTCTGGCTGAACAGAATTGAAAAATTTGGCAGCTTTTTGGAAATCTCCCCACAGAAGGCAGTAAATATGACAAATGGAAAGTACGGTGGAATGGGCTTATTCAAGCTACAGCAAAATTGAGTTGAGATACAGAAAGGAGCTTCTTGAAGAATTTGACCCACAAACACAAGATGGGTGAGTGGGTAACTTGTAGAATTCATATGCAAATTTGATACCATTACCTTGGCCTTGAACAGAGACATCAGTTGGCTTTCTTACTATAAAAAGTCATTTTGCTCTCTATCTCCTCTCCTCTAATACTTTGTTCCACATTGTTTGAATCTAAACACCTGCTTTGATTTGCTGAAATAATCTGACCTGATCCTATGATTTCCACTTCCCTGAATTTATTTTTCCTCCCATTCTTTAAGTTCTCCGTCTTCAAGCATCTATTGAAGTGGGATTTCTTCCACAAAAGCTCATGCAATAAATAAATTGGTTAGTCTTTAAAAGTGCCACAAGACTTCTTGTTTGTTTTGCTGAACTACACTAACATGGCTACCCCTTTGGAACTTACTGTTTTATGAGTCGATCTACCATCATTGACAGGGTCTGTAGCAGAAATACACCAGACAGGTACAATGGAAAATGCTTAAAGTTTACTCAGACAAAGAATCAGTGCCCAAGAAATGTGCCAAAAAGGCCAGTGGAGGAATCAGTGCTGCAGCCTCCTGAAGTCTTAAAAGCGTAACACCAACCCAGGGGATCCTGAGCACAGAGGCTTAAGTTCCGCTTACAGCAACCTTAGCCAGGATCTGGAGGGGATGTTCACGGAGATCTGTGTCAACCTCAAGGCCCTTTTCTCATACATAAGTTGGCTTCCTGGAATTTTTTTTTAATTAACAAAAAATGAAGTTTCCATTGAAAGCAAACACTTTTTGTGAAAAATCTCCATGAATGAAAATTGTTTCTGGATAGAAAACTGAAATTGTCATGGAAAATCTTTATCTCAGTCTAATTAAATCTTCCTCTGTATTGTTTTACAGTTTGCCTTCTTTCTTGGCTTATTATGATAATTTACAAAGTTCTGGTCCTGAAAAATTGTTGTTCACACAAATAATCTCTTTGCTCAGTACTTGTAGAGTCAGAGGGATTGCAATACTCTACCCATAACAAGCTAAGTAAAACATCATAGCCTGTGTAGACTTTTAATCTCTAAATGTTTTAAGTGTCACTATGATCTAGATGTACTTTGAAATCTCCCTGATATTGTGAGACTGCAGAAAAGCCATACTCTGCTCAATTATAAAGCAAGATATTATTGTGATCTCCTTTCAATTATTAAATTAGGTAATGAAAGATCACTCTACTTGGATGACACTGTGGATGTAATCCTGGCCTGACTCATGTCAATAAAAATTTTTCCATTGGCTTCAATGCCATCAGGATTTTAGCCAATACATCAACCGTCTTGCAAATATAAGCATTGTAAAGAAACTGAAAATACTTCTTTTTAAAGCCAGCAAACGAGAAGTCAGACTTTTATTCAAGTTCCAGATGCGTAGCTGTGTTAATCTATTCCAGCAAAACCAAAATAAAGAAAGAGTTCTGTGGAACTTCTAAAGACTAACTAATTTATTTGCCACATAAGCTTTTGTGGGTATAATTCCACTTCATCAGATGTATGAATCTGATGAAGTGGGATTACACCCATGAAATCTTACGCAATAAATAAATTTGCTAGTCCTCTAGAAGTCCCACAGAACTCCTTGCTTGTTTTGGTTCATATCTGTATTTCCACTTCAGGTGTCTGAACAGAGCTAATAAATTAAAATACAATATAGAAAGCACAAATAGTAGAGTAAATGGGGAGAAAAAGTTGCTAAGGCTATTTTCCTCCTATTTCATTGCTTATTCCTCTAGTACCTTAATTCATTTTAAATGATACATTTAGGACCTAGGAGTAGCCTGAAGATGGAAAATGCCTTTTTTGTTTGATGCTTCTTACACAATTGTGATAGGTCTAAGATCAAATGTCACTACACCTGACTCAAAACAGCCTAGAAGCAGAATGTTTTGACGTTCTGGTGAGTTTCTGAAATATTTGAAAAGCACGTGCTTGCCTTGGTAGTAGCAGGAGTAAGTTTTTCAGAAATGCTGGATTTTCTATCATTATTATTATTAGTAGTAGTAGTAGTAGTAGTATTCCTGAGCCCAGCAGAAATTGGAAGTCCTTGAAAACCAAGTTTCATCCTGAAAAGACGCTTAATTGAAAAGGTGAGATTGCAAAATATCTGTCTTCTGCTCACAACATAGCTATTTTAAAAGGCTGCCAGGAGGCAAAGTAAAGAGCTTGAGATCAGATCCAAGGCTCTGTGTGTGCGTGCACACATTCATATACAGTAATAACTTTTTTTTTTTAACCAACAAGGAATTACCTAAGGTTCAGCAGGAAAAAATTTAAAGAGAAGAGAGGTGTATGATGCCATCAGTAGACATAGTAAAATAAAAAGAGAAACATCAATCTGAGATTTAAAAAAAAGAAAAATAAAATTGCCCAGATTTTATTAAAAGGGGGTAAAAACAAATACAAAAAACCCAGACTGGATAAACTATCACTCTAGAAAAGCTGTAAAGGAACTTGAGCAATGTTAAACTACTGGTACAGCCCTGTAAATCTTTCAGAAACCTGACATTTATGGTCTATATATAGGATCAAACTTTTCTACAGTTTGATATGTTTCCTGAACATCATAACATATTGCACATTTCAATGATATGAAGAACCAAATACTCACACAGTATTTATGGATGTAGAAACTGCTGTTATTAAAGGGTGATACCCAGCCTTTCTTCCTCATATTGTAAACAAAAACAAAAGGACCCCAAAGGTACAACAAATTCCATGAGATAAAAGTATGTTCATTAAGGAAACTGGCTGTATGCTGATGACTGTCAAACATGACGTGTATGTTTCAATATTTCCAGTGCATCTGAAAGCTTTTAATATACACAGCAGAAATTGCTATTTTATGGAATGTGGTAAAGTTAACATCACTGAACCTTGAAAGCCTTAGAAATAATCAGTAAGAAACGCAATAATGAAAATATGTTTTGATGAAAATTCTGGTACTGCTAAGATGGGAAGTAGAGAAAACAGTGGAGCTGTTATTTGCTGACAATGTAAGAAAAAGTGTCAAATCAAGCATCAGTTGCTGTTGTATATATGTTGGAACAAATCAAGATGAGATTACATCATTATTATTTGTATAATAGAAGTCCCTACAGACCTGAACTGGGATTGGGGTCCCACTGGAGCACAGTACATGTGTATAGTAAGAGACAGTCCCTATCCTAAAGTGCTTAAAATCTAAGCAAACAAGCCAGACAAAGAATGGGAAGAGAATGATAGGCACAGAGAAATTAGTGATATGAAAAATTAATTAAATCTAATAGAAAGCTTTCATTTCAATCTCCTTTTTGCATTCCACTTCTCAATAGTTTAGCTTATTTCTCAACTGGGTCTCATTTAGGGCCAGATTCTCAACTAGCATAAATCAGCAGAACACCATGGACTTCACCAGAGATATGATGATTTACATCAGGTGAGGAGATGACTTTGTAGAACCAAAGTTACTTCACTTTGCAGATAGATGAGTTATCCCACTATTCTGATAGTAAATTATTTTGATAAGATGGCTGAATTATGAAATCTAAGATATGAAAACTGCTATTTATGCAAATAAACACAAGGCTTGAATCATTTAAAGCTTCCTACACTGTTATCATATGTAATGTTTGTGTGTCATTGGGGCTTTTGCTCTGCCCTTGTTTCTTCGGATATTTAAAAGAGAATGCAGCATATATAGAACCCATGTTTAAAAACAATGAATTCAGAATGTAACAGGTACAGCAAAGAGCTACTAGGATAATCCACGGAATTGAAAACCTGCTTTCTGAGAGGAGACTGAAAGAGCTTGGCTTGCTTAGCCTAACCAAAAGACTGTTAAGGGGAGATACAGTTGCACTCTATAAATACATCAGAGGAATAAATACCAGAGAGGGAGAGGAATTACTGAAGTTCAATGCCACTGTGGACACAAGAACAAATAGATATAAACCAGTGGCATCGCTGGCTCCTGGCACACGGGGCACATGCCCCGAGTCTCAGTGCCAGTGCCCCGAATGCCTGGGGCGCCCCCTCCTCTCCAGGCCCCAACCCCAACCAGATATCTGGGTCTGGGCCAGCCACAGCAACACCTGCCTCTTCCAGCCCAGGCTGCACGCGATGGCCACTGTCTCACCCAGCACCATCTCTGGCCGTGGATCGGGGGCCACGCTAGCAGTGGCAGGATCCCGGGGCCCCAACTCCAGAACGGGGCCAGGGGGCATGGCCAGGGAACAGGGGGCAGAGCCTGAGCCCAGGGCCTTCAGCAACAATGCTCCTGATATAAACTAGCCACTAGGAAGTTTAGATTTGAAATTAGATGCAGGTTTATGGCCATCAGAGGAGTGAAGTTCTGAAATAGCCTTCCAAGGAGAGCAGTGGGGGCAAAAAATCTACCTGACTTCAAAACTGAGCTCGATAAATTTCTGGAAGGGATAGTAGCAATTGACTGATCTTTGACTACTAGTAGATATATACCAGTGGCTAGAGATGGGGCACTTCATGTGGTGGGTTATGAATTATTTATAGGAAATTCTTTCTGTGGTGTTAAAGTAGTACATCTTGCTCACATGCTCGCAAAGGCTCTGGGTTTTTTTCCACCCTCCTCTGTAGCATAAAGCATGGCTGACTTGCTAGTGGAGTCCCTGTACCTCAGAAGTCTTTAAACAATGAATTGAAGACTTTAATAACTCAGTCATAGGTTAGAGATTTATTACAGAAATGGATAGGTGAGGTTCTGTGACTTGAATTGGGCAGGAGATCAGACTAGATGATTGTACTGGTCCCTTCTGACCTTAGAGTCTATAGCCATACACTATAACATGTATTATTAGACAATTGGAATATTTGTTTGGTCAAGATGCCTCAAAGATATGTGTTTAAGGCAACTAAAATTTCCCTTGCTAGGTCCTGGGAGAAATCTACTAACTTCCATGTAATTGCTTCCAGATTAAATAGTAACCATTTATGACTCATACATGCCTCTTACACTCAGTAGAGACAACACCAAAGTGCATGGTAAATAGAATCCTTGCATTTCTGATTTCTTGAGAAAATATGCTTACTTTACTTATCTAATTCATGATTTTTGTAGGAAAGGGAAGTATATTTCTTCTTTTCATGAATTCTATTTGTATCACTGTTAATTCTGTTCATGGCTTTGTAGATTAGTAACTAACCACTATTAAAAGCAATGTACCATTACTCTCTGAATTACCAGGCATCAGAACACAGATAATATGTTTTTATTTCTAAGAGTCCTCCTGTTAGCAAACTCTGCAGCTGATCAACACTTTCTGTTAGCATCTTTGTGGTCTTATTGAGCACAAACTTAACTATATCCTGAGAGATTAAGCTTAATGTTACATATCAGTTCCTTCTTTGTTGTTTTTTGTCAGAATAGTTACTTGTCCTGAAAGATGTTGCTTCATGCTGACTACATATTTCAATTCTGTCCACCTGCATTTGCAGTAACATTCTCTGCTCATTTTGACACATTTCAAGACCTGGCATTAACTATGACACCATTTACTATTTTGGCAGAATAAGATTTTATGGTCCGGTTGTCAAAGGAATAATTGGAATCCATTTGGCATGGGCAAGAAACCTCTCGTCTAGGAATTACCTGTGACGGTTACAGATGACATACATTAATTAATGGATTATTCTAAAGGAACAATCAGGCTGAAGCAGCTCTGTACCTGTCTGACTTCATTAGCAAATACTTCTCATCCATGACAGGTCAGTCCCAGGCTTGAGAACCTCATCTAGTTCCCATGGATCCTAGGTACTGTCCCTATCATTGCAATTTTGCATTGAAATTACAAAAAACCAAAGTATTTGTGCACCCATTAAATATTGTGCCACATTATTTAACTGTCTTATGTTGTACAATAAGAATTGTGAATGTTCAAAGAACAGTTATGTAATAAAAACAATAACAGCATAAAGCATTTGCAGAACAATTCATGTTAAAGCACTTTCTGAACATCTTCCTAGCTACAATCTCACCCCAGTCAAGCTTAGGGTGATGATTGATAGATGAAAACAATATACTCTCTTCTAGTTGCCATGGCAACTTTCCTATCAGTCTGGCTGATCAATGCAGGAAGTCAGATTTCCCTGAATTACTCATTTTGCTAGAAATGTTAGCATCCCCAAGGTTTAGCAGCACATCACCCCAATTTACTTTTTTAATGTCATCTAAACCACTGCAAGTCATTATAGTAAATTTACCTATACTCGTAAAGTTAAGTCTTCTAGTAACAGACGATCACACTAAAATGCACATTTCTATACATTTTGTACTCTTCATAGGAAAGGAATTTTAAAAGCAATTTATATATTTTAAAGATTCAACTATTAAAGTGTATATTTTCTCATGTATCATTTGTTACTTCTAAATTATTTCAGGTAGCTACTCAGCAAATAACATGCTGACATGGACCCAATTCCTGTGCAAAATCCAATTGATTTCTATGGGACATTGCATGCTTGCAGTAATCTGTGCTAGCACATGCACTTGCTGGTTAAAAGCCCTACACTGCTATTTGCCAGACATATCAAAAAAGTATGGTCTGATAGGAAGTCGGAAAGCCAGAAATTTTTCAAATATGATCTCAGACACATCAATATACAAGGTGAAATCCTGGCTCCCCTGAAATCCACAGCAAATCTCACATTGACTTTAAGGGGGCCAGGTTTACAAGGCAGAAGTAATAATTGGTTTAAAATAGTGCAATTACATGTGAAATGTAAAGCTTAATAACGATGACTTCTCACTGCTATTAAATATGATCAGCCAGACTTTTATTCAGCCTTCAGCAGGAAATCATTTTCTATACTGCTTTCCAATAGCTCCCCTAAAACTTTCTTCAGAACAATACATCCTTGCCAGGTAAAATGCTTTTTTTCATGGAGTCACAGATTTTAAGGCCAGAAGCTTAGTCGCATAGTCTGACACAAGTCACAGAATTACATCCAGTGAGTTGTTCCTATATAGAGCTCAGTTAAAAAAAATATAAATTTTTTTTTAAAAAAGAACATCGTCCAAGAAAACATCCAGTCTTGTCTTGACTAGAAGATTGTAAAAGATGGAGAATATAACCCTTTCTTGGTATGTGTTCCAAAGATTAATCAACCTCACTGTTTAAGATTCATGTCTTGTTTCTAACTCAAATTTGTCAAAAATGTTGATTATTCATTTAATCTCTTTTCTGCATTTTTGCCTCTTTTGCCACGAAGAGCAAAAAAAAAAATATGAACAGTAGCTAGGTTTTCCCTCTAGTTTTTCCATTTTTTTCTGCCATTCTGCAACTTTTCCAAAACTGACAGTTTTGAAAAGTCACAACTGAAAATGAGAAAGAAAAATGAAAAATCAAACAAGCAAACAAACCCAAGTATTGTTCATTCTTCTGCTTTCAGTGGTGTTTTTGATGAAAAACAGGGGGAAAAAATCTAAAGCTTTGACTGAAAGTTTTCACCTTAAAAAACCCCTAGAAGTGTTGGCAGAAAAAAGTTTTGAATGAAATTTTTCAGCCAGCTCTTAAAAATAGCTTTGCATCTGTGGTTTGTGAGCTTGATAGGTAAATAACTGAAGATAAATTATGTGAAGCCAACTAACAGACTCCTTACCCTTTGTCACTACATTACTAGAACAAATAAGTATGTCTAACATATTTGACCGGTTTACATTTGTGCTAATTGGTAAAAGATATGCATCAAATAAAACAAATACTATACATGGTATAAAGTGTCCAGTGCTCAAATGTACACATCTGAATAATTTGGCAGTAATGAAACCTATGATTATATGACAAACAAGTTACAGGGAAGGTAAATTGAAGAATCATTCATTTGCTTGAGATTTGCCAAAATATTACTTCAACAATCTACAGCTGACATGATTGTGTGAACTTCAACAGTGTGTCATGACTATGAAATCTCCTTTATCTAGGACCAACATCATACCCCCATACTTTGTGGATGAAAATGCTTTCAGGGACTTGGAAAGCAATGATGTGATATCATTATGAGATGGCAACCCATAATTCCCAACATCCAGTAAAGAGAGCTCTGGCAATCTGTTCCTTGACGAAAACACAAATGACAATTCAACTAGATACCTACAGAATATGTCAGAAAATATTTTTCCTCAATCAAGCAAGACAGATGAAATCAGACACATTGCCTATAAGGAAATATAGAAGGAGAAGCATGAATATAACATTTTGGAACAACTGATTTTAACAATGAGGAGAGTAGTGAAAATGAGAGATGCTGACATGGATAACATTCAAAAGCCCCTTAGCACAATACTCCTCCAGATGAGGGAAAGAGGCACTTGATTTGTGCACTCCTGACTGGCTCTTCTTGCATACCTGTGCAAGTGTTTAAGAGAGCATAAAAAACCCAGTTACACTGCTGCATGGAAAACTTGTGTCACCAGGCCATCAGCACTGCAGGGCTCCAGCTCTACATCCATGCAGGTGAAGATGGAACAGGGTGAGTCTAGACTCCACCTCTGTGATTCAGAAGCCTGTGCAGAGGGAAAAGCACCAGACTGTGACTGTGCTCCTAGGGCGGTGTAGCCAAGCACAGCTACTTATTTGTTAGCTCACAATCCAGCCCTGTAGGACTTCAAATTACATATGTAGAAATTTGCAACATAGAAAGATGTAGAGATCCGTGTCAATAGCTGGCTAAGAAGCAAACCTGATCACCCTGAATGAGTTAGACACACAGCCTAGATATCTTACAAATTGCATGATGGTGATGAACATGAACTTGTAACTGGTAATATAATATGCATAAGCAAATGCAACAGAGCACTCTTAAACCCACTCAGAATACGTAGTTGCAAAGTAAACACAGTGCTACACAGAAATACACAAAATGAAAGAGACTGGACATGATTTAGAAATTGTAGCTAAAATAATTAATGCTTCTAAAGCACAATAGCAAGGTAAAGATACATTTATAAGTGGAAGCATACAGTAGATGGACCAAATAGTGAAAAGCGGCATCAATAAAAAGAAACGAGCCAGAATAGCGTAACAAAACCATGGACAAGGAAATAATAAGGGATTCAGAAACAACCTTGAGGAAAGGGCATGAAGTCAAAACAAAAAGGGAGCATCTTACCCTGTGATAACAAAGGAGGGGGATAAATATTAGGCAAAAAGGACACTAAACATAGAGCTGTTAGATGGTTGGACAGAGTCACAGGGTCAAAATGTTGACAATGTAGTTTGAATCTCAGGAGTTACTTATGTATGGAACATTATTTTGCAAGAATGTGAATGGGATCTAAATGTGTCCCCATCGCAAAACTATTCAACCAGTTCTTACCTTCTTTGTGAAACTTTGCATTCAAAACCTGAAAGGATTACTTTACTTTCAATGCAAGCTGTTATTTAATGGTTCAAATCAACATCATTATCCTCAGGTATTTTTCATCTGCAGTGCTGTATTGTGAATTGTTCAGCAAAACAACTCAGATTTTTGACAAACTTCACCAGGTTTCAAAAGCAAGCATATGATATTCTGAGAAATACAAGCTAAAAGCCTAGATAGATAGGCCCATTCAGAGTGACATGCTGCACCCTCTGCAGCACCACAGAAATTGCCATTCCTACCACTAAAAGCCACTCTGGACAGCTTCTCTCAGGTACTACTGAGGTGCAGGGGGTGCTCCATGTCCATGCTCCCACATGCCACAGAAAGAAGCTGCCCAAAGTAGATGCTCTCTGTAGTGTGCTGTAGCCCAAAGGAGCCACTCTGGGCAGCTTCTTTCTGTGGCATGCCTGGTGACCACTGATAGGAGCTGCTTCTCCTCCAGCCACGTCTGCTGCCAAATTTTCAGGTGGCTGCCACATTTTTTCAGCAGAGGGGGCTGCTGGCACCAGCTGAGGGCTGGGGAGGAAGGACCGGCAAGGGGGTCGACAAAGGTTGCCTGAAACTATTGGAGCTAATCAGGGGACAACAGCTCCATTTTATGGCAAATTTCAAGGTTTTGGAATTTGTTTCAATGCAGAAGAAATCTGAATTTCAAGGTTTTGAAATTCAGGTTTGTTCTGCATTGGAACAAAACCAAAACTTTTTTCAAAAGTTTGTAGAAAGATGGAATTTCACCAAAACTAACATTTTTGATTGAAATCTATTTTTTTTTTTTAATTCAGGAAAGGGCATGCATGTGTACATATTTCCTAGAAACTTGGGAGTCCATTTACAAAGGAACAAATTATGACTGACTGTTGCCTGGTTTGAAGGAAACAACTTCTCGTTGTGGTCCCCTCAGACACAGCCTATGCAAACTGCAGTTTACCTTTTGAATTTGTGACATAAAGGGAGGAGGACACAGTAGGGTTCTCTCTCAGGTGGGTTTCAGAACATAGGAAAAACAAGAATCAGGGGTATCGGAGAAGTCTGTAGCTTGCCATATGGAAAAATTCTACTGAATTTGATAAGGGTGAAACAAATATGCTTCTATAGTTGTATATATTACCATATAATTTTGTAAGAAAATATGTGGAATTTTAAAAAAGAATATTATCCTTTCTGTAGGTCCCTTGAGTAATCCCGTAGAATTTCACAGCAGGTACATAGTTCTCCAATGTATTCTATAGGACTCTTCAAAAAATAAAGAAAACAAAACTACAGAAAAGTTATCATTTTCTATTAAAATTTCAAAGAACTTGCTATGAACTCATCAATGAAAGAAAAAAAGTATATATATCACTTTCCGATGTCTGTTTGACTGTGGCAGTTAGCAACATTTGATGCTCCAAAAAGAAATCTGCAGCAATGTGTATTGTGACCAATGTTCCGTGTAAACTGCATGGCTGCACAGCCCCTTGCCGCTTCCCCTCACAGGGGACACTGCCGGCCACACACGGCCAGCAGCTAGAGTCCGTACCTAGCCAGAAGACTCTGTTTTCCAGCCAGCTGAGAGCTCCTCTGGAGCTGCAAGTTTTTAAAACTCCTGCCCAGAGAAGCTGAGATGGAGCATGCTCAGAATGTCTGAACGTGCTCCATCAGTGCCTCTCCAGCTGAAGGAGCCATGGCTCCAGCAGATGCATAAGGGTGTGGAGGGTTGGAGGGCCAGCCGGCTGGGCGGTTTGCAGGGGCATGGGTTAGGCTGGGAGAAGGGGGTTTGGGCTGGCTTGGGGGGGCTGACTAGGAGAGCAGGATGCATGATTGGGCTGGCTGGGGTTGAGGGGTGACCGGGAGAGTGGGGTAGAGACAGGATTGGGCCCGAGGGGGTGTGGCCCATGCAGCAAGCAATGCAAGTTTCTCAGCAGCTTCAGGGCCTTAGAGGGAACATTGATTGTGAGATGATATTTTCACCTTACAGAAATCTTACAAGAGGAGTAATTGGTCTTAAGTTGTGGTGGCAACACTTGGTGCAATATAGATGCCAAATGCCATTACCATCCACAGATAGTATGCTCTTCTCCAGGAGAACCTGGCAGTTCAGATGCATGTGAATATTGAGGCAGGCTTTGCTTGGATCTACTTTTGCTAACAAATCCTTTTTATTACTTTTTGCACTGCTTATTGTAACCACTTGTCCAGCTGTAAAGAGGTTTACGGGTTTTAGCTTTAAAACTGGACAGAATCTCCCTAATGGCCTTGAGGACTAAGACAACAGTGGTTTTCCAGTTCCCCTGAGACATTCTTCTAGGCATCTGTTCTAAGGGTGGAGCTTCTCACAGGATTCTTTTACCTCTGAATGACAAGCAAACCATCTTTGTCTGCATGTCTCTGATAAAAAACTAATAGGGTGGAGTTTTATTTTTATTTTTTTTCTTTCAATAGTTTCATTACTCATTGTACTGAAACTCAGATTTTAACCCTTACAACAATATACTTACATCACAGATAGAAATACTATAGTCTAAATGTTATAAAGACAATTCACAACAAACATAACCCTCTGATCTGGCATCCACCATGGTCAAGTAAAATTAAACCTTGTCCAAATTCAACCACAAAATTTTAAAGTTTCTGTGCTAGGAACTGTTTTGGCAGTGGCAGGAAAAGAGTATGTGCTTTGTTTCTAGATGTTATAGTGAACGGTGCTACATAACTAGATACTAGTCTTCATATGTTGACTGCAAACCAATTGAGCTATATAAAAACAATGACACAGCAAATACCTTCAAAAGATAGCTGGGGCTCTCTTTGGATTTGTACCATGGATTAGATAAGAAAGGTTTTCCCATATGGATATTTCAGAGTAAACTATAATAAAATGATTACAGACATTAATGTGTTTAAAGTGGCTATTTGATCACCGGTTTACTATTTATTAACTATTGTCTGACCATTTTTAGATCTTTCTAACAAGCTGTCTGTTGCTTGAATTATTGGATTTAATAAGGACTTAAAGTGTTAGTAGTGAGATATTGACATTTCCACTATATTGCATCTACCCTGCAAGTTATCTCCAACAGATGACTTGCAGTTGGTTCCTGCTTCTCAAGGGTTAAAGTAAGGTGGAATGCACTGGAACACAGTTCCAGGGCCCCCTATTTTTAGGCAGGCCAGCGTTATGGGCACCCCTAAAAATAGAGGCACACACCACAATGCAGTGTTGCTGGGCCCCCTAAAAATAGATACAGCAGCCAGAGTTCCAGTGTATTCCACCTTAAGCCCAGCTAGCAGAGAGCTGTGGCAGGCTGGCAGTTTGTAAATCTCCCCCTTCAGGGCAGGAACAGCTTGCGGCCGAGAAGCAGCTCCCAGCCCCCAACACCCAGCCGAAACATCTCCGGTCAGCCAGCACGCACACAGCTGAGGTAAGGCCTTGGCTGGGCCTGGGTGTGGCTGGAGGAAGGACTTTGGGGGAAGGGGGTTTCTGGCCCCTGAGATGGGGGACACAGAGCTGCTGGGAGACAGGAAATGCTGATGGAGGTTGTGTGGGGCAGGGTGTGCATGTGCGTGCGTGCGTGCGTAGTTGAGGGTGTGTGTGTAGCTGGGGGGCTGGGTGGAGTGGAGTGATAACCGATGAATGTGATACTCAGAAATGCTTGCAAATGCCTACCTGGGCTGGGGGGCAGTAGTTGGAGTGGAGGGCCAGCATTTCTGGGCCCGGACCTATGTGAGGGGGGCCTGGAAATTTTGGAGGGTTCCAGGGCCCCCAAATTATACTTTAACCCCTGAGTAGCTGGGACGGGTGAAGGGGGCCCACACCAGCATGAGGGGAGGCCACCAATTTAGGAGAGTTCTGGGGGCCTCAAATTATACTTTAACTCCTGCTGATTATACTGTGTTTTACTAGAGTTTCTTGCTACTCCATCAGAGTTCTGTCTTTGTGGATTTTACAACTCTTGGCTTGTGTGCCATGAACTGCACCGATAATGTCCAAAAAGGATAACAAAGAATAGAATTATTTCATCATCTCCGACCTTACCTCAACCCCACCCCAAACTATGGTGCAGAGTTTTAGAGTGCTGAAAGAAACTGAGTTAAGCTCTTGGAAGCCAGCATCTTAATAATTCCTCTAGCATTCACCAGTAATACCTTAAAGGGAGCTGTTTCAAACAAACAAACAAAAAAGTCATTTAAAACCTTGACAAGAACTTGAAAGGATAATGCATTTAGGTCTTGATCTAATAAAGCACTCAGGCACATGTGTGTATTGAAACACATGAGGAGTCCCATGAAATAATGGGAAACATTCATATAGTTAAGTACTTTCCTGGATTAGGTCCTGTCACCCCCAGGAACAACTGCAGTATCTCAGGTTATGTCTACACTGGAAAAGTTAGTTCAAATTTTTAATTCAAATTAATAAGTTTGAGTTTAGTTTGAATTAAACTCAAACTTACTAGTTCGAATTAACAAAGTGAACTAATTTACATTTACTAATTAACATTAAGTCAAATGAGTCCATTTTGTTAATTTGAACTAACTGCCCCTAATTCAAACCTATTAAATTTGAACTAAGGGTTAATCCTAGTTTATACCATTTTTAGTTCAAACTAAGGATCAAACTAAGGGCATAGTTCGAACTAACTGGGAGGTTTTACTAATCTGAACTAAGCCTTCCCTAGTTTGAATTAAAGAATACCTTAATTTGAACTAATGAAAGTCTAGTGTAGACAGGGACTAAGTTAGTTCAAATTAAGCCTCCTTAATTCGAACTAACTTTCAAGGGTAGGCATACTCTCAGATACTACTCAGAGGTAATTTGAGAGTGACATTTTAATGCTCATCACTTTAACAACTCCATCCCTCCCACACTTGTTCTCCCATTCCTCAAGCCCCCTTACCCGTTTCCTCCTCTCCATTCTCATCTAGTCTTCATTGTTTTTTAGGAACAGCCCTCTTCTTGTTTAAGTGTTTTCCTTCCAGTGACCCGTTACTTGCACAACACCTTGTTCTGAAGTGCCAAATCCCTCTTCATTACCTACATTCTTTTTGATAGCATTTGGTTACAGCATGTTCCTGCACTGTGCTATGCTGCTTCTTCCACCTGCAGCAATTCCTATAAATGTCTACATTCATTCTTTTCTAAAGGTTGCAGAAAAGAAGTAAGTAAAAAGCCTGCTGACTGACCTAATTGGCTACTGTTAGATTGTCACTCAGCTCCACCTCCCACTAGCCATTAAGCTACAGGGTACCATTTCCTGCTAATTAATAGGCTCCGTTACAACGTTTTTATGTAAGCTTTTTTCCGCTGTATTACAACCCAGCACAATACAGTGATAGACATGTAAGCACTACTGAGAGTAAATTAAGATCCCCAGTTTTACTTATTTTATTTAACACTTCTTGTTTATGAAGCTCTTTTTCTCAACATCTGATTTTCCTGCCTACGACATCCTCAAGGGAAGTTCTGTGCACATAGAGCTTAAAGGACTTGGCCCATCTCTTTTCTCTTCTGTCACAATAGACAAAATGCTGATGTTCTGAATGATCATGAAACAAGAAGATAAACATACAAGCCGATGCAAAAATACTAAAAACAAAATAATAAATAGTTTCCCGGGTTTATGAACCCGGATTTAAGATCTACCCTTGGTTTTGCTCCTAAACATCACAGCTACAAAAGCTAAGTTGTTTGATATAGTGATCTGTTCACTAAGACCATTTTCTTATGACAAGAAATTTCTTCCAGCCCTCTTGAAATATCTTTTATTTTATTTATTAGGGAATATGGACAAGTAGGTATTTTTGCCCTTTAGTTTTCAGCACCATGCTGTTCATTATACAGCAAGATAGGCCATTAGCAACACCAACTTCACAGTATATAGGACCACACTTTCTGCCAGCCCTGTACCACACCTTCATTTTTTTAAATTATACTTTTATTGCTCTAAAATAATACAAGAATTTATGTTTCAGTGAAACAAGAAACAAATAACTGCTGGTGCAGTAGCAAGCTTGCAAAAGTAAACATTGGCTCTCTGAGAACCATTACCACTGTGCAAAAATTAAGATACACAATTTTGCTCTCATATATGAAAAATCAAGCAAAGGAGTAGATAGTATCAGGGAGACTGTGTGCTTTTCAATCTGGGATTCACTGACTGGGATCAGTGAAGGGCCACGGCAGGAAAAGCAACTGCTGTGCCACCTTCAGAGAGGGATAATGCTAGTGACTGGTGGAGAGGAACAAGTGGGGCAATGGCCTTGGCCTCTTTGGAGAAGCCAGCTATGAACACTATCCTCATGCAGCTGTCATGATCTCTGGGTGCAAGAATCATATTTGTGCCCAGCTCACAAGTAGATTAATAGACTCCTAGGGTAGGAGAGAAAGCATTGTTAGTATCTATTCTGACATACTACAGCACAGGCCACAGAACTCCCCCACAGCATACATTTTACAAAAACATCCAAACTCAATTTAAAAGTTGCCAGTGATGAAGAATCCACCACAATTCTTGGCAGATTGTTCGAGTAGTTAATTACCAGCACAGTCAAAAAATGTACACCTTATTTTGAGTCTGAATTCAGCTTCCAGTCATTGGATTGTGCAGCTTGTTCAGGGATGGGCATACTATAGCCTGTGGGATGCATATAGCCCATGGGAGCCTTTCATCAGATCCTCCAGCTGGGCCTGGTCAGACCATGGTAGCTGCTTCCCCATCCTGGTCCTACCACCTCCCACCACATGGGTCCAACAGTGCCCTGGCAGGAGTTCGGTGCCATTTGCCCTCCAGGCCACACCCCTTCTCCCCACTCCTCTCTCACTGTGTGGACCCAGCAGTGGTGCCCTGACCAGTGCATGGTGGCTATTACACCCCCTCAACCATGGCATGGCTATTACCAGTCTATTACTGTTACCCCAGAATTTAAACCCTTTGGCTGTTAAGGTGGCTTTTGACTCACCTAATGGAACATTGACGCTATTTGCTCTGGGATAAATTCAGTGTGGTCCGCTTGCCTAAATACATAAACCTCCCCAATGGAAAATATGGCTACAGCCTGCCGATCAAGAACAGACTTAGAGCAATAAATTCTTTGAAAAACAAGTGTTAACATTTATTTTAATTATAATATTACAATGAGGTTCGAGAACTGAAAATATTTAACCTGACAATTAATAATCACTTACACAGTGAGCATTGCATGTTAAACAGTTAAATGACAGTTAAACAAAATACTGCTCTTCTGCATTACAGTATTTAAAATTACATAAACATAACCACAACCTTAACATTCTATAGCAAATACATTAAAAATCACAAAAATCCTTACAAATACCCAAGTACTCAACACCCTATAGTATTCAACAAATGGTGATCAGTCATTTGCTGAATGGGTGAAGATAAGCCTTTCTCGGTCACGCTGCACTCACTCAGCTTTATTGACAGGCACACCACAAGCAATCTTTTACTTACAGCCCTCACACATCTCTCTCTGCACCATCAGTTTGGATCCTATTCTGCTCTGTCAGAGATAGAGGTTCACCTCAGAATCTGGACATATAAGTCGGGACTCAGTTAGCTGAGTTGTCCAGATCCCTCAGTAAAACCAATGCTTTTCCTTAAGATCGACTAACTGGTCCAGTCAAGATCCGGTCCTCAGGGTGGTCTTCAGCTCTGGATGGCTTGATCCCTGCTCAGACTATTCCTGGTACGCTGAATTGTCTCTGCGCTGTTCAAGTGTCTCTGATCAGGGTCTAGTCCAGCCTTGGTCCTATGTTCCTCTGGTCTCCTGTCAGAGTCTGGTCCCAGTTGTCGGCTTCTTCAGTCTGTGCACTGGCTCTGCTCTGGTCTAGTCTGACCTAGTTTATATAAATCTAAATTTGATTAGGTAACCTTACTGGGGTACCCTGATGTCTTATCAGAGATAGATGTAAAAATCCAGGTGAGAGGTGGCTTTTTTCATTCACCACTGGAATCTGTTGGAGACTTCCTGCTGCCCAGCTCCTCTGTTCCTGCGAAGTTCTCCTCAGAAGCTTGTCCAGGTCAGCAGCATCCTTAGCTATGGTGGCTCCTCAGGGTCCTTCTTCTTCAGGTTCCTCTTCGGTGCAGCTTGGTTGAGTGTCAAAGCTTCACAAAGCTGCTTCAGCAAATGTTTCCCTTTTTATACTCTCAGGAGGTGGGGGTGGGGGAGTGAGGGGGATGAGTCATAGCCCTATACTTGCTCCAACGTGAGGGATGGGGAAAGATGAGCCGTCCTACCATTTTCAGAAGATTGCATCATTTTGGGGTAAGAGAGGGGCAAGTTCTAAGGAGTGGCTTTAGGCTAGGGAGGGGCAAAGTCTAAGGAGTGGATGGAGCTTAAGGTGGCATTCTAAAATAGAATAGGACTTAGGACAGAATGTATGGGGGGGGCGTCCTCCTTAAAAGTCACCAAATGGATGCCAATTACTAATCTTTGTTGAATGCTATATTTGTTATACTTATTCATTACTTCCTAAAGTATCCTAATTATAACTATTACTTTATAACTAAGTTAACGTGTGTCACTGCTAGCTAAGGATTAACCTGAGGCTTTTAAAAAGGGTTTTCCTTATAAGTTTGTCTTCCACCATTTTTTCTCATAAATTTAAATAATTCTGGGACAAAAATACATTACTACCCCAACCCCACCACCCAACCAAAGCATCATAGCTATCCCACCCCCTCCCAGCCTTGTCTCTCCCCCCACCACCACCACAAGTGGGCCCAACATTAAATCAGACATAAAGAAAAGCCATAATAAATGCCACTATGCTTGTCAAAATCTTGTGTGAATTAAGAAATTGCCATGTATACTATTTAGAAATTCCCACAATGTTTTAGTACTGGCAGCATAAAATCTCCAGCATGTGTCACACTAAGTCATCTCTGATGACAGTTTTGTTTCCTGCCCATTATCTTAGGGAACAAGACGACTACCTCTTTATACACCTATAAAGACGGTGTATAAAGAGGGGTCATCCTGTTCCCTTTATATAATTTGGTGGTACCTAACATAAATCAATTAACACCTCCATTTTGCAGGGCCAGATTATTGCAGGGGTTTTAGGGGCTTAAGCCCTGGACCCTGGCTCAAAGGGGGACCCAGGGCTACAGTCCCTGAAAAAATCTGACCCCCACCTGGCTCAGCGCCAGCAGGGCAGGAGTGCTGGAGCACTTATGCACAGGTGGCAGCATGGCTGGGAGACAGGGGGTGGGGCCCTGAGCCAGAGGATGGGCTCTGCTCTCTGCCCCACCCCAGGGGCAGGCCGGCGCCTCTTCCATCTGGCGGCTGGGCTGACGCTGAGATATCAGCTGTGGCCTTCCACGGCCCACAGCATGCCACCAGCCCCTCCTCCAACTCCCCAACCCCCCCTGGACAGAGCAGGGTTGGAATGGGAGCACCTATGTGGTGGTGCCTGTAGTCATTTGCAGCCTGGGGCCCCTGCAGTGGGCGAGGTGACTGGGCTAGGGGGGCCCAGGCAGGAGAGGCCACACAGTGAGTGGCAGCCAGGGGCCCCTGGGCTTGTTAATCCAGCCCTGCCATCTTGTCCTTCATCTGTTAGAACACTGATCCATATACATTCAATCTCATTTTCCTGTTAGTTACAAAACTTAACTTTTTGAATATCAATGTCTATTGTTATTAGATAATTATGGACTGACACGCCAATCATTTCCAAAAATTGTGAAAATTTACTTAGATTAAAATCAGAAGCCAATGCTTAAAAACATCAACATCTGTCTAAATTATAAAATTAAAATTAAAAAAAAAATCAAATTTATCCATTTTATCCATAAGAGATAGACTAAGTGTCAAGTTTCTGTGTGCCTTTCTGCCAATGCCCCTTGCACACTCATTGAGCGCTGGGCACAAAAAATTCCTCTAAGTGAATACTGCTAAAACAGTTAAACAGTTTCATTGTACTCAGACACATCAATTCAGAGAAAATTACCCAGAAAATTATACACAGCACTGCATTCTTTTCAGTTTGTTGCTTTTCTCTGTCTTTTTGTTCAACTCTGATTGTACAGTTTACATATGCCCTTCTCCATGTATACTCTGTGTCTGCTATTAGCATACATTTAAGAACTTTTTCTTTACTGAATTGTTTAATGCAATCATGTTTTGCATTGGTACAAAATGCAGCCAATCACTATGCTTACTGTTTTATGTAAGAAGGAAAGCCTTAGGTCAAGGATACATCTGCATTAATGGATTGTAGAGACTTTGTTGTGAATGACAATTGTATTTGAAATTCTATTCCAATACATTTGTAAGAAGTGCATTGAATGCATTTATTTTCAGGATAATTGCAGAAGGAAAATCTAAACAACTAGGTTTGTAGTCTAACAGCCCAGCAATTTTAATTAATTATACCATTGACCAAGCAACATGTGGATAAGAAAATGGACAAATAAAATATTGTATTTGTATCTTAGCCAACAACTGAGGTATAGGTTATGCAACAACTGGGAATTACTAGTTTTATTGAAACAAAACTTTGTCATGTGACTTGAAATGACGACACCAATGTAATAACTAACAGTCTTGTCACCAAGAACATGATCTTATCCTTGATACTTTCATTTTTCCCCCTAACATCACATTAGTTTTACAACTAGAAAAAACTACATTGTTTGACCAGATATCGTGTACCAAATTCCTCACTATCCTCCATTTGTTTGCTATGCTAACATGCTGTACTGTTTTTCAAATTAGACTCAAACTCTTTGAGGCAGTGAGTCTGTGTGATTGCTCTACATCTAGCACAAGTTTGCTGAAACCCCAGCTGGGGCCATTGGACATTACCCTCAATACAAACAATAAACAACCTATTAATTTGCCCAACTAATAGCACAATTTACTGGAAAAAAATAGTACTGAAATATGGTCTTCATTTATTTATTGGACTATTTTGTATCAGTAGAACAAAAGTTGATTAAGTTACAATTAATTAGAGAGACTCTGATCCTCTTATGGAATAGCAAAAAGGAAATCAGTGTCATTTTTCTCTGTTACAGTCACCTCTTGCATTCTAAATTAGATTTCAAAAAACCTTAACTGCTTGTACAGTACCTAACTAACTATCATTCTGATCCAGTGGGTACTTGAAATTGTGATGTTGTAAATCCAACAAGCTTGTTTGCATTGTCTTGAAGGATTGCATGGGCAGAAGCTAACAACCTTTGGAGCCAATGGAAAGACTCTTATTAACTTCAGTGGAAACAATTGGGCTCCAGATCAACTGATATGGCATCACTAAGTTAAATTATATTATGTCAGACTTCAAATATATTTATGTTAAGACATTATACCAAGAACTCTTTGTATTTGCAATATCTATTATGAGGTAATGCAGACATTTTGCACAAGAGACTCTGATGAATTCTCAAACTTAATATGTCATATGGTCTATTAATTCATTTACAATTTCATTAGAGAAACATGGTACTAGCACTGAATAAAGAAAAATCAAAGCAGCTAAGGTTTCCAATGCGAACAGACTATATCAGTATATAGTTTCATAATTCATATATTACAAGATTAGAAGCGCCCACTGCAATAATCTGATCTGACCTTCTGAAGTTATTCTCATAGGTTTTAATGACAGGTATAAAAAATTTTTTGGCTATGTCTACGTCAGCAATTTTAGTTCAGATTTGCTAGTCCAAACTAACCTCAGGCTAGTTTGAACTAACCATGGCTGCACATTCTAGTTTGAACTAATGTTTTAGCTCAAAGTAGAACACACTGCTAGTTCAAACTAACAGCTTAGTTCAAACTTTTTAAGTTTGAATTAAGCCTTAGCTTGTGTCTTGCCCATGTTTAGTTCAAACTAAATGTCAAACTAAGTGTGTAAGTCTGAATATTAATATTTATTAGTTCGGACTAAGCCTTGCCTAGTTTGAACTAAGAAATTTTAGTTTGAACTCAGCAAAGCCTCATATAGCCAAGGGCTAAATTTGTCCAGACTAATTTGGCAGTGTAGACATAGCCTTTTTCTTTTCAGTTCATAAACAGTTCATTTTGAATCTTTGAGTTATACATGGAATATGATTAACATATTAAAACATATGGAGATTAAGGTCAGAAATGGACAGCATAGTAATTCCAACTAATGTTGGTAATATACTTCATTAAAATAATATAAATTTTAACCATTTTAATACACATTAATCTATATCAATCTTCCACAAAATCAACACACAACCCAAACTAAACTATTTTGTCATCCTAGTTTTGCTTCTAAATGTAAAGAAGGTGTAAAAAGCTGAAAAAACAAATACCAATAACACAAAAAGAGGAAAATATATTGACACGTTATTAAAAGGAGAAGAGACCTAACATTGTGCAAAAGAAGCACGCAAGATCTTTTTTGGGGAAAAGGCAATATGCCACTTTTACTTAAAATACAAGGTATTAAAAAATTCAGCATATGAGCATGTGTGCACGTGCACGTACACACACACACACACACACACACACACACACACACACACACAGCCCTTCTGTGATGTTATAGCTACCCACCTGTAGCTCATCCCACTACAATGGCCAGTTGGACCAGCTGTGAGGAATGGAGTCGGGGTTCGAGTTGGTCATTATTCCAAGACTCCAAGGCTGAGGCGGGACGAATCCAGAGCTCATTGGCAAGAGCATCCCCTTTTTATGATAAATCCTTTACATGTAGCTCTTCAACTTTTGCACTGTCATTAGTTATTCACAGATATTAAGTTTCTAATAGCTCCCATCACTGCTGCTTCGTCAAGCACAATCAGCCTCCCTCATGGGGAACTGTTGATATTTGTCAATGAAAATGGATTGCAATAAAAATTAAGGAATACAAACATTCAAGATTTTAAAAGAATATTTCAAAGAAAAATTTTTAAAAAGTAAGCAGAGGAGAAAAGATGTGGCACTTTCCTCTTAAACAAAGATAAAAATATACAAAAATGGCTACTATTTTTTTAACATCAATTAATATTTAGTTACTCTGTGCAATATGGCAGATTAGGGAATTTATGTTTTCATTTAAAAATATACTGGTGTTGTAGGGCTCAAGCCAAAGATTTTGTGATGGACAGGTAGCATGGCGCTTGCAGCCACCCCTGTGAGTGACCTGACTGTGAACTAATGCTGGGCTTCATGCCCAAAGCTGCAGCTAGAGCCAGTCTCCTGTGGGAACTGGCTAGGGCCTGAGACAAGGTGTTTTACTCCTTGGCAAGGCTTGGCTGTGATGTACTTATTTTGCCTTGCTTCCCAAAATATGTTTTTATTTTGCTTGCCCAAGGAAGGAGTACAATTATGAGGATGGTTGGAAAGGGAGGGGGAGAGTCTCTCCAGGTCTGAAGCAGATGCCATGAGTTGGAGTCTCCTGGTTTGTGGGGCCTCTCACCTTCCAGAAAATGGCTCTCCTCTGGTGCGTTGTGATGGTGAGTGCATAAATAAAATTTGTTTAGCTGCTTTATCCTGACTCAGGTGATGTCATCTCGCCAGAACCTGTTTCCTGCCTAATACAACTGGTTTTTCAAGTGGAAACCAAACATACTCTCAGAACCATCATGCCACTCATTGTTCTAGTTTCACTGTTTTGTACGTACTATATACTATTCCACTTTAATCTTCATTATGATTGTAATTATGATTTTAGAAAACTTGAAGCATGATGAAAAAAAGAGAGTTTTGTAAACTTTCAAAAATATCTTTTAGTACTAGAATTCCTGTATTTATTTTGATTCTTTAGATAAATGAATGTCCTTGAGATTTACCAGCCGCTTCCATATTTCTCCAGAGATCTGTAACAATATATTAAATTGTCAAAGATCGATTCTATTTATTTTTCTACTCTGAGCTTTCAGACCAGTAATGCTGTTGCTATGCGGACAACTCAGTCTAGTCAGTTCTGTGTAGGTCACTTTTTCTTCCTTGATTCACCCTCTTTCCCATTTCTTCTCTTTCTTTTCTTGAGCAATTCTTGCTCATCCTTTTTCAGCTACAGTCATGACTATTTCTAGTGTTTTTTGTCTAAACTATTTTAATTTAATGCTTGATGGGGTGCTGGTTCAGAATGATACCTTTCCTTTGAAATCTCACTTACATTACCAGATGGCCTGCTACCTCACTACTAGAAAGGCTTCAGATATTCACCTTATTGTTATAAAGATCTGTTGTTATGAACCTCTGACCACCTGCACTGGAAAAAGAAATAATTAAAAAATGCAGCTACTCCTCTTAAGCCTGATAATTTCTCATCTTCTGAGATTTATGTGAACTATGATAGCCTGTCTAAGATGTTGATCATTAACTTGGCGTGTTGGAAACTTCTATGTGAATTGTTCACTTATGTCTTTTGTATTCATCAATTAACTGACTGTACTCTGTCTGTGTAACCCTTTCCCTAGAAAGAAGTGGCAGGGAATTCACTGTTACCACTCTGTCTTAGCATTAGAATATATCACCTTATTTTTAGAAGAGAACCATTGTCTCACATTACCTTACCATCTTATTAGCTTGTTATCATTATATTGTAACTCTAGCTAAAACTTAACTTGCTGGGTTTCATGATTTATATATGAATGAGGAGTGTGTGCATGTAAAACATCTAATAAGGGCAAAGTATGCTGTGACTCCCTGATACCAGTCTGGTCCAGTGATGAATCCAAGAGCAGATTGACAGCATTGGAGCCAAGGCAGGCACCTCTGGAGGAAAACTTCCTGAGATAATGAAACTACGTTAAAATCTGCAAGACAGCTTCTGGGATCACCTGCTACACATGTGCTTGCTTAATATCTTGTAGCTTCAATAAACACAGCATATTGCCTTTTCCCCTGAAAAAGATCTTGAGTACATCTTTTGCACAACAGGTACTTATTTGCAATTATTTTACTATGTCTCCTAGCAAAATGTTTCCAATATAGATAACAAAATATGGATACCAATAGCTAAAAAATGAAGTATACATGAAAAAATTTTCATTTGCTTGTGAAATAAATGCGAACTGACCTGCAAGTTTCTTCTTTAGTTATTACTTTTCATATTGTATAAATCATACTTCAATACTTAAAATAAACATTATATTAATATTTAACTTAATGAAAATACCATAGGCTGGACTTTGGCTGTGACCCACCAGCTGCTAGACAGGAGACAGAAAGGGGCTGTGCATTAGGAATAGGTCCTGGAGCTAACATCGCAGTGGTATGGTTTAATCTCATATTCTAGAAGGGAAACATTCAGAGTACCAGGTGAGATTTCTGTGGAGAGCAGTTGCTTTCTGTGTTTTTCCCTCTTCCCATCACATAGATGTGGAACCTCAAACACATATATGCTTCCACATTGTCTGGGAATAAGTGGTAATCAAGGAGATGCATACAGTGAATCGACTGATCTACACCTTCCATTGGCTTAGGAAACATCAGCAGCAGTGTGCAAATGAACTGTCGTGAGCGTCATCAGATAATATGTAATCCTTTCACATTACATTTCTACATGCTTAAGAGATTTTTACCACTCCTGCTAAAGAAGCAGATGATTTATGTGACTTACTTAAGGTCACAGGGGAAGCCAGAAGTATTTTTTTCTTTTTTGCATGACAGTCATACTTGAGGTCTCAGTAAAGGCCAGAACAGCACTGATAGACATTGCAAAATTCCAGTGAGAGATTGTAAGGGAAACAGCAGAGGACCAGTGTATGGTATAGACAGTGTCACCCACACTCTGACTGCTACGTGCCCCGTGCCCTGGCCATGAACGCAACACCTGAGAACATGCATAGTCACTTGTTATGTGACCTGTCGATGTGCTGGGTACCTGACAGCATGCACAGTTACTTGTTTATAGTCAAAGGTTTGCCTTGTGATCTGGAAGTATGCATTTTATGACAGCAAGGCTATGTTTATAGATGCATCTCTCCTGGCCATGTAGTAGTCCCTCCCTTCCCTCTCCCCTTAGCTTATGTTTACTTATATGTTCATGAGAATACCCAGCGCATGCTGGACTTCTCCAATTGGAGAGCAGAAGCTGCAGCTGTTGCCGCAGAAGCTAGCCCAGGAGCCTGTCCACTGCTGTAGTGTGTGGGGGACAAATTAATCAGGGCTCTCAACCTGGAAAGAGAGACCACCGATCCTCCCCAGTGATGAAGGCCCGTTCCCAGCTGAGACTCAAATTAGCAGAGAACGAGGTGTGGTTCAGGATTTATTATTCAGCTGAATAACAAAAGGAACTGCATCAGAGGGCAGCAAAGAAGTGCTAGCCCCTCTGAGCAGGCCCCCCCAACAACTCGAGTGCAAGAGAGAGCCCCGAGGGGCAGCATCACAACACTTTTATCCAGTACAGTATGATAATGCTATGATAATGTTTACATGATTGACAATGTTTTAGAGACCCTTATATGGTTACATTAACATTATTAAATACATATTAATGATTAAAGAATGCATATAATTATCCCCGCCTCTGTTTACTGTTGACATCATTTGCATTATCCTGGGCAGCCGCAGTACCTGCAAACTCATTAATTTCTGCCTAGAGATGCTGACCTTACATTCTTGTGAGGCTATGGTGCCAAGAAGGGTGAGCAGGAGATAGGAGGCAATACTCCCTTTTCAGTTAGAACAAAGACGGACAGTCTAGCTTACATTCCTTGTCCAGATGGTCAGGAGAAAAAGCATGAGAAAGGGGAGATAACACACTTTAACTATCAACTCGAGGCCGCTTGTTAAAGAAACTTAGATACATGACTTGCCAGAGAAACAACCCCACTACCATAGCAATGGCCTACACTTCAGCACCTTTCTCACTGTCCTACAGAAGAGATTACATATAATTTTTCTTACAAGTGGAATCCCTGGCTGCAGAAGGGATGTAAGTGCTGTACCCCATAATAAACCCTCTAATTCTAATCAAGTGTGTCATGTTGTCACTGACTCAGTCTGTACCTAAACACATAGTACAACAGACAGCCCATGCTCTAAAGAGCTTTCTATTTGAATTGACAAGAAAAATAATAAAAAGGGAGCTAGAAGCACAGAAGTGAAGAGACTTGTCTAAGATGGTGGCAAAGCTGGGAATACCTTCTATTCCATCATACATGATTTTTGTGAAGCCCTCAAAGAACTGAAAAATTAGCAGCATTTTCCCCCATTAGGGGTTAAGTTAGCTGCCCTTGTTCCTGGAGTACACCATAATGAATACTGCCTCAACTTTGCTGTATTTTCTTACCGTTGCATCTGACGAAAAAGGTTGGAGCCCATGAAAATTTATGCCCAAAGAAATCTGTTAGTCTAAGGCACCACAGAACTCTCATTTTCGCTGTGCACAGGTTAACATGGCTACCCCTCTGGAGATGTTCTTGCCTTTGGAATCTATCACCCTCTTTTAATATTTACATAAGAAAACAACTTGTATTGTCAACTATTCTATTTATCTTTAATGAAAACTGAGCAACTAAATTTTGTTCATGCCAGAATACCAGGAAATACTGAGCAATTATTTCTCTTGCTATCATTAATTCCTTTACTTTGGTTTATTTAGTGCACTTACAGTTATGAAATTTGTTTCATGATATTGATTTTATAATGTTATTGTTATAACTGATTTCATCTTGAAATATCAAGAAAGATGATCTCTTAAAGACTTTCCTGGATACTCTAATGCAAATACAATTTAAAACAGGGGTAGCAAACTTTGCCCAGTGGAATTCTGCACTAGTAACTGGCCAGGAATCTTAGGGCTGAACCAGGTTCCTGCACAGATTGTAGCCACTCTTCTTAATACTTAAAGAGATGTGGTCTCTTGACTGGGGATCCTTTCCCAAACCACAAGGATTCAGCATCAGTGCTGGGAGCCACCACAGGCTCTCCACTGCAGCCTGGACCTGCCCCTTCACTACTAGTGGTGACTATGATCTCTCTCGCTTTTTCTCATGTTGATTGTCCCCACGTCTTTCACTTTTTGATGCTTATACAACTCTCCTCCATTATAAGATCTACCCTGCCAATTCCCAAACTTGACTCACCCCAACATCTGTTCTCTCTGCTCTCATATTCTGCCTCTCATGTTGAAGAGCATCTCTGGTAGAAATCCTCTGACCAGACTGACTTTCTCCACTACAAATTCATTCCCTCTTCCATTATTTCTTCTGTCTTTCTAGCTAAACAACTCCTTCAACTTGATTAAATCCCATGTCTGCAATCCAGCTGCCTTTTTGCTTCTTTTGAATCACTCCTTAAATGCTTCCCTCTCTGTTTGTATAAATAAATCTCCATAAATTGTCTTAAACTTTTCTTCCAAATGTGCCCCATGGAGTTCTAAGCATCAGAAAGAAATCTTCACAGAATAGACATTAAGTATCATTTATGCCTGCAGTATCTCATCAACACATATTAACAATAGTGATAGCAAAGTTATGGAAAATATAGCCTGGATTATGTTGATATCCTGTCATCTAAATCCAAGACATTTCTAATTTACTGAGTGAAATTACTCTAGATTTAAACAAATATTGTGACAAATATCGATGGATTTACATCAGTGTGAATGTGAAAAATAATTCTGTTAGTCTTTAAGTGCCACACGACTC